>CM077100.1:8854802-8878188 GCA_039619505.1 Cimex hemipterus
CTCTCTCTCTCTCTCTCTCTCTCTCTCTCTCTCTCTCTACTTTTATTTCTATCTACTTTTATTTTTCTCTTTCCCTCTCTCTCTATCTACTTTTTTTTCTCTCCCTCTCACTCTTTCTCTTGCTCTCACTCTCTTTCTCTCCTAAAAATGGACAAATCTCCTTACTTCGCCACCTCACTATGCAAAACGACCTCCATCCAACCTAACCTGCTCTTATCCACCCAGAGAAAATGCCACGTGGCTTTTAATACTAATACTGGGTGCCAGCATGGGTTTCTATTTAAAGAGGTTTTGTTGACAACAACATTAATAAATATGATTGATCAGATAGCAAAGCAGCTATTAAAACATTAGCATACAAAAAAATTACATGAAAATTGGCCAGTGAGTGCATCCAGATCGTATTGGTCCTGAACCTATTCATGGGATAATAAAAACAATCATAGAATGGATTAAAAAAAAACTGAAGTGGATAAACTCTAAAGGCACTAGACACAGTAAGCTTATGTTAAAACAACCCTCACCAACTAGATGAGTAATAACCACGAATAACCACCAACTTAGATGGACAAACAGTTCCGCTCGACCATCTAGAATCTGCTCAATAAATGTTTTTAATGGAAAAGTACATTTTTCACAATTATAGAGCGTTTTTTGTGGTTTCATTAATTTTCAACCATGAAATTATCGTCGTTTAAATTTTCTTCCACCTCAAGTTGGAAAACTAGCATCAGGGCGTGACGTTTGCAAAACTAACCCTTTTAAAACTTTAAGGGAATAGATTTTAGAAGGGAAATGGCCGATGTGACTTTGCGAATAACATTTAATATTCATCGGAGACCGTGCTAGTCGAAATCGCCGTTTAACGACGAGAAAGTGGCGAGTAAACCGAATCGACGAGGATGACGAGGTGGTTTATGCTTTTTATGCCCGATAAGAAGGGCAATTTAGACGTGACGAGAGCTCAGCGCATCACAATTGATTTCTAACGAACTGATTGACAATATTTGTTTTGTTTCTTTGTTAACTGGTAAATCCGTTTTCACTGGATGGTCAACGGTGCCTTTTCCCTTTGAAAACCTCTCGAAAATATTTTACCAACCTCGTTACGTGACTCGACTGTCTTCAAACGCACCAGTCACTTTCAATGCAAACGTTTTATGACTTATTTCTCACGTTTACTGTCCAGCTTTTAAGCTAATTATGTATTTATTAGAATCGGTGACTTATTAAGAAGTAAAAAGTTAATCATTTTTGTCGTGGCATTTCTTTTTTTTTTGGGGGGGGGGAGGTGCAGGGTCATGAACTATACTGGGCGTTTCCGATCATCATTGTCTGACTAATCTCTCTGGTCCTGTGAGACGGGTCTTGTCATTTATCCGCATTTTTTGTAAATTTGTTAACGACTTTTACAACAATGGTTCATAGCAATAGGTAAACGCGAGACTGGGCACAATGATTATTGACGACTCAGCTACGCTATTCCATTGGTTCGGTCAATCTCTAAGATCTCACGGCCGTAACAGCTTCAAACGACTTGGTGGATTTCCATAAAACGCTGTTGGGCTTAATAGATCGGGATGAGGATTTAGATGTTGTTAGGATTATAATTTTGGAATTTAATGAGATCAACGACAAATGGAATGCGGAGAAAGGACCGTCCGCAGTTGAATCAGAATATTTTCGATTAGAAGACTAGATTGTGTATTCTAACCAAACTTTAATTCCTTAAGTCAATAATCTAGGAGTGCCTTGTTACTAACATATTGACAAGTGGATTTAAAGAAAAACTGACTTCGGAGGGGCTTTAATTTAATTTATCCTTAACTAATCTTTAATTAAGGTTTTAGTTGAGATAAATCAATCGGACCACGTAGCCTAATAGATTTATCCTTATCCTTCATTCAAGAAACTAAGACTAGACAGGGAAGGTTCAGAATCGGATGTCAAGATTTTACCGGTTATGGCCCTGAGAAGTTGTCCTGGACTTTCGAGGCTTGTCCGTCGGTAATGAGGTCTAGGTATTGTTTAGTTGTTTCCTAAGGCAGGGTTAGAGTGTGTGGATAAAGTCAGTGTAATTTCTGTTATAATGTGTATGCCTGTTAGCAGTATAGATTGTGCAAACGATTGGTCCTAGGATACTTCCTTGCGGAACGCCGGCTTTGAACGTTAACAATCGGTGCAACGCCTCAATTTAAACCATCGGTCCTAGAAGAAGGACTTAACTACGGCTACTTTTTACCTTGTGCAGGAAGCTGAACTATGTAAAACGCAAATCGGCAACGGATCAATATTAAAATTTAGTTAACAAATGTATATCCAGGTCAACATCTTATGTCAACCTCATCATCATCATCATGTGTAAGCACCGAACGTGAACAATATGAATGACCTCAACATACCACCATTTTGATTAATCTAAGTTGCATGACACGTTCAAACACGTTTTTGGGATACTACCAGTTGAACCACTTGGTTTGGTCCTGGGTATATTTTGTAAAGATTTTTGCCATTTTTGTTATTCAGTGAGGATAAGCCACTCGTATTTTCATTGAATGCGAAGGAACCGTTCATTGAGACATAATCTAGAGTAGACCCGAGTAGCCCTAAAAGCGTTAACACGTAAAAAGGTCACGTTCAAAGCAGTTTGAGTATTCAAAATCTTCAAAACCTGGGGAAACATATCCTGAAAATATCTTGGATGCCTGGATACAATAGAATTATATGTGTGAAGAAAAAGCGGGCAAACTGGTCAGCGGAGAATTTTCAAGACCAACTATAGGCCTAGAATGTATAATTGAGATTGTATGATGTTCTTCTTCAAAGAAGACCCAGGGAAAATAATTGCAACCTTCTGGAAAGGATAAGCGCATCAGTTAACATGGACTAAGTAACTAGGTAAAGTACTAGCCAGAAGGCTGCAGTGCTTAGGCAATACAAAACCCCTCTTCATAGTTATTGCCATCATCATCATCTTCATCCCATCCCGAAATACACCCAAAGAAAGTTTCCGCTCAAGAGAAGAATATAATAACGATGAAATATTACCATAATGATTCGACCGTCCTCCATGTAAATACCAGGCTACAGTGATTTAAAGTCAATGCAAGGTTGTATCAAACTTATAATAGGGAGAATATGACAAATAAGAGGAAGTAATGAAAATGAAACTGAAAGAGAGTGTAAGCGGAGGAAACTTCCATATTTCAAGGAAGTTACTGGTTGAATTCGAACATCAACAGCTCGATGGTTCTAATGGTAATCATAAATTGAATAGTTTGAACGGGAAACGGAATCTGGGTTACAGGACACTCAGGAATTTATGCAAGATCGATTCCCCTGCAAGGATGGCCAAACCATTTAACACCAGATATTCTCTGTGAGAGAAGGCATGAAGCTCTTTAAGCTTTAAAGAAGAAATAACTTGTAAGTTTAGCAGATTTCTTGTCAGAACAGTGCAGACTAAACAGACACCTGCAAAACGTGTAGATGAACGCAGTATTTCTAGATTCCTCACAGAAGAAAAATTTACCAGGAGACATTACCAAACAGACCGTAGAGCCTAGTTATTCCTCCTCTTAAGATAGTATTTTGGACATACAATAAAACAATACGTTTTATGATTAACATGTTTACAGAACTCTTGAAAGTGTCAGCATAGTATTTCCTGAATTATACCATCTTCCATCGTTTCCATCGGTAATTGACCGGTCGACCTAGCTAAGCAGTCATTCATCCAATTAATAGCAATACGTCTTTCTTTGAATTTCTCTACAGGAAATAATCGAAGTCTTGGATAAAACTCGATTCCTGGAAGAAATTGCGATCCGTGCCATCCTCTAGAAAACGGCTTGAGTCTTTATTGAAGCTATCAATCCCGGTTTCTTCTAACCCCTTTTGATCTATCTCAAGTGTAAATAACGGCATAGTCTTGGCAATCATTACATACCATTGTCCACGAAGGTGCTTATTATGTACGGGTATTACACCGGTACCTCTGGGCCGCGCACACAGAAGGATGCAGTAGTTACAGACATATCAGCACATATCGATATATTTTTTTAACTAAATTTTTTTTGTAAAAGTGCGATCTCCAGGCAGTGGTGTAAGTTGGTCGGATTCGATGCGTAAATTTATGGAACGTAATTAGGTTGAAAAATTCATCTTTGTGTAATTTGAATAGACGTAAAACGTGAAATTATATTACGTTAGGTGTCCAGGTCAATAAATTATCAATTTAATATTTTTTTAATATATTATAGGGTATTCAAAAGCCATCTATCATCTTCCCCCTTTGATCTGGGTGCGACAAATAACAGATTTTTTTTTATATAGGGTCACATTGATATATCGACTATTTATATATTTTCTCATTTGGTGAGTTTTATCGTTTAGTTATCCGTTACTTCAATTAGAAAATTTTTCATTAGCCCCCGCGCCGAAAAGTAATTACGGAGCCGGATTTGTGATCGGTCACAGCCAAGGGGACCTGTTCTTGGAAACTCCTAAACGGCCATAATAATACGTTGTTGCATGTTTTTGTTTCGGGACGCCGCGTTTCGGATTCCTCTGGCTGTTCAATTAGCCCGTGTCTGAATATATTAAAGCATTTCGGCGAGGATGGAAAACCGACAACTGCCTCGATGATTCCCATGAGATAACTATCCGAGTAGGTCCTAGGAATGGGAAACGCGCCATTTTTCACATAAGTTTGTTTGCTTATCCTTGAGGAATGCTAGATTAATTGACTTTCTCCAAACAGGGAAACAGGAAAACTTTTGAGGCATATCGAATTTCTAAACACGTGGATTCATCGGATCGTAATAAGTTATGTCGAAGGTTCAATGGGATTGTATTGCGGAACAGAAGCATGGGAAAAATTTTCGTCGAAGAACTACCAGTCAGAGGTACTAAACCTCGGAAACGTCAGGACTAGAGTGATAGTAACTCTCCAGACTCCAGAGGAATAGACTCAAAGAAAACAAGCGTGTGCAGTTGTTGCCAGAAGAAAAGAGGAAACAGATGTACATAATAGACTAATAGTTGGACTGCTGGCTGGACCCTGCAGACTCCGGAGGCATATGTATAGACTGGGAGTAGCAGAAACAAGTCTGTGCAGATATTGCCAGGGAGAAGAAGAAGAAACAGCAGAACTCCTCCTGTCCTCTGTTGGTGCGAAAGCCTATTCAGGCTGAGATTGCTACTCGTGGAAGAAGAAAATTAAAGGCCCGAAGGATACACGCAAAAGCCCAAAAAGCCTTCGGAAGTCCTAAGGAAGAGGGCTAGATAATAGTAGAGAGTGCACAATAGTCCTATAAGATTCGAAAAAATACTGAGTTCTTACTACCCTAACCTTTCCGAAAATCCCGCCCAGAAACTAGATGCCAGTCTAGTACATTCGCACCACTTCTATATGTAAGAAAAAAAATCCTCATAAGATCAGACAGACAAGCCTTAAAACCATTAGCGCGTAAAAATATCGAAAACCTTGGAAAACACAACTTAACGATAACCTGAGTGTCTGGGCATAAAGGAATTTAGCAAACATATTAACTGGCGATACCAGAATCTATAATTAGACGAATCTAATTTGAGCCTGTTAAGTCCACGCAGTTTGTCGATTACGTACTGTTTATTAGTGCACCTTTGTCAATCTAAGTAAGTCACAGGCAGTCATCACAAGATGTTGGTCGGCACCGAAAAAGAGGAATGGCCCAAGGACGCTTCTCTGCGGTACACAGCTTTAACGGGAATGTAATAATACTCTTGCATTCGGCAGATAGGATTTACAAGAAACGTTCTTGAGAAAAAGCGCGTTTATTCACAGCAGCCCGGAGGCTTGAGCCACATTGACCAAATGTGTGGGTTAGGTTAGGAAGACGACTCGGGAAAAACTTGCAAGACTAACTATAGGTCTAGAACCTAAAATTGAGATAACAACATAGAGCCTATTTTAGAATTGGTCAAACAAAAGAAATGGAAAAAAGGCGAACTTTGGAGGTAACAGATATACTCATGGCAAAGGAGCACTCGTAAAAACTAGCGCATTGATACAGATGACAGTCACATGGCTTTATAACCCTGGTCCTCCCCAATGAGGAAGAAGAGGCTCTAATAGCATCTACCTCTAGTCTAAAAACTGAACGTGAAAAATATGAATCACATCAATAGACCTCCATCTGGATTAAGCTAAGTTGCAAGGCACGCTCAAACACGTTTTGTTGTACTACGAGATTCGTAATTGATTTGGTCCTGGGGTACCAATAAAGGTAAATTGATATTTGCCCTGCTCTATGGATATTTACAATTTGTAAAAGGTTTTTTCTAGGAGGAGATTTCTGCAAAGGAACGCAATTCGAGGTAACTGTTAGATCCAAACAAAAATGTTCAGGTTATAAGCAGGGTGAAACGAAACGTTGGCTGTAAACATTGTCCGCCTTTATCGAAAGTGAACGACATGCAGATGTCTGGTGGTTTCTTCGACTATAATGATTGTAATACAAAATCGAGTTTTTCAATTTTCTAGCAGATTTATGCAAACGGCAACCACAAAACTTGAAAATACCGTTGTTAGAAATCCCATTTATCGCTGCTCACAGTTGGCTAATGCTGGGGAAAGAAGGACCTAAATCCTCCATCAGGGTAAGTTTACGTTGCAAGACACCTTCACACACTTCTTGGAATACCATCAGTTGAGCCACTTAGTTTGGTCCTAGAGTACACATTGCTCTCGCTTGTTGATATTGAAAAATTGTAATTCTTTTCATTGAAGTCAATTTTTTAAACTTCCTGAAAAAGACACCCAACTCGAGGTAAATTAATTTCCAAACAAAAAGATTGTGGTTAAAATTTACGATGTAAGGGTTATAAGCAGGGAGAGTCGAAACGTTGGCTCTCGAAACTTCCATCTGGATTAATCTTATGGCATTACTAGCGTACCAATTGCTCTGGTCTGTAGATATTTAAAAAAATAGTAATTTTCTGGATGTATCGATTTTAGTGATTAGCCTTTAATTTTCTAGCAAATTTGTGCAATCGCTAGGCACACAACTTCAAAGTTCTGTTGTTACATGGAATGATGTCAGGTATATAAGCAGGGTGGGGCAAGACGCATATTCCCCTTAACCATTGATTCTTTACAGTAGTGTGATACATTTTTTTAAATAAATTTTATCATTGATAAGTCCTAATTTGGTTTTTTCAAAAATTCATAAGGATTTTTACTCTTTGAATTGACCATCTGACAAATCACAAAGTTAGGTTTTCTACGGCGGATTACGGTGGCGTTTGATGTCTTAATTACGGCCGATAAACCGTGATTGGTGCCATGATAATTCTGGCTTATAGTCTCGATTAATTCAGCATCATCAACCACCGAAGTGATCTTATCCAGGCCCATCTTGAAGGCTGGTAATGTCTGCATTAAGTAGTTCGAGCCAAACTCTTTAATTCATATTTTCTTTTATCTGCCTAATTTAAAATATCTAAAAATAAAAAAATAATAATCTTAAATTTTAGTCAATTAAGAATGTGTGTGGTTATCAAAGGCTTTATTAACGTTCAAGCTGTTTGAAAACTGGTGGAATTTCGATCTTTACTAATTAAACAAATATAAAAGAAAAATTTATAATCTATAATTTTACATTATGCCCCATAATTGGAGTTGTTTCGGCTTTAAAGTTTATAATGTGATATTTAAATTCCGTCTTGGGCATCTGGGAGTAGCGAGAACATCCTCAACTCGTTTAATGGGGGTTAATCAACAATTAAGAAAATTGGTTAAAAATTGCCAGACATGCTCGTCAAGCGTGGTATTATCGTTATCAACTGGTTATGGAATTTACCTGATGTTTTTACCTTTTTGGCTATATATTTCTCACCGATTATAATTATTTTCCTTTTTTATCATGTATAGGAACATTTATTATAATGATAATTTTTAAACGGCGATGGTATCGTTAAGGGTTTATTTATTGGCTACCTCCGTCAGACTTCCATGTCGTACTTTCAGTAGGTTTCATTTTCTGTATTTGGTAGAACTTTTTTAAAAATATTAGCGATTAAAAAATTATGACCCGAATCTAAGTTTCAAAAGTGTACTGAAAGTTTCTTATGATTCAATCACTTCTAAGTCATAATGTAACATATAACGAACACACACAATACGGATAAAAAACGGAAAGAAAAAAAAAAGATGTAGACATAGATAAACTCTAGTGGCGTTGGACACAGTAAACTTATGCTAAAAAGTAACAGTTAAATAATATTTGTAGAGGGCTAAACCAAAATAACTACCGGTTCACTGGCACATGAGAAAAGATCTACACAACTGCACTCAATGATGAACACATCTGTAGGTTATGCAATAGGAGAATGCGCAATGCAGGCATTACCCCCCCCCCTTTATAAAAAAAAAAAAAAAAAAAAAAAAAAAAAAAAAAAAAAAAAAAACCAAGGAAAGGAATTGTAGCAACGACAATCAATGTCCTTAAAAAAGGGTAGAATAGATAGACTCAACTAAGGAACAAAGAAAGTACAATAAACCAAAAGGATCCAGTGGAACATAACTCGCACGTCCTAATCTCCCCTCATCATAGTAATATAAAATGGTATGAAATTGTGCAGATGCCTGCTTGATTTTTGTAATTCATCATCATGGCCGTCTCAAGTCGCCCGTTTGTCAACATGGTATTTTTTGGACTGGATACACACATTTAGGATTTTAGGAATGGTTAGGTTAGGCGCTTTTAGGGACGTTTTAGACAAGGCTAGAAAGGTTTAGGGTTTGGGACGAGTTAGGTTAGGTACTTAGGGATATTTCTAGGAACGGGCTAGGTTATATATATCCATGATTCGATGTTTTTGAAGAAGTAGGCGAATGAACTTCTACACGAATATTATTTCTTATGCTTTAACATAAAGCTTTAATGTTATTCATTCAACTATGTTTTATCATGCCAGTTCTTTATCGCTTCTTTTTTGTGGCTTCCATAAGTCAGTTAAAACTGCTACGGACTTGCATATTTTCTCAACATAAACTAAAAGCGTTTATGGAAGTATAACCTAACCTGTCCCTAACCGTAACCTATCACCTCACCCTACATAACCTAGCCCGTCCCTAACACGATCCAATTTCAAGTGGGCACTCAATACTAATGTGAAATCCATGAAAAATTGCGTATCCATGTTAACAAACATTAAGATTGATATTTTTTAAAAAATCGAGACCAAAAAAATCATAATTTTTACAAAGCGGAAATAAAAAGTCGGCTGAATTTAACTATGGTTTTTTTTTACTGTATATATATTATATCTATATTAGGATATATATTATTTTAGGAAGGTTAAGTTAGGCACTATAGGGGCGGTTTAGACTAAGCTAGAAAGGTTTAGGGTTTGGGGTGAGTTAGGTTAGGTACTTAGGTATAGGTCTAGGGACGGGCTAGGTTAAAAACATATTACGATGCTCTTGCCAACAACCAGCCGATCTTTACATGTTTTATTGAAAATATTCAAATTCTATGTCAAATATGCCAAAAACCTTTGACACCTCCTAACCCAAACCTTACCTAATATTTTCCCTAACCCTGTCCATACACCTAAACTAACGTATGACCAACTCGACCCATACGCACTCCACACATTCTTAACTAAATAACCAGGCCTGAACGATTAAGGTATTTGAGTTGTACTATCAAAAAGTCTCAAAACATCGAAAGAATGGGCACTTGGGCAAAAAATTTCCTTCGCGAAACAGATAAGCAACGAGTTAATGTTGATAAGTTTATACCTAAGTTCACCAATTTCGTGGTCAAGCGGACACACCATTGCAATAATTAAGATTTTATTCGGGATTCGAACTCACGATCTTCGGCTAGTTACGCCGCTGCTCTACCACTTGAGCTATCGTGACTTCGTTCCACTCGGACACTAGCTTCCCATCTCAACCCAACCTTTTGAATTTTCCCGCCTTTTTGCCATTTTTCAAATGTCTTGTAATCGGATTGGATTCTCGGCGACTAATGAAGTGGCCTCGGAGAGAGCTTTAGTGATGTATATTTCATTTAAATTGCACATTTTGCATAACTTTACGGAAAAATGATCATAAAAATATAATGATCCCTGCCTCAAACCAAAGCCTTACCTAACCTATCACATAACCCTATCTATAATCCTATCTAACCTGATCTATCCCAAGCGCATATGCCCCTCCCGCAAATGTGAAATCAATAATACAATATTGGGGGCGTCGGTGGCCGCAAGGTTCCGTCTTTGACACGGCGCTCATCACTGTAAGGTGGAGGTCCCGGGTTCGAATCCAGCGGCCCTGCATTCAAACCCGACATACTTACACTGGGCTTTTTTTCAAAAACACCGGCACTCTGAGGGTTTATATGACCTCTGCTGCTAAAAAATTTAAAAAAAATAAGAGAATTAAGAAACATTACAATTGATAAAAATCGAGTGCAACATTTTAAATCTAAAAGAAAAACAGAATTCAAAAGGATGAAATTGTTTTTTTTTAGTGGCTTAATGATGGTAAAACTTAGCATAATGCAATGCTCTTCCAAACGAACAACCTATCGTAACACGTTTTATTCAAAATATTAAACTTCTATATAAAATATGGTAAAGCAGTTGGCGCCTGCCAAAATCGCCATTCACACAGAAAGAAAAACATATCGGCCAGTCATAATTATGTTAATCAGGTGTATAACATGAGCTTTGGTGAAAAAAGTGGGTGAGCAGGTTGATAGAAAGAAAAATGTGTAAAGACAGTGTCATAATTTCTTCCTTTTGAAAGGATTGTTTTCACGCCAAGAATAAAGCGGCCCATGATGCGAATCTGCCATTCACAATGGGTAGAATCCTGTTTCACCGGGAGTGCTTTGGCAATAACCATCAACACGGCTCAAGGGCAGGCTTTAGGGGACTTGACGTCTATCTCTGCCGAAGAACTTTTTTTTGTAATGATGACAACAGAAAGCCAATCCAGACGGACGGGTTACGTTTTGTATTATGACCGACATCAAACAGAAACGACTTTTTCGTTTATTCTCAAATATTTTCATATACCGCACTTTTGGCCAATAGAAAATAGGCCATGAGTGAAATTTTTAAACTTCAGTTTTTATTTTTAAATTTCAGTATTAAAACCTTCTATTATATTATTACGGAGGGTGATTTGCTACTCGTACTACAAAGTTCGTCAGATGTTTCTACACGTCAAATGCACCAAAAATTCGTACCCTGTTGCAGGTGTTACGCATTTTATGTTTTTACCAACTATCTACGGTTTTTGTCACAAATCTCCTCGTAGCTCTAGAGTTATTCATGTTTGGGAAATCCAGAAAAGTATTGAAAATATTAGCCGAAGGTCGTGGGTTCGAATTCCGCTCGGTGCGCTAGCTTTTACATTTCAACCAAGACCTTACATAAAAAGATTCTTCCTGATTTCCTTCAGCTTAAATTCGGTTAAAAAAACACTAAATCCTTCGAAAACTGCTAAGTTTAAAATTTGTGAAAAAACTAAATTTTTAGTCTCGATGGAAAAATCACGGTAGAGCTTGGCAAATTTCATACCAACTTCTTCGTTCAATAAGCTTTCTAATGGTATTTATCTTTTTTTAATTACATCGCAATTAAACGCAGAAAGTTTATCGTAAATGAGAAAAAAATGGTGAAAAAAGGGGAAGTGGAGTTAATCTAGAAATTCAACTTGTTGACTTGGGCAAAATGTTTTCCTCAACATTAACTTAAAAAAAACAGGCAAAAAAAGAAAAATGAAAGAAAATCCATTAAAAAAAGACAATAAAATATCGAAAGAAAAGAAAAAAGGCTCACATAATATATCAAAAAAATATTTTATCGCTCCATACTTTCAAAATTACATCTCAAGTCGTTTTTTATTGTGGGCTTTAAATCTATGCCCTCTGAGTGTGATAGTAAGATGATTGTAGTAATACATATATTAATTAATTTAAAATTTAAGCACGTTGGGTGTAAGGAAAGGAGGTCTTAGCTCTCCCCCACTAAAAATAAGTTTGGGATTATCTTGGAATTTAAGAAGAGAAATAAGTCTTACATTCTCATAATTAAAAATGTTATAAACGAAGTTCCATTGGACAAAATCGGACGACAAAATCGCAATAATTAAATTTTAAAATAATAGTTCTACTGTTTTTCTGGCAAACTGCGAATTTCTTATTCTTCATATTGTTTCTCTGTAATAAAGATTAATTATTTTATTTGACTTGTGTTCAATAATAAATTCAACCACAGGGTATTCAAGTCTGTTGTGGAACTTTATACATTAGAGATTAATTAACATATGCTAGGTAGTAATTAAGTCCAGACGTTTAAGTTTTAAAAATTACTACAGAGATACACTTTTGCCACCCCATGGTGAAAGTAACGTTAGTTATATATTCAATTTACAATTATTGTAATTTTATCGGCTGGCAGGTAGTGAAGAAAGTAATTTCGATGTTAATCAAACTGTTAATTTATACAGGACGACAAGATTTTAGCCGACTGTATGGGAGTTCCATGTAATTTATAACATACCATATTTATATATTTTCATAAGAAAACAATTTAAAAATTCGCCACTAATTGCGATTTCACTATTTGACACTTCAGGTTGAATACTTTCAAGTAGAAATTTGTTAGGGTAAATTTTGTTTCAAATGATACAACACAGGGAAAAATTAGCCAGGGCTCGAAATCCTCAATATATTGCACAATGTTTTCGTGAAATTGAATTCAAAACTATTTCAAGTTCACATGGGAAAAGCGCAAATTTAAAAAAACAAAAAACGACACGAATGGAAAACAAAATGCAGAGAGAACACCCCAGATCATGAAGGATCAGTGTTCGTCCTCTTGTAGATGACCAAACATCACCATCTGATAAGAAAAGACCGAAAAAAATCCAATTTAGTTATTAGCCATTTAGAAAAGAAACGGAGAAAAAAGCTAATCAAAAGTGACATCCAAAGGATTAGTGCCACTTCAAATCGGTAAAAACCGACATAAAAAGCATTTCGAATCCAAGTAATTAGATTTTTCTCCCAATTTATCAAGATACGGATAAAAATGCAAAAAAACAAAATTAAAGCCAAGACCCAAAGACAGCGTCCAAAAGATCAGTGTCGATCAATTCAACAAGTGTCCGTCTACTCACAGATCAACAAGCACCACCATCTGGTAAAAACTACGGAAAAAATTCCGGTCTAGTAATCATCCTTATCTCCCAACTGATGGTTCCTAAAGTGTAGTATTTGTTACTATTTATTCGAATTCGTGGAATAAATGATTTTTTTTTCTTCGAGTTTATAAAAAAAGCCGAAATAGGGAAAAATCAAAGTCAATGTCCTAAAGATCAGTGTCGATTCGTTTAAAAAGTGTCCGTCCTTTCACAGATCAAACAAAAAACGATACATACATTTTTTTTCAATCAATGTAATTATCTTTTCTTAAATAATCAAGAAAGTTATAAAAAATGCAAGAAAAGGAAAAACATCAAAGTCCAAAATATCAATTCCGATCAGTCCAACAAGTGACTATCCACTCGCAATCATCAAACACTACAGACTGTTAAAAAAGTGACTGTTAAACCATTTCAAATCCAAGAATCCAATTAAATAGCCTTTTTTTCCAATTTATCGAGAAACTGAAAGAAAAGGCAAAATCATGGAAGACAAAGTCCGAAAGACGAGTTTAGGTCAGTTCAAAAAACAAACCCTAAAAAATTAGGAAAAAGTTGACAAAAAAATTCCGACATCAAGTAATTGACAGTAAGACCAAAGACATCGTGTAAAAGATTAGCGTCAACCTTTAGTCTCGAACCAATTATTGGATAACATTTTAAAACATTTTCTCATTATAGTACATCAACCTTGTTCGTATTTCTTTTTGTTCGTAGTTGAGCCGTACTTCGCAGGAATAGAAAAATCACATTCAAATAAAGCACGTACGTGTCGGGTTTTGAGGTCGTCCTGGGGGAATAGCCTCTTAGCACATCGCCGACATGACGATTACACGCTCCAGCAACAATTATTATCTCATGATTGGCCGACTAGCATCCCGGCGGCCCTTTCAAAAACGTGCTCCGGAAATGAAAGCGATTACGACTGGTACATGTGGCAGTTAGAAGTATAGAAAAATGTGCAAACAATTACACATACGAAAGATCCCAATTGATTGGAATTGGTCTTTCCTACTTTGAACTAACACCGCCATTACCGAAACGTCTCCAGGAGCACTGACAAGATCCGACCTCTTATCTAAAATTTAAAATAGACTTAGAAAATGCCCTGTTGAATGTTATAGAAATAGAAAATGTCTAACGGATTCTCATTTATTTCATTGCCATTCCTCACTGAAGATGGACGCGTTTGAGTAAGATCAAAAACCGGCGAGTGCAGGAGGGCTCAGATGGAACACGACCACAGTACAGTGTCACGCCAAATACCATAAACTTACAGCAAGCTCAACACCCGGCTAAAATGCTGGACTATTCCAGGTTTGAACTGGATATTACCGAATGAATTGGCATGTGACATTTGTTACAGCAACACAGAGGAGTCTCTATCACTGTGTAGAGTTTAATTTCTTGTATTAAACTATAACTTCCTATGCAGTGAATGAAACTAGTTCCGTGAAACTCCGAGATTTAAAAGTGCTTCAAAAAGTTTCTTGAACGTTCCGAAAAAAAGTACTAATCCTTTTGATATAGCACATCCAGTTGCAACAGCTGTTTCACATCGTTCACATATGAAACAGAACTTTGCGAAAACAAGATCCGCTTTGCTTCTCTCAGCTTATAGCCAGACGTTGGTCAATGGAGCATTTTAAATTGGGTAGGATTCTTTGTAACCTAACATAGTCTAACCTAACCTCATAGCACCAACCCTACCTTACTAACCTAATCGAACCCTACCTACTTACCATTCCTAACCTAGCTTATCTCAGACGTACTTATCTATCCAAACTATAACGTCTTTCAATTCACTACTGGAAAGTAAAACGGTATCTGAAGTGTTTACGTCGTAAATCGGGCAACGACATGAATAATTAATGCCCGATCGTAAAATTGCTTCTTCTGAAAAGATCGAGTTTCTACCTTTCGGCACACTTTTGTCCAAATCACATAATATTGAAGCGACGATTTTGGGATCAAACCATTTTAAAATACATAATTTTTTATTCAACTACAATCCTTCCTGAGTAGACTGAAATTGGTCCCAAGAGATAGGTTTAGATGTGGTTCAGATAATTTATAACCTTACCTAACCTAACTTAACTTATCCATAACCATAGCACCTAATCATTTCTAACCTCATCTAACCCAATTCATATTAACCAAACCTCTTCATGAATGAAGCGAATCCATTTTCATTTTGTAGAGAAATATTAGGCAACAATCGTGACCAGAAATTGTTTTAAAAAACACTAAGGAGCAGAGAAATCGATTTTTTTAAAAGAAAAAAAGTGTTAAAATTTTGTCAGAACATTGGGTTAGTGCAAAACCACTATTTCTATACAATTTCTATTTATGAATTCATAGCGTACTAAAATTTAAAAAAAATGATTGGTTATAATAAAGGAATACATTTGGAAAAAATTGTACCGAACAATAGCAATTTTATGGGCCTCTCTCTGTCTGTTAACTATAAAGATTTTAAATACATTAAAATCTTAGATTTTAATGCTTAAATCAAAATTACAGACTCTCGCGAAAAGGAAACTTGTATCAGTATGATAATCTATCCAGTAGAAGTGGATTAAAAAAACAAGCTGTTCATCCGAAAATCTTCCGTACCCCTTTCATTAAAAATCTAAAGCTAAGATAGTGAGCTACAACCAATTTGTGTACAATGCTCAAGATAAACGCAGTCCAGAAGGCTTTTTATCCGCCTTAGCAAAAATTAACCATTTTCTACTAAAGAAAAACGACTTTACAGGAGCCATATGCTGAAAAATGAGCAGGGATATTTTTAATTTATGCTTAATCTATTAATTTTAATTAAATTAACCGATATATTCCCGTTAGTTGGATAAAACGAAATAGACAATACAAACAAATGTTAATCCTCATTTTTAACAACGGATTTATGTATGAATAGTAAACATGAAGATTACTCATTTTTTAAACAAACACCTTTTCTCGTCTTTCATCCATTTTGCTCCAGTCGTATTCTCTTTAACCATGGAAAGACATCATCTTGAACGAAAAGTTCGCAATATTATTGCGAGAATCTGTCATCGAGATCACCGGCGAGTGGATATCGCAGAGGGAGGCTGTTGGCGTTTCTCAGATGGTTGTGTGTCGCCAATGGAAGCACTGGTGATCAATTTCAGTGCATTACGACGCCAAGGGAGGCCAGACATATTGTCGTTGCTGCACGACGGAACTCTTTCCATAGTGCCGGTCAGATGCTAAATGAAGTACAAGATGTTTTGGCAAGGCCTTTATCAACACAAAAGATCGTATTCGTAATCGTTTGTGGGAAGTTGGCCTCCCGTCGTATGCCTCTTTGAGATGACCTGTAGTAACAGCCCACCATCAGCAGCTCAGGAAAATCTGGTGCAGCAAACGCCTAGAAGAAGCACAAATTGGAATGCTGTTATGTTTACCGATGAGTCGCGTTTCTGTCTGTATTGTGATAGGAGTACGCGGGAGAGCAGGCTGATGTATTTCGGCCTGTTAGCCCTTTGCGTGCGGCATACGACCCGATGCTTAATGCTGGCCCGACCATTCGGAATGGACAAACAGAGAGCTCCTTAGGGGCTGGGGCACCTCTACACCAATCCTGCGGCGGTAACACAATCCCGTTTTATGCAGAAGTGCGTCAGCTCTCATCTTGAGTATCAAAACATCCGATAAGGCCGAACAGGCTAGGTGCGGACGCTAAAAATCCTCTTGTCTTGATGACGATGAGTACTCGGGAACGTCATGCATTGTGATAGCAGGCGCCGAAGAGTCTACCTAGAACAGGGGATGTGTACAATGCTCGTGCTCTATTCAGTGCAATTTGGAGGACTGGTATGACGGTGTAGGTTGGAGGACTAGACCTCCATATTGCTTAAGGCAACCTCACCGCAGTCCGTTATGTCCATGAAATGATCATGGAATACATACCTCAAACCAGTTATTCCAT
The DNA here is from genome assembly GCA_039619505.1 of Cimex hemipterus. Taxonomy (NCBI): domain Eukaryota; kingdom Metazoa; phylum Arthropoda; class Insecta; order Hemiptera; family Cimicidae; genus Cimex; species Cimex hemipterus. Next base: position 8,871,968 of record CM077100.1, read on the forward strand.
TTCTCATAGATGTTCGATTTCCTGATGACAATGTCAGACCTCACAGAGGCAGAGTTGTTCAACAGTGTTTAGAAAACCTGGGAAATTCCCATCTGCCCCAATGATATCTGTCCCATTGAGAACGTGTGGGGTGCATCACCATCCGCAACCTGTTGACCTGCAACGACTCATTGCAGCGTTGCAACATCCATGGAGTAAAATTTCTTATGAAATTAGTGGCAACCTTATTTACAATATACCTAAGATGTGCTTAGAGGTTTTAGCTAACAGAGGACATTGTACACGGTATTCTTTGTTACAAAAAAAACTTATTGTATCCAACAAACAAAATTATGAAATTTTATGAACCTGGAACCTTTTATTTTGTTATTTTTTAAAGTACCTTAATTGAATTTTCTTTCAGTACAAAACATAATAAATTTTAATGCAATTATAATAAAAATGCTAGGGAAAGTAAATACTACAAAACTGGCAATGTCACTATTCATTTTTGAGCAGTTGTTTTTACTGTCCTTCCCAGTCTGAGTTTATATAGACATTGGGTAGTTAAAATGACATTAATAAAGGATATTATGGCCTAAAGTTTTTTTTTTCTCCAGGTAACGAGTGAAACGTGTCTAAAATCAGATTCGACCAGGAGCTGAGCAAAAAGGAGTAGTAATTTGTTGATTATTTTTTGGCACGGGAGCCCTGGGGTGATTTCGGTGCTTTTCAATCTTCCAACTATAACCTATTAACTTTTTTACGACGTCTATTCAAATATTAAACTCGGTTTTTTTATTTGCGTTCTCCCGTCCTCGGCGGGGATTAAAGTTTTACGATTGCTCTCGCTTTATTTTATCGGCTCGAACAGGTTTCTTACGAGAAATGACCGGCATTTCAGTCCCATTCACTTCATTTCATCCGGCGCACAACTTTGATTAAACAATAGCATTCGAGGGGAGGAAGAGGGCTGTAATTAAAAATTAAATCACTCGAGGAAACCGGCCGGCGTTTGTTTCCTTTCTCAAGGGACTACCAACACGGCATTTCGTCAGGGCCGAGGGCTTAAAGTCGTGTCGAAACAAATTAAAAGAAGACCTGCGGAAAAATCCATTCTTGGGCGATGAGCCCCGGGGGAAGAATGGAAAAAGTTGATTATCCCAATTAGTTATGAATAATTAGCTTCTCCCCGAGGACTCTCCCCCTCTTATATGGGAATGCCATACCATATAATAATAACAACCTATGTAATTACTTTTTATATGCTGATAATATTTTAATTGAAATAAATAAACGCTTTTGATGAAATTCTGAACGGAAATTTCGCTACAAACATTGCTCAATGCTTACTTATTTTCAACTATGAAATGGAACACTCTATTCATCGAGGGGTTTCACAACCATTCTCATTTATTCTGTAAATGGTAAAGGCGTCTTTTCAAAAAGGTAAATTTATGTTGATATTTCATCTATGGAATGAAATATCTTCATGGCTCGACAAGAATGGCATGAATGGGGGTTTCGCAATCTTGTTTGCCCTGGATATGGCAAAAGCTAAGTCTATAACCATCGGAAAATTGATGTAGAGGCTAAGATGGAAGCATATCCGCGGCAATTCATAATTTTAAATTTTGAATCAACTGCTGTCCACGATTAAAACCGATCGCACAAACACAGCTTAGAAGAGACGATAATTTCTCAACACACGGTGCATTTGGAAACGATAAGATATCAGCTCTTCTGACACTAAAAGCGCCGTCATTTATACATGACATGCCACAACCGGCTGTCTAATCTATGTTGAAACCGCTTGCGCTATTAGGCCATTTGTGGCGCGTGCAATTCACCGATGCTTCAATTTGCTCGAGAGGGCGAGCTTAATCGGCAACTAAACGTGTGAAATGCGATGAAAAAATATTAATACGTAAAACCTCATCTTTCAAATAAAAACCCCGGTTGGAGAAAATGTCCAGCACCCGTACTTGGTTAATTGGTTTATGTAAACAACAAAATTAAAATAAATCATGTGCGTATTGACATCCATGACTGAAGGTTTTGACATCGCCGTTTATTTATGTGACCACACGCATTCGTGTTTTGATTAAAACAGTTGACAACTTTGTCTACAGACATCCATCACGTGAAACGGACATTGTTGTGCTATAGGTTTACTTCGTTTAATTGAAATTATTCCTTTTATAGCTGGTGTCATCCAATATTTTACTAAAGACTTTGACTCATTTTTTATGTGGTTATAGAAACGAATTAACTAAAAGTTTGACGCCCTACTTTTTCTATATGGCCGTTAACTTAGATTATGTCTTTAAAAGTTTTGACAGCTCATTTTTTTTCTGTGGTCGCACTTAAGTCGTTTAATTACAGTTTGGACGTCACAAACGTCCATAAATTATTTTAAAATTTTGACATCCTAGTTTTTTATGTCGTCACAAACCTCCATAATTCAATTAAATGTTTTACCACCTTAGTTTCATTTAATGTGGTCAGATTTTTCCATTTTTTATCAAATGTTTTGACGCCTAATTTTTTGGTAGACAAAAACATAATACGAAAAATCGTTTTTACCCTTTATTTTTTATATCGTCACAAACGTCCAAGAATTTATTAAAAGTTTTGACATCCTAGTTTTTTTAAATGGGCCCAAACCTGTCACAACGTGATTAAAAGTGTTGGCACCTCATTTTTTATGTGGTGAGAAATTTTTTGTTTCTTTGGTTAAATGTTTTGCCTCATTTTATTTTACGTGGTCCCCAAAGTTAATTGTTTAAAACTCGTAACATCCTAGTTTTTATGTAGTTCCAAATCTGCATAATTCGATTTAAGTTTTCACATCTTCGTTTTTTAGGTGATCTCATATTTCAATCGTAAGATCATAGGTTTGTGCGCCTTATTTTTCTGTGGATACAGACTTTCATAAATTGATAAAAAGTTGTGAAAGCCTAGTTTTTTATATGTGGGCATAAACATTCATCTTTTGATACAAAAAAAGTTTTTTTTTTACACCTTAAACTTTTATGTGGTCACAAACTGTCAATAATTTTATTAAAATATTTGACACCTAAGTTTTTTTTTATATTTTGACAAACTTCAATCCCTTGATTAATAGTTATGACACAAAATATTTTTATGTGGTTACAAACCTACATAATTTAATTAAATGTTTTATCACCTTAGCTTTTTTGTGATCACATGTTTCAATCGTTTGATAATAAGTTTTGGCGCCTTAGTGGTCACAATTATCCATAAATTGATTTAAAGTTGTGACAGCCTGGTTTAAATATGCGGCACAAACATTAATCTTTTTATACAAAAAAAGGCTTTTTTACATCTTAAATTTTTATGTGGTCACAAACTTCCCATAATTTTATTAACGTATTTGACACCTAAGTGTTTTTTGCATTTGGACGAACTTCAATCCCTTGATTAATAGTTCGCCAAATTTTTTATGCGGTTACTAACCTTCATAATTAAATTAAATGTTTTATCACCTTAGCTTTTTATGTGATCACATATTTCAATCGTTTGATTATAGGTTTTTGCGCCTTACTTTTCTGTGGACACAGACTTTCATAAATTGATTTTAAAAAAATGCGACAACCTAGTTTTTTATGTGGGCACAAACTTTCATCTTTTGATTAAAAAATATTTTTTTACACCTTCAGATTTTATGTAGTCACAAACATTCCATAATCTTATTAAAATATTTGACACCTAAGTTTTTTTTTCATATTTTGTCAAATTTCATTCCCTCAATTAATAGTTTTAATACCAAATTTTGTATGTGTTACAAACTTCCGTATTTTGACTAACACTTTTGTTCGGTTACTGTCATGTAACATGTTATTAAACGTTTTCAAAACATTTTATTAACAATGTTAAATTTGACGTTGCACGTGGCCACACAAAATACGTTGACTCCGTTGTTTTGATACATTAAAACATAAACATGAATACAATAATGTTCGCTTATTTATGCATCGGATCTCAGTAACAATTAAACCAGATTAACTTGACTTATAAAAACGGATCTTATACAACACACCGCTCACGTTGAGAGTGTATGAACTAACATCACACAAAAGACAATTCTGTCGTATAAACTTATCTAAGATGTTTTACCAGCCTTGCCTTCCTGGGGCAAAACGATATTTAGTTATCTCTTAACCACAGAAAAGAAAGAAAGAAAAAAAATACAACAGTGACAACGAAAGTGGGCGTGAAATCGGATGTCATATTTGGCCATCGGTGTTCGACACAAAAGCCAAGTTTCCTCAGAATGGAACAAACCAACGCATTTCCTTATCGTAAATAATCATAAAGCCTTTCACACCATTCGACTCGGCGAATTACAGGGGCACGTCGGCAAATGAATTTTTTCTTAGAACAAACAAAATTGCTGGGTAAAACGTAGGATTTTTATTCAACAATTTAATTTGTTATGGTGGCAATTATTCACAACGATTGGCTGAACAGCGGAGGAATTTTTTTCCGGGAAAAAATCACGAGATAAAATAATGACCATTGTGTCCATTCCGGATGAAAAATGTTTCAGACACGGTTTGCTTTTTGGGAAAGTTTACTAGCCTAACTAGGCATGAACGGCGAAATTGAACGATTTCTCACCTTTATCAGACAAAGAACGTCATTTTAAGAAAAATGTACCTTCCCTTTGCCTATTTTTTTAAAATTCACACTTGACGAAAAGAGCTAAAAATAGGGATATAGCTAGCTCTATTTTTTATAGCAAACCACTGATGCTCAATTTCATTAATTCATTTGGGAACAATGGAGAATTCATGACAATTTTATATTGCAAATAGAATGAGCTTTTTATTATTAGAATCATTCTATTTGCAAAACGTATTCTCAATTTTCTCTGAGTAGAGCCAGTTTTTGCAATCCCAACCTCATTCATAGGACCAGTTTGATTCTGGGCAAAAAAGTTAGTATTTTAATAATCGTTCCGAAAAATGGTAGCTTCGTGCTAAAGCCATATCCAAATCTATCTTTCTGAAAAACTTCTTACAGGATTTAATGTTTTAAATTTTTCTTAAAAACAAACGTTATATATATTAACAATTGTGACAGTATATGTCATTGGTGGAATGTTCTTCTAGTTGAAAAAGTGGACGAGGTAAACGGTTCCAGCTTGTTCACGTTCAACCAACAAAGCTGTCTTCCTTCTTTCAATTAGCTTCTACTTTGAAGATCGTAACAAAACAATCTCGTCTCAGGGATGCTGGGCTAACGGAATTCGTACTTTTTTTGTTACCATTGAGGTTTCCACGCGTTTTTCACCTCGAGATGATTGCTGGATCACCACTGTTTTCCCCCTCGAAGCCCCCTGGCTATCCGGAGGTTGCACAGGCGATGAAACGTTCCGTGGAAAAGTGGCCGAGATAATAACTATACTGCGAGTTGTACTGAGGTGAATGGATTTTCGTTCACATGACCGTATCAGGGCATTTTCTTTCGGGGTCCGATTCTCCTTTCCGGTATTAGCCGACTTTCCTAAGGCGTACCTAAATTTGTTCTGATGTCAAACCGCCTACCCACTTCCGAATGTGGGCATCGACTGCCGGGCTGTCCTGCTATTTCGATGAACTGGTGGTATCGGATTTTTAAGATGAAACAAGCATAACATCTTCTTCCAAACCTCGTTTTGATCCGTCGCGGGCGTGTCGCCATATTCATTGATCTGAGTGACCCAAACTTAAAGGATAAGCAGACCAAAATGATCGGTAAAGACCAAGCTACGGGTTCGTCATCCCGCAGACCTTAGGTTTCGTTTGAAAATTTGCGATTATGATCAATTTTTGACCTAGGATTTCTTGGTTTTCTGATCCAGAACTAAAAGTACAGTGATCACGGTTTCCATTTGTATAAACGTATTAATTCAATCTTCTGGTCCAGCTGCTATTTTTAAAAGTAAATGTTACAGATACATCTAGGCGGTAACACGAACTTCCATCGTTTGCTGAAAGGTTTTGACAACCTAGTATTTTAATAAGTTAATGGTTTTAATTTTTTATAGACATTGATAACGAACACCTTATATATTATGTGGTAACAAACCGTTTTAGTTTATACATCTAGTTTTTTATGGGCCGCAAACCTCCATAATTCGATTATAAATTTTGACCGTCTAGTTTTTGTTTGTGGTCACAAATATCCATCATGTTATTAATGATTTGGAAACAGTAGTTTTTTTAGTAGCCACA
>CM077100.1:8882217-8910552 GCA_039619505.1 Cimex hemipterus
ATATATATATATATATATATATATATATATATATATATATCGAACAATTTTTTTAAATATAACTACAACTATAGGTAACAAAAGCGGATTATTTTAAAATAAAAAATGTTGCACAAGGGCTCTCACATATTTGGGGAACCATTCAAATCTCACTCTCCAGCGGTGTAAATGTGCGTATTACTTTAATATACCGACGATATTTGTCTTAAAATAAAAGATTTCAATGATATTTCATTGCTGTTTTTTTAATCGATATTTAGAAATGATATTTTTGTAATTTGGTCATTACATTCAAAGAAAGGTTAGAGGTTAGATAGACTGGTCGCTTTTGATTCTGTTCTTCCAATCTTCGCTAACTTAGATCTGTCGGTCGAGTTTTGGCATTTGCCCATATTAGTATCAGGGTTGTGTGCTTTCCTGTCCAACTGGTAACTTAGTAAGTGCGCAAGACAGATGATGACACTGACACAGACCAACACAGCGAGAATGTGCAGACGTTACTGTTATTTAAATATATTTAGACTTTTCCCGTTTCCTAATGATATTGGTTGATGATTCATTTATGATACATATTTTTTATAATTTTTGCTTTATTTTTTTGTAACATTTTGGAAAAGGTTTGGTTGTTTTGATATTTAGCGTTGATGTTCTGAGTTGTTCATCTTAATGATTGTTTAACACTGATTTGTTTTTAGACAATAAGATTGTTAGACACTGATTTTGTTATTACACAAATTTTTACACCACTGATTTAGGTTTATTTTATTTTGGGTGATTTTATTTTGTATAAGTTTTTTTTCTTCTTTTTTTTCTTTTTATGTCTTTATCAGGGATATTCAGCCAGATTCAGGTACCAGTGACAAACAATCAAAGATCAAAGTGACTGTTGTATAGGGTAAGATTTTGTGAGAGTAAGGAACAGTTTAGATTAGGTACGGTTAGTACTAAGTAATTAAACAAATTAGAAAGGTTAAGAAAAAATTCATTGTTATCTTACAAAACTGGTTATAATACTTTTTTGCAGTATCTGGTTTAAAGTTATGCAATATTTAACGGTTTTGTCGCGTTGGGTTAGCGATGGGTTGGGAGGTTAGGGTTATGTTGGGGTTAGGGAGGTTTATGTTACTATACATTATTTACAATCAATTCATGATTTTCTATAATTCATAGTACATTCTATTCTAAGTCTTCTTATGCCCCAACTAAACATCCGATTCACTTAATTCACCTAACAGGAAATTTGTTATCTTGTTTATTCTTACCCTTCCCCACGTGATTAATTCCCAAATTGAAATACATAAATATAATATTTGTACATATTTTCATAGATCACATCCATACTAATTTATTAACCTACTATAACTAAATTCGAGGTCGGAAGATTATCGTGATCTTGCGGCCTCTCCTTTTTTCACACTAATAAATACATTCAAACGGCATTTACAAATTCCACTTATGCACTAAACTATCTTATATTATTCGACGAATCTGTTTAAATTCCTCGAGAGTCCTTTCAAGCATCACTACTCACGCTAATAAATACATTCATTCTGGACAGGCCAAAACACTTCGGAAGTATAGTACCAACGAAATGTCAATGAACCGTCCCTCACGTGGTACTACAAATATATACGTACCTATGCCAATTTCGTAAGCCTGTGACTTCATATTCCGTCACAGCCACATCCATGCATACTTTGACACTCACGCAAATAAATACATTCATACATGATAGTGGGGGGGATATACCACGTGTGGTGGGTTATAAAAAGCCATAAGCATTTTAGGCAATCAATAACCTTTCGTTTAAAATCACTTCTATAGTTCCATTTTTGATATTTTAATATTTAGTTCCTTATTTTGTCTTTTGATGTTCAGAATTTACATTTTTCACTCTTTTAATATTTCAGTTAAGCAATTTTGAAGTATGTTGTCAAATAATGCTTAAGCAAGATAATCTTTCTGAGAATCGAATATATTTTAGCCTAAATAACACGAAAATTGGCTTGGTGGACTACAATGAAATTTTTGATTGTATTGAAGTTTTTATATTTATATGAAATATTTTTATCGTTTTTTTTTTTTTTTTGTTTCAGGACAAACTTCAAGATAGGAGGAATTTAAAGTAAGTGATCAATTTTATATATTTTTGCATTTCGACGCACGTTACACGTTACAATCGTCAGTTTCGTCGTGATTCTGCCAGGTGAACTGAGGGGAAATGAATACCCTCAAAATCTCTGGATAATCTAAAAGTACTTTTGCCCGATCCGACTTTTTCAATCTTCTTCTGCATAAAAACGCCGTCTGGGAATTGAACTGGTGATGAATGTAAGCCGGGCGAAAGTTTTTCTTCGCCTGACGTACTTCGGCATTTTGGAAAAAAACCCACACATGTTCAGTCTTTTCCTCGATTTTAATTATCGAAACGCTAGCTTATTTTCGCTTTTTATGACAATGTGAATTAATTTAAAGAAATAAAGCCTACAATTATTTGTACACGCCCCTCAATTTTTATAGACACCCCGGCACGAAAAAGACGTAACGATTCTTGAATTATTTTTATTGTTATTATTGGATTATTTACACAGTTCCGTAGTGTGATTTTAATCCTTCTAAGTATGCATATACATAATGCATATGCTAGAATCCGTCCAGAATCTAAACCCCGAATAACTTATGGTTCAAACAGCCGTCCAGAATTTCAGTGATAACATCAATGAATGCAATTAGGAGGGGAACTCTCGGATTAACGCGATAGAATATATTTATGAACCGGGCTTTTTTTTAATGTTAATTTGAATCAACGAATGATGGGAAATAATTGAATTAAGAAATCCATAAGGGTGAAAAAAGCGCGTTGATTTCGCGAAGGGTAAAGAGTTCTGGGCTATTCGATCTTAATTAAAGCTCTGCAATGTCCAGGAAAACTTTTTCGACCTAAGGTGTTTCTTTGACGTAAATTAAATGAAACGAAATAAATATATGAAATATAGGCTATTCGATTTCTTCGTTTAATCCCAACCATCCAGTCGGAAAGAAAATAAACAAACGATTTACGACTATACAACTTTGAAATTTATTATTTTTCATTCTTTCTTTCTTGTTTCTTGAAGGAGACATATTTATTTATATTAAAAGACTTCGTATTCGTGATGATTTACCACTGCTTTCATCCTTTTATTTTCCGTAAACCTGCTAAACTAAAAGTTAAATCGTTTTTAACAACAATATCCAGTTCCTATCGGTACAATAATGTCTACTATATGTATTGTGCATACTATCATAGACTTCAAAGCTAATCTTGAATTGATTTTATTGTTATGATTAGAAAGGGCAAACTTCCAAAATAATCTTGAAATATTTTTAAGGTTTGAGTTCGGAAAGATTCGGTAGGGTTAGGTAGGAGAGTATGCCAAAGTGCTCTTGAAATATTTCTTTGGTTAGGGTTAGGAAGGATTAGGTTAAGTTAAACCCCTAAGATACATTGACAGGCATAAAATTCACCGACTTATACTATAACTTCATTTGAATTTATTTTTTATATATTAAATGTTTAATGATTGCGTCTTTGTCTAAAAAGTAAAAAGAAAAAGTAAATTGCCAAAGAAAATGAAAGAAAAATGGCGGACAGATAAAATCTGTTTTAATTTTTAATTCAATATGGCGTATTTCCTCCCTCCTCTTGTCTTAATTACATTTCAAAGACGCCTCGGCATTCTTTCTACCGGACTGAAAATGTCTTTGTTGGAGGTTAGCCCATTCTTCACGAAGAGACCTTTCAAGATCGTGGAGTGGACGTGCTCTTATCCGTCTTTGAGAGGTTATCCCATAAATTTTCGATGGGGTTCAAGTCTGAAGAACGGGCTGGCCAGACTAAGACCATGATGTTATGCTGTTGTAATTGTCAACATTATAGTACCATCATCTGAAAATAATTGACTGTAAAAACCTGAATTATTCAGAAGTTCTATTAAGCTGTTTACTGTAATTAACGATAAAAGAGGTAACCTGTGGTGCGAACGATATGTGGATGGACTTTGTGGTGCATTAGAATAGAGTTGTCGCTGATTTCATCGAGAATAGGCAATTATGAGGTTCCAAAATTTCATTTACATAGCGAGTGGCCGGCAAAGACCCTCCACGGACATCACCAACTCTGTGCGACTCTCCATTGAAATTTCGGACCACACCGTCAGTTCACTACGTTGTATAGGTTGGCTCTGGGAAAAATCGCAAGCTTTATACCTTTCATTTTGCTTCTCCGCATCTTTCACGCCCATTTGGAGATCGTAGAGCAAATCTACCCTCATCTGTAAAAAGTAGAGGAGACCAACCGTCCAAAGACCAACGGCTGTGTTTTCGAGAAAATGCGAGCCGTGCAACTCTGTGTGTTCTCGTCAATTCTGGTCCTCTTGGGGGGAGAATAGCCATCGGTCCTTACTCGTGTAATCTTCTTCGTTCAGAAATTTGGACACCTCGAACTTCCCGGAGCTGATGAAACGCTTGAACAACACTAAGGTGCCGGTTTCGTAAAATTCTCGAAGTAGAAAAACCGTCATCTTGTGGTTCTGTTGCATAGAGCGTCCAGAACTTCATCTTCTATGGTAGGTCCCAGTTTCTAGCAAACCTCTAATGGCGTCTCGCAGTGTTTTCTAAGCAACTCCGATGGCAATAGCCGCATACATAATGGAACCTCCATTATCAATAAGAGCAACACAAACTTCCTCAGCACAAAGTGGCATTTTTAAGTTTACGATTTAAAATGAGAAAACAAAGATGAAAACTAAACCGTTTATTGCTTCAGAATTCAAATGAAACCGAATAAACATTTTAATTTCCATAAAAACTAGACACTGAAAAATCCTTTATCCTTCCTTGTATTGGACAGAGCATAAACAAATATTTACTGGTAAAAGCGATGAGACAGATTAAGGGCAGAATTTTCGTTCGGTGAAATTTTTCGCCTGTCAAAGTATTTATGGTTAGAGTTAGGTAGTGTAAGGGTTACGTTTAAGGGGGTTCAAAAATAATGCTTAAATATTCTTCGGATTTCTTTTTAAATGTATTCTCTTGATACTGTTTCAATTTCTTGTGTTTTCTTACATATTCACCAAGTTATTGGGCATTTTTTTCTTTTTTCGTTATTATGTTGGATATTTCATTTTCACATGGAGAATATTTAAATTTTAAGATAGGATAGCCATAAAAAAATAAGGGGGACTACATAAGCTGTAATATATTATGTTAAATTCATGTATAGTAATGTCGCTCTTGTAATGAGTGTTTTATTATTTATTAGCGTCCAATTAATTATTGTAATAGAAGGTTTTTTTAATTAACTCAACACAATTGATGAATTTAAATTACTTGTCAAATAATCACCTCTGTTGGATTTTGACGTCAAACCCGCTCTTTGCTGCTTTTTTAATCCCCCTAGGGGGGATTAAGGAGGAGGAGGAGCTCGAATGTAAATGAATTCGATCAAATCCCTGGTATTTTTTTCAGGCCCGCGGAAATAGTAGAATTAGCTGGCTCGCCCTGGCTCTTCGAACTGGTTGGATGTCTACTTTCCGCAAGCATTCCAACTTTTACACGGGTTCGGATTAAGGAAAATAAATGCTATTTGATTCGGTTGTTCATCGGACAGCCTTCATTGGCGAATTGTAAAATTCCTTGATGCTATTTTTAGCATTCTAGCTTTGATTCCTTTTGAAGCATATTTCCGACTAAGAAAAAATGAACTGGAACCGTATACAATTTAGAAGAAGCTGTACGTCTGTTCTGAATGAACACAAATTAATTCGTTTGGGATAATAGCTTGTAACAACTTGACAAATTAAGTTGCATAAAGGCCTTGACACTGGCATAATGGCATAGTCCTAAGATGATGTAGAATATAACCTCCCCCCTTCCATAACAAAAGGGACCAAATCATTTATAAAACGGCAATGAAATAAATTTTAGGTTCATTACGGCTCTTGATCCGATTGACCGAATTAAGTTTTTCAATGAATTAATCTTTATATAAGCTACTGGGTGAGATAAAAAAGCCTATGTCACGAATGGGATTCGAACCCACGACTCCCGGGGTAAATACGCTGCTGCTCTATCACTAGGTCCACGCGTAAAAAAGCAGGGAGAATTCTAAAGGTGGGGTTGAGATGGGAGGTCCGAGTGGATCCCGCTCGTGACTGATTTTTTATCTCAACTAGTACCTTTTTTTGGAGGGGAGGGGTCACTACACACATGAGCCCCCGTTGTACCGGTGTTCTTACATCGAAGAAATTCATTTTTGAAGGGGTTTGCGACCAATTTCAGGGTCGCTGATATCCGGTCCCGCCCCTTCATTGATGAGTGCCGTGTCAATTTTTTTCAATTGCGGCCACCGGTCAGAAAAATTCCAGAGGCGACGGTGGGGATCGAACTCACGACGGCGGGATCTACTAGCCGAGAGTCTGACGCCTTAACCACTCGGCTACCGCGGCCCCCTCAACTTGTACCTTACGTAAATATTAATTAACTCATACATTTTAGGAATCATTTTGGCCTTCTTTCTTCAAGACTACCAATCTTGCCACAAAAAAGAGATCATTTTTAAATCCTGAAATGTACAAATGGATTTTCATAAATCAGCAGGTTCCAAGAAAAAACATATTTAACTTATTTTCATCTTACACTATTTAAATGTACACACATTTATATACACATAAGGCCATTATTTGTTGGCCGGTGGATCTTCCAGCCTCCACCCTTGGACCCACCACTAACCATGTAGCCAGGAATAATGGATGATTGTACGCTAGACTTAACATGCTGGCATAAAACTCTTTTTGGCTTAATGGTACAATCGCTATGCTCATGGGATATAACCTCCCTCCCTTCATAATAAAAATATTCCTGTCTTAACTCTTATCCAGACGCGGAGATGTGAACTATGTCAACTTGATGAAATTCCTATTTGTGTTCTTCAAGGATCTACCCTTGGACCCATCCCGTTCCTTATATACTTCACACACTTGATGTAAAAAGTGGTTTTTTGCGCTACCGAAATCGTTTTTCTCGTAGTATTAACCTTTTTCCGTAATGCAGGGCATAAATCTGATTCCAAATAGGTTAATCAGGTACGTTAAAGGTAGAGATAGGACGTTTTTTGGGCAAGTTAGCTGTAGTGTTTCGTCTTATCTTTTATTTCAATACCTCTTTTATTTATCATGTTAACTAGTAGACAAGACTGGGAGACCTTACTTTTCGTTCTTTTTTTTTCACCAAGAGTAGGGGGGGGGGAACATCTCCATTGATTTATTTTCTCAACCCATCCCTAACCCTACACAACTTAACCTAACACGTCCGTAACTCTACATAGTATAACCATCCCTAACCTAACTCAACCGGTCACGTGATATTTTTTTTTCTAAACGAGGGTTCGCAACAGCAAAAGTCAAATCAACCCTCAGGATGCCGGTGTTTTTAATAAAAAGCCCATTCGTCGGTCGAATCCAGCAGCCCTGCGTTCGAACCCGAGACCTTTTCTTTGCAATGATGACCGCCGTGTCAACGCCTAAACTGTTTCGACAACCGACGCTCCCTTTATCGTCATTAAATACAGCTATAAAAGCATACACTAGCTTTAGGTAAGTGTCAAGTGTAATAAAATTCCTGTTCTGTTCAGAATTTATGCTTAACGGGCTACGACCTAGCGCGTGTAGTTTTATTCTTTAAGATGTCACTAAAATGAAGTATCGGCTCTTCGTAACATAACTTAATATTTATAGTTGTACATACTTTTCCTTGATTAATTAACATACAGAACTTAGTGGAGTGGAGGGTTCCGACAGAAACATTTACATCGACGATGTGTTAAGAAGACTTAAATAATATAGATTGTATATCCAACTCGAACAGAGTAATATATAATGTATTAACCGTAGTCCTTGAATACTGGACCTATTGGGATTAATAGCGTAGTATTAATCTCGGATATGCACGTGAATCCGTCTCTGGGCTCGCTTCTTTTCGATTTTAGTCCAACGGATCGAACTTGAAACGAAAAAGTATCTGTCTGAGCTCGTGATCGTCGCAAATTGACGGTTGGTAATTTGCTCGCCAGGATGTTGAGCCGAATGATTGACGAACCAGTTAATGTAGGTGTTGCCTGGGGGGCAATTAGCTCAGATCAACAATAATGAATGGATACGGATTAGGAAACGGGTGAGAAAGGTTAGACAATCCTTTTAAAAAAATGTTCAAGCAGAAGCGAGGGGGATCCGGAGTGAGGATGCCGGTCCCCGCTGGCAACCTGTTGCTTCACGTTTATTTTATTGTATATTGAACGGCACTTTCGTGTTTTCATTTGAATAAATTATTTTTTTTAGTATCTAAAGCTATCATATAATTAGAATAATTACATGCGTCTTTTTGATATACCCAATCGATGAATATAGCAACTATGATGAGCTACTTCAGATGATTGACAACTGTCATCGTTAAAGCACGCCTGGGCATATTTGCAAAAATTTTTATACCAGTCTACTTCTTGAAAGTTAAATTTGTAATAAAATTCCCTTCATTTGAATTGAACTGTTCAAAATAATAGCCAATTTTTTCCATAATTCTCACCACTTTTATGACCATCGCTAATGGATTTATAATCGGTTTGGATGCCAAAAAATACTCTAAGCGTAGAAATTAAAGTGGTGAAGCATTATTAAGGAGATAGTGACCATTTTCAGACGAGCAGCTGGTTGATTTCTTTTTTTAACTGTACTTCCACTAAATGGATTTTAATTTCGATAAGCATTCCTTTATCAGAAGTGTCTGTACTTTCTGTTCAGGGATAAAACCTCTAAAACTTTACCTATTTTAGCAAATTTTCAAGGTCATTTAGTTTTTCAAAGTTGTAACAAAAAGTTGCCATTTTTTTGTACAGTTTTCTCTAAAACTATATGTATACTAAGAGATCGTAGGTTGAGGTTCGTTAATTTTTGGTAACAAAGTAAATTAGTCTACAGTATTTTACACCTCATTTTTATACGAAAAATCTATTTCTCCACATTTGTTAAAACAATTTCACTCTACGATTATTTGTCTATTACTGCTCTATAATACAAAAAGAAGAAAGGATATTGATAAAAGTGTACTGAAAAGACAAAAACTACGATGTGTGTTTTTGAGAAGCGATTTGCGCCATAAAAACATTACAAATTAATGAAAATCAATGAGTTAGGTTAGGAATGGTTAGGTAAGTAGGGCTAGGAGAGAGTTAGGTTTGTGTTAGTTATGGTTAAGGAAAGTTAAGTTAGGTTAGGTAGAGTTTGGTTTATGCGATTAAAAATTATTCTAACTATTACTAAAGCTCGGATTTTCTTCTATCCAGAAAAAACCCGACTTCCAATTAATAAAACTTGATCAGAAAAACGTCATTATCCCCTTAAAAAAATTAAAAATACACATCGATTCTGTACACCTACCGTTTATTCATTACTATCTACCGGAAATTAAAAAAAAAAAAAATCACTACACAGCATGCCAGTATTAACACTTATGTTTCTATGATAAAAACTCGGTTTTTTTCTGTTTCGTGAGAATGTTTCCGTCAACCAAATTTCAACCGATTTTCCATTAGTACGTGTTGGATTGGGCTAGGTTTGGAATGGTTACGTAGGTAGGGCTAGGCTAGGAGAACAGGTTTCGGTTAGTTTAGTGGAAGGACAATTGGTTAGGCGCAGAAATGTTTCCGTTAGGTATGGTGAGGGATAGGGCTAGGTTACAGTTAGGTTTGTGCTATGTTATGGTTACGGATAGGTTACGTTGGGCTAGGAAGGATGAGGGATAGCTTAGAGTTACATGATTGACAGTTATTTACACTACATATATCTAAACCTCGTGAATCAATGCCCATGGAATATCATGAGAATAGTTTTATTCTATTCAGAAAATATCATATTTGCATTTTAAAAATGTTCATATTTTCGTTATTTTTCTGGACTTTCTCTTTTTCATTTTTTATGATTGTCTGATTTTTGTTATGCCTAGGCTTTTTTCTTGTTGGTATTTTAAAGGATTGTTCATATGCACAACTTTTCAGCATCCTGTGCCATTTTCAAGTATATTGTTTATTTCTGGAAACATTATTGTAATTTAGCATTATGGTTTTTCTTAATCTATACATTTTTATGATTATTTTATTATTAATGCTTACTTTAGGCATAAAAAGATAAAAAAAAATTGTTTCGTTTTGCGCGACATCAGGGTCATAAGCAGGGAGAAGCAAAGGGCCTTTCGTTTGTGCAAATTATTAGTTTCAAACGTGAACACTGAGGAACAGGGATGAGCTTTTGCAACATGTTGCTGTTATGTCGTTTTTTTCCTCTGAATGATAATAAAATATTTTATAAATTATAAAGTACACGGGAATCGCCCCTTCGTGAAGTTTTCAAGCCTCGTGGACTTTCACTCGTCAAAGGTTGAAACTATAAAAGGGGATTACGTTCTTTCGTCCTTTTTTGCATTTAGTTTTATCGACACTTCGACTTGTTATTGAAACCCAGATTATGGAAAGGGAGGAAATGGCCATATCACATACCGAGGAGGTCGTTGAGCAGATGCAGGTCACGGTTCAAGTGAAGGTAAGCTAAGCTGTAGGTAGCTGGTACTTAGGCGTATATTGCCGCTGACCCTGCTGATCCCTCATATATTCAACATAAATGTTATACGACCTGTCTAAAAATGGACGACTACGTTTTAGTGGGTGGTTTTTTTTTCCACAGGGGTGACGAAAGTGACAAAGTCCGTACAATTTTTCAAGATTGTATGATACGAAAACCTCCGAAAGAAATCTGGCTGGCGTCATTTCCATCACTAGTTATTTGTACACGCTGATAAATTGCAGGAATGCTCAGGTCTACAGAAACATTTACATACATTTTAAATGGATTCCGACTCTGGAATCAGATTTATGTCTCTACAGCCATCGTGTTAATCCGGAGATGGTAGATGAAAAACCCGTTGTGCCGATAAGGAAGTCATAAATACAAAAGCTTAATGAACTTGTAAGACAAAGACGAGGGGGAAGATTTAAATTCGATTCCTGGTGCAACATTAATAAGATATTTTTCCATGATAGAGAAACATAAACAATCTCGCCCCGAGGGATGTTCCGCTTGTGTTAAAATGAATATACCATAGAGTTACGTTGATCTGAAAGTATAAACTATCCGGGGAGATAAGATTTGATTTTTTTAAGTCATTCCCGACCTACACTTAAATTATGATCTATGAAAACAAATTTTGTTTAGCCAAGAGAATATCTCGGCCTATAGTAGAGATTTTCCCTTGTTAGTACTTACTAAACCGGTAGGAAGACAAAGCACTCGGATTACTTATTCAGTCGGATGTTTCGATGAAATTTGGATATCTTAGTTGAGTTCACCTCTTAAATTTTTTCTGAATTGCTTATTTGGTTTCGGTCCTCTTCAGTCGTCTTACGAAGCGCTGTGTAGCAAGCGGCTGTCTTCGCAGCCTGAGTAGCTTTGAGGACGTAAGTAGTACTACTTAGCATATGGTGTGATCTGAGTGTCTATGTGCAAGATGTTCAGATTTCTATGTACGTCGCTATTGCGAGCATACCAAGGCATCTACCATTTTTCGTAGTTTGGAACCGTTGTATTATGACCGTTTCTATTGGCAGTATTTAACTGACTTTTGGAATGAAATTATTTTATCATTGAAGACAATTGGTTTGCCTAATAGTTTTCTATTTGTGAAATTTACATGGACGGATTTCTGGTCGTTTATTTTGACATTCCAAGCATCCCACCATTCTTGGATGTTGTTGATTGCCAACCTAACACTACCTAACCTAGCCTAACCAGCCCATTACGTTACATAACCTTCCCTATCCTAACCCTAACTTACTTAACCATTCGAAATATAACTAACCCAAATAACCGATACACACGGCATTTAGAAAGCGAAAACTTTGAGAAAAAATTATTTTTTGATATTTAAAAAGAAAACATTGTTCGGGATTAACAATTAAGTAAACCTAATTTGCTGTATCTCTCCGTCAAAAATTACGTATTTCATTGGCTAGCTGACAAATACAATTTGACCTTGTATGACTACAATATTTTCTTCATGTAATAAAACCCATCAGATTTCTTGCTTTTGAAGTGGTTCAAATGATTTTGAACCGCAAAACCCTAAGCTTATCTTAAGTTAGTTACTAAAAACTCGGACTATCATGTATTTGTCCCTAATTTTGACCCTAACTCTATTTAACCTAACAACTAAAAAGATACACATTTTCAGCGCTTCTCGGAAAAACATTGGAACAGGGATTTGTAACCATGCATGTCCCTTAATCCCCCCCTAACCACAAACCAATCCTAACTATAACCTAAACCCACCTTCCTAACCATTCCCAAGCTAACATAATGTAATTTAATTCAACATAGATCTACCTAAAATATACTAAAAAGCCTTGTTACTAAATAATCATAAATAATAATTCATCCACATTCACTTTAGTAATTTTATTTCAATTATCTGTGGCATGTTGTGGTAAAGAGCCGCAGCGCCCTATTTTTATAAAATAATAAGTTGAATTTACGGCGAATTTCTTTTCGTTAAGTCCAATAAAGTCTTATATAACAGGAAATTTTGAATTTAATTTGTAAAGTAGCTACATATGTGACTTGAGCCAATGCTTTTAATTTGCATGATGAAGATTAGTACCATAAATAAACATAACATTTTATGTGCTTTGGTTGTTTGGTTTAATTCAATATAATGTCCAGGAAATATGTACGCCTACCACGAAGCTGGAGTTTTTCTTAATAAGGAAATTAATATTCACACGGCGTATCGATTTATGGGACGAGATCACATTCCTATGCGGCGGTGGATCCACACAGCTGTTCAAAAGTGGTACAAAGTGTAAAAAACCTATTGTCTTCTAATCCAGTCAATCGATCTTCATTCTAAAATAAGCATAATAAATTCAAACAAAAATTTATATTCATTATAAAATCCCAAAAAAAATTTTGGTCCAAATCCTTGACCCACCAATCTGGTCGTCCCCTTGTTAGGCTATCAGATAAGTTTTACACATCTTAACGATGTTGAGTTATCGGCCACAAACCCAACGATCCGTAAATTTTTGAATTTTTCGTATAAATCATTTGTGAAAGTAACATATGAAATTCGCCCTGTAACCAAGCCCTGTTGAACACCTTTAGAACTTAATTTATAGTCTGCAACTAAACCATTATGGAGGACAGCCTGGTCTAGCTGATTCTCTTGTCTTTTCTCCTGTTTTCTTAACCATTCTTTTTTCTTAACTACCTCAGATTGTTGAAGCTGTTTTCTCCGCCTCTGAACCACAGTACCTAGTTCGAATGATTTACGGTGAATAAGTTTAGAAGATTTTTTGATCAATTCTATAAATAAGTTCTGATACTGGGTTGGTGCAAAGGAATGGAGGTTTTAAAACTGCAGTCAAAAATGTTTTTAATTTTTATAAAATAAAGAAAATATACTTGAAGTATTTTCCATCATAATCTATACATCTTTGCCAACATGTAATAAGCGCTTTTATTCCGCTGGCACAAAAATCTTAATTTCTACTCACAATAAAGTCTTGGAAGGCTTTCGGTTTCACCACGTTCTCTAAAGCATGTATCCCTCAAGAAGTGAGCAAAATGCCTTAAAAAAGCAGATGTCTGTAGGCGAAAGGTCGGATGGATATGGAGGGTGCAGTAAGGTTTCGTACCCTAAGCCCTTAAGTCGCCGCAAGGTTAGCATTGCGACATTTGGCCCGGCTTTATCCTGAAGAAGAATCGGCCCCTTACGGTTCACCAAGGCTGGACGATTTCTCGTGCATTTTGTCAATTTCTCGGCAATATCCCTCTGCAGTGATAGTTTCACCATAATTCTGGAAATTATATCGAACAACACCTGCAGTACACCATAACCTTTCTTGGGTGCAGATTTCTTCAGTGTTTCTTGGTTTGCAGTACAAATGTTTTGATTAAGTCGAATCCTTTCAATGTTTCTTTACTAGAAAATTATTTAATCTTCTTACTTGTACTCCAAACTACATGCTCTACTTGGCACATAATGACCTCTCGTTCTATACCCTAAAGCTTGACCTCATCGAAACTATAAAGGTGGGGGTGAATATACAAGCTCCAAAGCTTCATCCATGTCCAACCACTGACATATGAACCTCCTGTTATCGTACAGAATCCATTTCTCATCGCACACGATGATTCGATCGAGAAATGGGTCATTTTGGTGTCGCATGAGAAGAGACGTGCAAATTTCGAAGCGTCGATCTCTTTGGGTTTCTCGGTTAGTTCGTGCGGCACCTATAGGTACCTACTTATTTACTTTACAAATTTGCTCGAAAATCCAGAACTCCAGATGGCGAACAACGGTCGAGTGGTCAACACTAAGCACTTCCGAAATTTTTCGTGAATTTTCTTCAAACAACCTTGTGAGTTGTACTGCGACCTTCCTTGTCATCGGGATAGAAATCTCCAGGGCGAAATCTCTAAGACTATCGCTGCACCGTGCATTCCCTAAAGTTTCCCTGCCCCCCAACTGTATTGGTGCCAAGCGCGGTTTGGGCCGCACTTCGCCCAAGTTTAAATTCGAACAAATAAATTTGACGAAAATCTAGTTCTTACATATTTAATTTCCCTAAACCTCACTCTTATGAAATCAATATAAAGTTTTGTGTAAAAGATGTTAAAAGTATTTATTAGATAGATAGAGAGATAATGATGTTTATTTACAATAAAAATTATTTTACAGAAAATATTCAGTATATAAAACATCCAAGAGCCCAGAGGCTGCATGTCGAGTTGCCAAAAGAAAAAAACAAATAACAATAAAAGTATTTATTATAACCCATAATTAGATTTGAGGATTGAGGACACATGATCAGCACCTGCGAAAATAAAACAAATTGTCAAAACTTAAATTTTGCACCAGCCCAATATAATTGAGGATAATCAGGGGGTACACGAAGAAAATTTGATGTCAAGTTGGCAAATTATGTTGTTCTAAAAAGGTTAACTGCTTGACCTCTTGGTTCTATAAAAATGAAGCCTACTCTGTGCTCTCCTAGAGAACGGCCATTCGACGTAAGTGTTTGTTGTGGCAAAATATCAAAATTCTTTTTTCAATTTTCTATCCTTGGAAGAACGTAATAAACTAAAACTATTTAAATACGGGCCGAAACAGCTTCCAAAGACAGAGATGTACCAATCCCGTTCATGTCCACAATAATAGTCATATTATCAACCTTAATATCCTCCAAACAGTCCCCTATAAAGTCATCCACCAAGTGGGCTGATTTAGATAGCATAGGGGCAAAATATACAGGTGTTGGGCTACTCGTGTTACAAACTTTTCCAGTAGATTATACATCCAAAATGGAACCAAAAAGTCCTAAATAATTATGGTACGGATCGCAACAATTCCGGAGTTATTCCCCTTTTTTATTTTTTTTTAACATTTCACGATCTTGCTTCAAATAAACAATGATAACACCAAAATAACAACGTTTCGGACAAATCCGTTGATGCCGTTGAAAATTACGTTGAATTGCCAATAAGTTATGGTCAACATTAAATTTATAAACGCTGGTAAAATAAGCGTTTTCCAGAACATTGAAAAATATATGTTTTTTTAATGTTGAAAAATTTACTATGGTGATTCTAAAAAACTATTTCCCAACCTAGAGACCAGCAGATTTCCGAAATCGTACTCCATTTAATAACCTTTTTAGTGGTATAATTGCTTTTAGCTTTTTCATATATGAAGAAATTTATGAAACAAAGGAAAGAACTGTGGTCGACGTATTAATAAAGTGGAAAGATTAATAATAAAAAAATAAAATATACTTTAGGAAAGTTTGAATGATTTCATTAAACTTTTTCAATTGTGATTCGAAATGCTATCCGCCCTCTGCAATGCACAAACAAACCATTTTTCTCAAATTAGATAGATAACTAAAAATCTTTTGAATTTTAAAACTCTTTTGTTCCGGGGAATAATAGTACAATAATACAATAAATCTATAATCAAAGTTGCAGTCGTGTTGGTAAATAAGTAAACATTTTCACTATTTTGGTTTCGAACCTAAATTAAAAAAGTTGAATAAGTTCATTCAAAATTTCCTTAATTTTTATTTTATTTTTTATCAATATTAAATCTTTACACCTTTACAACTCGTCAACGACAGTTTTCGCCTTTCCCTCATCAATTTCTCCATCTTTAAAAAAATATTAAATAGAATAGGTATGTGAAATTTTCTGATCCCCAGATCAGGAAAATAATAATTTAGAATCACCATAGTATGTTTATCAACTTTGAAAAAAAAAAAAGGTTTTTCTTTAGGTTTTTTTTATTTTTCACCTTGCTAATCCGTCAGTCACCGTTTTTTCCTTTTGCTTTTTTTAAAAATTTTTTCAACATTCAAAATTCAAAAATTAAAAGTTTTTTTAAAAATTTTTATTATTATTAATCTTTCCACCTTACCAATCTGTCACCCATGGTTTTCTCGTTCCCTTCATTCATTTCTTCATCTTTGAAAAAGTAATTAAAAAACAATTAAACCTCTAAAAAGAATATTAAATGGAGTATGTTTTCTGAAATTTGCTGGTCTCCAGGCTTGGAAATAGTAGTTCAGAATCAACATAGTATGTTTGAAAAACATATTTTTCTAAGTTCTCGCTACTAAAACTCTCATTCCACCAACGTTTACAAGTTTAGTGTTGATCACATCTTATTGAAAATTTAACGTAATTTTCAATGGTAACAACGGATTTGTCTAAAAAATTTCAGTTTTAGATTTATCATTGCTTATTTGAAGCAGGGTCGTGAAATCTTAAAAAATCTGAAAAAGTGGAGTTACTCCGAAACTGTCGAGATTCGGACCGTAGTTAATTAATACTTTTGGGTCCGATTTTGAATGTAGAATCTACTGGGAAAATGTACATCACGAGTAACGTAAACGAAATAAAGTTGAAGCCTGAAAAGTTGAATTGAATGACTTCGCAGTAATCCTCTTTGATTGCGTGTATCCGTTAGACACAAATCTTGAGTATTTGTCAGCACTCCTCTTCAAGTAGTATTCGCTTTAAAATAAATAAATGAATAAAACCAAAATTATTCTCGGTCAGTAAGGTTTTTAACAAAGTAAAAATATTGGAACTTTTTAAAAAATTAACAAAAAAACACTATGTACCTTGGAATGAAGAACCATTCACATAAAAGGAGATTAGTTAAACAGATGATTAGTTTTTCTCTTTGCATGTTCGATGAATGTAATGTCGCTGTCTTGATGTTAGGCCTTTTTAATTAGTTTTATTTTAAATAGTAAAAGTTGCCGAGGTACAAGTCAAAAAAGGCAAAACTACAGTTACAATGGCTGTGAAGAAGATTTTCGGTCGAGGTGCGGACGATCAATTTTTCAATAATTGGACTAACCAAAAAAGGTCAAATAGGAGGAATGTGACCATTCAAACGGTTGGTAAAAGTGATTTTTTTTCCAAAGGGTTGGAGTGTTGGGAAGAAGGAAATCCGTCGAATCCGTTTGTTGTCGCCGATTCGAGCGGAGTCGGCGGATCTCGGCAGGCTTCGCCCATTAAATGCTCTTTTTTCCCTCTTCCTCTCTGCTCTCACTCGGTCTACGTTTCTCGGTCAGTCTCGGTCTCGGTTGCCGCCCGGTAGGAATAGGAAATGACGACCGCAAGTGGCCAATCGGCAAATGTGCTCATGTGCCGCCAGTGGTGGAAGGTCTGCTGGGTCTACGGTGACCAGGACAAATATTACAGGCAGCTCTACG
Organism: Cimex hemipterus; assembly: GCA_039619505.1. Taxonomy (NCBI): domain Eukaryota; kingdom Metazoa; phylum Arthropoda; class Insecta; order Hemiptera; family Cimicidae; genus Cimex; species Cimex hemipterus. The sequence continues at coordinate 8,900,078 of CM077100.1, forward strand.
GAGGCGTCAAGACGGCAAAGTCAACCCAGACCACCGACCACCTTCCAGTGAGACAGAAGGCGCCGGTTCAAAAATTTTTCAGCCAGCAAGTGGAACAACAACATGGACGAGAGGAACAACAAACCGATCAGCAACATCTACGGCGACCCCAGCAGCCGTTGGTCAACACCATCATCAACCAAAATCACAACCTGTGAGTTCATTTCCTTATCTGACAGCGATGATTTAATATCGGCTCAGTGTCTGCAATCTGAATCAAGAAAAAAGTTTTACCTTCCGACCTAGAGACGTTTTCCAAGCCATCCTCATCAAATCCTAGGTCATTTTTTTCATTCAACCGGTTTAAAATTAAGATTATTATCATTCTCCTCAGGTTTTACGCAAATTTTAATCTTTGGATATCACTTTAAAGGTTCGTCTAAATTAAAAACAATTCAAATATTTACAATAGAAATTATAAATGGTGGAGTGATCGGTTTTTCAATCTTTTTCAAAAGATAGTTCGTACTCAAAATTAGTGGTCTTCATCGATTCGGAATTCAAGCTTATAGCTCATCACCAGGTTGTAGAACTCCATCAACCTGATGATGATCGATAAACTTAAAATCCGTCTGTTTTAAACAATTAATTGTAAGTAGGAACTATGTTTTTAAAAAGAACATTTACGATTTTTTTTTTAAATTTTCGACGGATCCAAGACCAAACAGAAAACAGTGAAGTCCGTTGAATACGGTCGTTAAAGTATTATCTCACCGATTGTTTTTATATTGATCTATTGGTATGATTTTATACATGGCCCAGCTATTAAATCCGATGACCTGTTGAATTTTTCGAGACTAGTCCAGCGGCTTTTTCTCGCCTAGCGCGAATCTATTTTATAGGTTGTTTTTTTTTTTCGACAATTCCCCATCAGATCGAGCCGAGATTTGACCATCGAAAAACCTTATAATAAAATAAAAGAAGGCACCGTTCAGAAATGTTCTATTTTTATGATTTATCTACGGTTTTTTGCGGTCGTTCATCAGAATAAATTACGCGTCCCGGGAATAAACAACGAATTAATCATTTCAAAATTTGTCTTTTAATTCGATATATTATAAATTTAAACAGGAAGAAATCAGACCACAATGAAATACAAGTTAAAAGTCAAAAACCTTTCTCCCATCAAGAATAAATTTTTAATCCTTGCGCTGATTAAAATACCTATAACATTTAGCGAAAAAAGTATGTCGAAACTTGTTTTATTCTAACAAATTCATTAATAAATCGAAACACCTCCAGTGACAGAACTAATACGAGAAAATTGCAGATTACGCAAGAATGTCTCCAGTGGCTCAGTGATAAAATTTGACTTCGTCGGCCAAAGTTCGATTTGCATCACACCCATACAGCGGTTCCTAAACTTTTTCCGTTTTCAGTGTCCTTAGTAAATCAGAATTTTTCCGCCCCAAATCAAAACAACAATCTATCTGAAAGTGAACTCGACGATAACAGTAGAAATTCATTTTCAATTCTGAGAAGCATTGATATGTCTAAACCTATCCAAATTTTACTTAATAAATAAACAAAACTCCTGACTATCTTATCAAATTGAAAAACTTCCCTTTTTGAAGCAAAAATATAAAAGCGAATGCTTTTTGGGGCGATAATATAAAATGCACAATTACAGCTGTCTCGTTAACACCCGTATTGAGATTGGAGAGCCACAAGGGTCTTACTTTTTTGGGTTTTATAAAGGGGTGTTTAGGTTTTAGGTTTTTTTTTATAAATATAAAAATAATAGTAGCATTTCTTATAGAAAATTTTCGAGTCGGGGCTCCGCGTCGCAGAGTTTGAGAATCTCTGGCATAGAATGTACAAAGTTAAATAATTTTCAACCAATTTTTCTTCATTTCTTTCACAACTGTGACTAGTCGCCCGTTAAAATTCTCTTTTAAAATAGTGCCTAGTGAATCGGCTATCAAAAGAGGTCCAAGAGAAGAATCCCCCACCGATACTTCTGATTTTTTCTTTCGCATAGGTTTTTCACAAAATGGTCTGCCTTAGTAATCAATTCCATTGTGAATAAAAGATGCTTGACGGTTTGTATGCGCGTAGAGTAAAAAATGGATTTTTCTATGTTGCTGTCATGCTGTCAAAGCACGACTAATTTGGATCGTGTTATGGTTTTCATGGAAAAAAAAAACAGTGGATACTGCTCAGCTTCCGACATGTTGTGAGGTCATCGTCAGAGAGAAACAACCTAAAAGATGTCGACAAATTGACATCAGTAAGTTTTCAATGGAGGGGTTGCTTGACACACGGGCACCTGCTCTTGGGCCAAAGCCCGCGCATGTGCCCCTTATGCAGAGAAATGTTGTCCCACATAATAAAGGCCTGTCATGCCTTTGCTCCATATAGAGAGCGTGTAGGCATGCCGCCGAGTTTCAGAGTCCCCTGTTCCGTTTTTTAGGGGAAATTAGGGTGTTTTATTGTACATTGTATGCCTCATGTGTTGTGTGTATGTTTTGCCTGAGTGCACGTATTTATTAGCGTGAATGTCGAGGGGTGAAATATAACGTCATCATCACACCTCGAACGATGAAAGCGAGTGAGTGTGTGTTCGGGGTCGATGGCGGAATATTTATAAAAGTACCCCATCGACCCCAATCTAGTTTAGTTTAAGTACAAGTCGGTGGATGAATATCATGAATGAAATATGATATGATATGTGTCAAGTACTCCACCGACCAAATGGAATGAGTGTACTGTATGGATGTATTTGAGTGTATGAATGTAGTGTTTAAACGGGTATAGAATATAGAATATATAGATTTAGTTAGGGGCTGAAATGGCCTAGATGACGGAAGCCCCAGACAAAAAAATGTATATATAAAAAATAGAGGGGTTTCAAAATTCTTTGAAGTTAGTCTCAGTCCCAACGTTGACAAGGACTGTTATACTATCATACTACTAAATTCCTTGGCAATGTTAAGACTAATTCCGTTATCATTGAAAGTTAGTTGTTCAGCCTTGATGATGGGCGTAAAATAGGTCGATAGATTGCCAGTAACAAATGATTTTTCTATCAAGACCATACCAAGGTCCAGATTATTCGTGAGTGGAAAAGTGGTCGATTCATGTAACATTGTAAATAGCATTTAAATAAGCCAAAAATCAGATCTGGTGACGATACCACTTCAGCTACGTGATGGAAAACTCCGCGTTCTACCATCACATTTTATCACTTAAAACCTTTCATACAAAATAGCCCTTAGTTATTCTTAATTATTCTTTTAAAGCTTTAAAATTTAATTTAAAGCAAGATTAAGTACAGATGGTCAGCGATGTCCACTGTTTTTCAGGCCGTAAATAAAATATAAACAGCTACACTACTGGAAAATCTAATTTTTCAATTAAAACAACCTAAACTAATAAATTTAATCTGAATAAGTTGGATCAAGTTATGGCCTGGATGAAAAACGAATTCAACTGTTACTACCCGTCTTTGGATGTTTTTAGGGCGTCAATTGGGGTCAAACTAAATGAGACTGTAAATAGTACTTAGTAAGCCAAAAATCAGTACTAGTGGCGATACCACTTCAGCTACGATGCTGAAAAAAATTCGCGTTCTACCTTCACATTTTAGCACTTAAAAACTTTCTTAATAAAACAGTTAGATTATGAGCAGGGTGAGTCAATTTTTTTTTTAAATTGTGTCAGCACCAAATACGAAAGAGAAAAACTGTCAGTACAAGTCGTTGCAGCGGTGGTCAAACAATCTGCAGTATTGTTCTTTTAAAACTTTAAAATTTAATTTAAAGTAATTATTTAGAAATCGTGAGATGCGGTCTGGTGTGATATAGGTTTCAGACAAACATTTTCTTTACCGTGCCAACGTTTCGATCTTTATTGAGATCGCCTTCAGGGCCTAGTATTTACAAACATTGTTTACATTTTGGATGTGGAAAAATGAATTTAAAGAAAGAGTTTTCATTTGCTAGTACAGATGGTCAGCGATGTCCTCGGTTTTTAGGCCATAAATAAAATATAAACAGCTACTCTTCTACCAGAAAATCTATTTTTTTTTTTTTAATTAATACAACCTAAACTGTCTAACGAAACTAATCAATTTAAACTGAACAAGCTGGATCAAGGTATGGTCTGGTTGAAAAACAAATTCAATTCTTACTGCCCGGCTTTGGACCTTTTTAAGGTCATCATCAGGGTCAGACTATCTTAATCTCAGTCTGCAAATTGACATAATTAAGGTTTTGATAGATGGTTTCAAATTTATTTTTCAAGATCTACTCCTGCTATAGTGTTACAAACCTTGGCAATTGGTTGGGACTGAATGTATAGTTTAAATTTAGTTGTTTTGCCCTGATGATTGATCTGATTGAAAAGGATATCAAAAACAGCTAAAAGGATTTTAACGTCAAACTTAAGGTAGCTTTTTAAACGTATACACGCTATGAAAATATATATAATATTTCTATAAGAAAATACACAAAATAGGAAAATTATTTGTCATAAATTAACGTCGTTTTTTTTTAAATGGTAATAATAGTCCAATTTTAATGCTTGCTACGGTTATAAAATGCATTTACAATTTGTTTAAAACAATTGATGAACCATGAATATGTCTTCTAGGCTTTGAGATAATTGATGTTAGAGCTTTAGGCCTATTTTAAGGTCATCATCAGGAAAAACTATCTTAAAGTCTACAAATTGACAATGTTGGGACTGAGTCTATCTTCAAAGAAATTTAATTGCCCTTGATGATGACCTTATAGTTCGATAGATTGGCAGTATTAATTGAATTTTTTTAAATCAAGACCCATACAGAGTTCTAGATTATTTATGAAAAAAAATTGGTAACACAAATATTAACACATTTAAGAAACCAAAAATTGTATCTGACGATGATACCAGTTCATCTGCGATGCTGAAAAATTCGCGCTCTATCACATCGTAATTTAAACCCTCTTATAAATAAGAGTCCTTAATCAGGGTTATAAGCAGGGGGAGTCTTTTTTTAAACACTTGTGTGCAAATGATTGTTCCACCACTGAAACGGTTAATCAAAGTGGAATATTTCTTATTTAAAAGTTATACTTCAAATACGCTGACTGTTAAAGATAAGGGCCAGTAGATAAAATCTAGAATTCAAAGGCTAGTGACACTTTTCTGAAATTGTCTGACAAATCTCAGGCCTTGTCTGTTCGCCTTGGCTATAGGAGAAATATTGATAGGATTTTTTTAAAATTAAAAACTGTTAACACTGAAACTTTTTGGATTTATGCTGAATAAGTAGATTCTTTGGTAGAGGAATCTGGTTGGGTTTCAAGTACTGACTTACTGCTTAGAATTATTAAGACTCGTAGACGAAAATGAAATCTGAAACTTTGAAATATCCATCACTTGAAAGCATTGTTCTGATTACGGTAAAAATCGAAATATAAACAAAAGTGAAACGGTTATAGTCCTTTGTAATAACTAAAAATTAAGCTACACACAATCCACAGCTACATTTTGTCAGAAATACTGTTTCAGAGTCAATTTCCATGGAGTTGCGCCTTAAAGTTTTACATCTTAGGCTTAATATTAAAAAGATTCTGCAGAATAATTATTTATTTTTGGAATAGTTCAATGGCAAATGAAGTGAAGTTAACAATGTTGGCTGAATTTCACTGCTTAAAGAATTTTTATGTGGCTGGTCGTAAAAATTGAAGTTCCAGCTTATTTGAATAATTAAGCACCGTCGATTACTGAAATATGACCTTAATGAGACGTTTTGAATTTTACATCCCCGAAAAGAATTTTTCACTTTGATTTTGGTAAAAATTAAAAAATCGGACCAAAAGGGAAAGAATTATAGCCTTTAAAAAATTTTTGCGGACTAAGTACTTATTTTGGAGTAGAGTTTGGGCTGATGTTTGCTATTTTTGTGTGTTAAATGATTGCTTAAAGTGGCAATTTGAAATCTTGGCTTAATACTTCGAATAATTAAGCATCGTCGATTGCTGTAATATAACCTGAGCCAGACATTTTGAATTGTACATCACCGAAAAACATTTTTCACTTTCGTCTTGGTAAAAAATAAAAATCAGATCAAAAATGAAAAGATTATAGTCGGTTGTAATTGCCTAAAATTAAAGAATTTTTGCGGAATGAATTGTTGTTTTTGGAATAATCCAATGGCCAATCGAGTCAAGTTTTTAGCTTAAGGAATGTTGGCCGAATTTTCCTTGTTCCTAGGTCCACTGGCCGATATCATTTGAAGTGCCAGCTTACTGCTTGGAATAATTAAGCTTGACTGACCACCGTAGGATAATATTTTGTATCCAGTTTACTTTTTGCTCGTAATTGGAATACATTCTCGTGACGCTGGTTTAAAACATTCAATAGGTATGTTAGTTTATTTTTAACTTTTTAACTGATATAAAAATGTTCGGACTGGAAGAAACATTTGTTGGCAAGACTGCAAACGACGGCCTACAGCCGACAAGAACAGGAAATCCGAACGTTTACGATAATGATAGCCCGCGGTGGCAGGTGACGCTCAATTTAGAGGAAATGCTTCTTCCAGTGTTAAAAACAGCTTCTACGATAAATTCTCTATTTTATATGGAACATTCAAATATTTCATTTTACTTATATTTAATGGAATAATTCCCTCCTGGGATTTCGGAAAAAAACGCGCAAAGTTTTGCTTCTGATAACTTATTTATTTTACGAATTTAACGAACAGTGTAAAATCAGAAGTCAGTGAAAGAGAAGTCAGAAGTTTTATCACTACTTTTATATACACTCATATGCTTTTTCTTTTCAAAGATCAATATAATTACTGGCCTGAGACCGTGGGAAATGTCAGAGCTTTTGTTTTATTGGCCCGTTTATCCAGAAATTATTTCTCAGATGTTAATTAGTCGACTCGGTGTATTTTTCTCAAAAGAATCTTACCCAATCCGACAGTTTTTAGAATGATTTATTGTCTTTATACCTAAAAACAGATATGTACGAGTCGGATTTTTGGACAGACAAGTTTTGAGTCTTGTGGCGGGAATAGTATTTCATGAAAAGTTTTTCCCCTCTTCTCGCGACCTACCTTGTGCTGTCTGGGAAGATGGAACAGACCGGCAAGTTGAGGACTGAGAAAGGACACGCCTTAAAAAAAATTGAACCGCCAGCGACTTATTTCCATCCTCAGCGGACCACTAAATTACTCGGCGGGGCCCTACTCCGCCTTGGTACCTGCCCGGGACCAATCTTCTCAACAACCACCTGTTTGATCCATCGCCTCCTCTTTACCCGTCTTTCGTCGACCGAGACGATTCTCTCTCTCGGTGGGATATAACGATAGCCCTAGAAATCTGGGCAAACATATGATGCATCACTGTGAAATCTGTGTGTGTGAACAAACAGATTTTTAGAATGGCCGCACTCACAAATAAGACTTTTTTTCGTTTTACATAATTGGAAAGCATTTTTCATCCTGGTTTTTTTTAACGAAATAGGACGAAAATTGAAAATTAAATCCATTACATTTAGTGGCCCGATCGACCAAATAACTTTTTTCAATTAGTTAATGTTTATATAAGGTGTTGGTGGAAATGAAAAAAGTAATGTCACGAACGGGATTCGAACCCACGGCTTTCGGCTAAGTACGCCGCTGCTCTACCAACTGAGCTATCGTGACTTCGATGGCTTTATCATTTCAACCAATACCTTACAATGTATGATGTTTAGTGACCGTAATGATTATGTAGAGATAGTGGGGTCTTGTGACGTAGGTTTTAGAAAAATTCTTTTAGCCCTGAAGATGTTCTCAATAAAGGTCGAAACATTGGCATGATAAAGAAAATGTTTTTCTAAAACCTACGTCACACCAGACCGCACCTCACGATCCCCAAATAACCTAACATAAAGATTAATTAATTGAAAGAGGTTATTTGGTCAATCGGACCACGAAATATAACGGATTTAATGAGGAAAACGAAGTTTATCTTCACTAAAGCTCTCTATGGCCATTTCATTTGTCGCCAAGAATCGTATCCTGATTACACGATCTTTGAAAAATGGCAAAAAGGAGGGAAAATTCGAAAGGTTGTAGTGGATCGAAATCACGACAGCAGCGGCGTATTCAGCCGAAGGCTTTAAGTCCGAACCCTGCTCGTGACATTAGCTTTTTCATTTCAACCAATACCAAAGGTTAATTAATTAATAGTTATTTTTTTAAGTACCAGTCCTCTGTCCGAAATTTTCTGGTTTAAAGAATTTTTTCGTGACAGCTAGATTGCATTTGAAGCCCTGGCTTACTGCTTCGTATAATTCAGCATTTCGACCACAGAAATTAAGTGGAGAATCATAAAAAAGATTAGGTCTTTCTGCGTGCTGTCTAAACCAAAAAATAAAGATTGAGTCTTATAAGTGGACCTCTTGTCTGTCTTGAAAATATTGAATTAGACTAATTCTTTGGTGTAATTTACTTAAAAACCATATATTTTAATCAACAAAGTGCAGATTTTCAAGAAAGTATGAGTGAGCGGCAAGCCAACGTCCGACAAGGGTGCATTTTCGGTCCCATCCTTTTTACCATTTATACTGCGTGAAATGGGCAACTCTTCTTACTTCGCTAATTATTCAAATATCGTGAGATGCGGTCTGGTGTGATGTAGGTATCAGAAAAACATTTTCTTTATCGTGCCAACGTTTCGATCTTTTATTGAGATCATCTTCAGGGCTCAAAGTGTTTGTCTGCCGTGTAATTGTGCCATGTCGTGTTGAGAGGCCGTTAACGGTCACTAATATCTACACATTACTTCGCTAATTCACTATCAAAAACGACCTCATTCCTTTATTCAATAAGCTGGTCCAAAGTGTCAACGCCAAGCCATCCATCCTAACCTACAATACCCACCCGAGAATCGCCAGGCATCCTTCATATTGGGGGGCCAACATATGTTTCTCTTAACGTTTTTCCCCCGGGTTGCAGTGTTCGCTTCGAGTATTGGTAAAGACACACAAACATGTTGTACACCGCAGAAAATCATGTTCTGATCGTACCTATCTTCTACGTCCTAAAGATAGGGAAGCCTAAAGGACTGGTCCATAATCCTGGCTGCAACAAATGTCTTAAATGCCATCTTCAGAACATAACTACAGTTATGTTTCAGATTAAATTTACGTTGCGAGTCTTTCTTCTTCTTCTTGACAGTCTGCCGTTTAAAAATAAAGTAGTCCGCAAAGGATATAGACGAAAACGTACGGTGTGCCCCAAGGCCGACAACAAATATTATACCAAGGATGAAATCGTTTTAATCACTCGGTGAATTTATTATGGAAATACTTCCTAGTGGCGAGAGTTAATAGAGCGGGCAATTTTCTTCTGCGTTATTTATATTTTTTGGTTTATTTGATTTGATTTTTTTTTTTTTGTGGGGTATCCGGTCGAGATGCAAGGACGTTCAAATTCGAAACTTTTCCCCCAGTCGATATGTTTGCTTTACATTTTTCCTATGTTCGAACACTATTGTTTTTTGGTTATTTATCTAAATTGCTTCTTTTTTTGTTTTATTTTGCTTGGACAATAATCCCCAAATAGACATTTTAAAAATAATACTTTATATAGTAACCTTTAGATCCCAATTAATCTAAGCAAAATTTCCCTTTTTTTTCTTCATGCCATCACAGGCAACTTGACTATTATAGGCGACGGTCGGCTTAAGATCCTGCTTGATATTTTCTATTGTTTAAACATTCTTACTAACTTCTCCAAACTTATTTTCCTCCACATTTCTCCGGTTTGGGAACGTAATTTGTAATCGGCCGTTTCACCCTCCGAAAAAGCTGATTTAAGGATCTCTCTCACCAATCTGCCATGTCCCATTTGGATGAGATCCGACGGGAAATGCGTTCTGTCGCTTCCAGTCAGACCTTGTCAAATAGCGGGGTTGATTATGGGCTTTCCCTTAAAAATAAAAACCGAACACTGCCCTAAGAAGTAAAATATTGAATACTTCCGGTCAGTATACGATATTTTACATTTTATAACAGAAACTACCTTTAAACCTGTAATTTTATTTACTAGGGTTCGCAACAGCAGAAACCATCAACCCCGTTTTCGAAAAGAAGCCCATTTGTATGTCGGGTTCGAATGGGCAAATGCAGGGCCGCTGGATTGGAACCCGAGACCTTTACTTTAGAGTGATGAGCGCCGGGCCAACGCATAATAAGGCTGCTCGTCCATTGGAACCGAAGTATTGACCAAACGGACGACGGGCAATATAGCCGAACGCCGTCATCCACTGTAGCCGATTTTCGTTCACGGCACAGCCCATATGGATGTAGAAGATTTGTTGCTGCTTGAAAATTGTTAGTTCACATAACGGTATAACTTCTAAATCTTGGATGTGCTAGGAATAGAATAATAGTTGGACTGCTGACAGAACACTGCGGACTCCAGAAGCATATATATATATATATATATATAT
>CM077100.1:8910952-8986077 GCA_039619505.1 Cimex hemipterus
ATAGTGGGACTGCTGACAGAACACTTCGGACTCCACGATCTCAAGTCACTATATATATATATATATATATATATATAGATTGGGAGTGGCAGAAACAAGCAGAACAGGCCTATATAGGCTGAGATTCCTAATCCTGGGAGAGGATAAAAAAAGGAGATGCACAATAGACTAAAACTGGTCGCAGTGCGAGAGTCGTAGTGAGGGCGGCTATTCATCTCTACCTTAAAAAATTCATGAAAATTTGACACAACCATCATGGAGGATATAACACATCATCAGACTGATTTTACAATGATTTTGTTAGATAAAGTAGGGTAAGGGTTAGAGTAGGTTAGGCAGAGTGTAAGATTAGTTCACGTCATTACTTCATTGTGAAAAATTATTCACTATTGCTTTAAATGCTATAAAACATTACAAATTGATACTGAAACAGGAAGGATACATTCCCTTGAAAAATAAATGCATATCATAATTGACTTAATTTTTTTCCATTATTACGCATAATTTGAATACAGTACATAAAATAATGTAACACCAATTTGGAGAAGAGGATACCTTGGAAATAATCTGTAGAAAGGCTGTCATTAAAAAAATGAAAAGTTTGCTACATCGAGCTGAGTTAATACATAATTAAAAGAAAAAATACATTACTATTTAAACGAAAAGAATTTTTACACCCATAACGTAAGTGAAGGAAATAAAATACCAAGTGATCATTTTCTCTGAACTAGATCCTAAAACTATTCTGCTTTCGAGGTAGGTAGGATGAATTTCCAAAACGATCTCGTTACAGCTTAACAAATGACTATCAAAAACTTCGAACAGTTATTTTACATGAAATTAATCCATCTATTTTATTGATTTTGTTTATCATTTTCTAAACCTTAACCTTACCTTAACTCTTTGGACCATTTTTAAATTTCAAAATAAATGTTTACCCCAATGTATTTAACCAAGCACAAAACCTAAAAAAATTAATTAATTGGTCAAGCGGACCACGAAAACTGGTGAATTAATTTTTAACTTAATAACAGTGGTGGAGATTGTTCGTTACATATCTGAATTGAGATGTTATTTACCGTTTTTCTCCACCGATTGTTAAATAATTTTCGTCATTTCTGTATGATAAGTTGGACTTGTTTGAGTTGGGTAGCGTTAGGGACGGGTAAGGCTACGTTAGTAACGGTTAAGCTAGCTAGGGTAAGGTTAGGTTATATTTAACGGTTTTTAAAAATTAATTGAGTTTCTTATTTTTCAGAAAATCGAGTAAAATTGATGATTCTGCAAATAAACTAGATCTGGTGGTTAGTGTTTTATTCAATTTTTGTATTGTCTTTGCTTGCTATCAGTTGCCTAAATTAATTTTATATTTCAAAATAAATATTTATGACATTGTCTTAAAACAGATAGAAATGTTAATTGATTACCTTTTAAAACCGTTGAAGTTAATTAATTGATTTTTGACGTGAAAACAAGGGCTAAGTTTTTGTAGTCTGTCAATGTTTTCTGAACAGATTTTTAAACGACATTTGCCATTTTTGAAAAAATGGAAGGATTTTTTTCGGTCGAGTAATTGTAAATAAACCAGGTTATACGAACCTTCGGAGTGCCGGCGTTTTAGAGAATGCAACGCTGAATTCGAACCCGGGACATTTACTTTACAGCAGGGCTTCCGAAACTGTTGTCCGCCGACCGAAAATTACAAAAATAAACGGAAGACGAATTAAAAAATTAAAACACTAATAGCAACGAGTACTAAAAACGAACGTTTCTATTTAGCGTTAGGGTTAATATTTTCTTTAGGAAATGAAGCCTTGCCTTGTAGTTTTGGGGCGAGGTTATACGCGCATGAATTTCTCAAGGGTTTACTTCGACAGTTTGGACAGAGCCAAAACTATATGCTCACCCTTTTTATATATTATTCATTTGATATATTTACGACCAGTTTCCATACAGGCTGTTTTCTATCTGGTAACACTCCGGAGAAAAAAGTAGAAACTAAATCGCCTATGAAACCTTGGCTGCCCTTGGAATCGGAACGTTAATTGGTACATCCTCAATAAAATGGCCTAACTGTTTTATATGATTACATCTAGAAGCAAACCTGTATAATAAATAGATAACACTGAATCAGTCGTAAACTGGCGGAATTTTGCATCTCCTCGTAAAATCGTTTTCTAATAAAAACAATAAATAAGGATTTCAATTTCAACCTCAAGCTTAATCATCAGTAACTATGGTATGTTGAAGAAAATAATATTGTGAATTGATTTCTTTTATGTTTGTGAAAGTAATGACTTATTAAAAGGGGTTACAATACAAGAAAAATAATAACTTTACTCTTTATATAAATCTAAGAGGTTATCCGAATAAATATACCATCAGAGTCCAACAACCTAAAGTTGTGATCAAATCTTACACCCTATTTAAACATAGTTGTACCTAACTTGACCATTTCTAACTAAACGAAACCCAGCACAGTACCCAAAAATGGTCGTTGTAGGTGTCAAATTTTTATGAACTTCTTGTAAGGCGATAGGCGGTTTTTCAGAAAAAGAGTCGGTTTTATTTTTTATTTATTTATTTTTTAATTCACTTATACTCGTTGGAGCTGTCTGTTTATTCTGTTTAAGCATCCAACTCTATTTTTCCCCCCAACAGCAGAGGTCATATAACCCGGGGGATCTTTACCTTACAGTGATGAGCGCCGTGTCAAAGACTAAACCTTGCGGCCACCGACGCCCCTCTGTATAAATTTTATTATACTACAAATTCGTAGCTAGGTTTAAGTTTTGCAAAATGTTGATTTGTGAATTTTTGGCAATAACCTTAAGACCAGCCCAACAACACAAACAAAAACACAAACGTACCAAATCCTACACTCTATCTAACCTAATCAAACACAATACAATGTGATTTTCCAAAATTATTATAAACTTCGTTTCATGATGTGTCATATCCTCTACTTTTGTTATAGGTGTCAAATTTTCATGAATTGTATTTTTTTGAGGTAGTGATAATTTTCGTATACAACCTTTTTTTTTTAAATTCACTTCTGCAAGTTGGATTTTAATGTTGACACGCATCCCTTTTTGAAGAGAGTCTCTACTTAACTGTTACTTTACTGTGACTTAACAATTTATTACCCTCAACTCAATATAATGTAGTATATCAACCAACTATCAACTAAATAAGCCCAACACAATACAGGAAAATTACGAAAATTATTCGAAAATCAGTCATCGTGTATCCTTCACGTTTGGTATAGTTGTTAAATTTTTTTAAACTTAATTTTCTAAGGAGGTACTTCGTAGCATCATTTAGTCGCATTACGATGTATGACTAGCCACGGGAAATTTTTGATGTACGAGTAACATCCTTCGATTACAATTATTTAATTAGTTATCTGTTTAGTATTGTTTTCAAATTATTTATTTCCATTTTTTATGCAGACGGTTGAGGTGAAAAAGTAGCGTCACTCAACCCACGACTTTCGGTTCAATACGCCGTGCTCTAACCACCCGCCCGAATATGCAACTCCTCTTCTCAACCGACTATTATTTGAATTTTCCGTTTATCGCCAATATTAAATTTGTGACAAATCTTAAACCTCATCTAACTTAACCATTACTAACCTAACCTAACTTACTACCAGCCTAACATAACCCACCCTACCTAACCTAAAACCACCTAACCATTACTAACTTAATTTAACCCAATCCCTACTGGCTTTTTTTTGTAATAATAATGGCATGTTAATGTCTTGCAGCAACCGAAAGTTGTTACACCTTTTTAAAACAACAAAAACGTGTTTAAAAAAATTTCCTCCCCTCCTGGACGGAAATATGTATATATTCATTTTAAAAAGTCTGAAATCAGACGGTGATTGCCATTTAAATTGACCTATTAAATCAATATCTTGAAATGTAAATGGCTTCGCGAGAAACGTAGGCTTTTTGAGTCCTTAAATTTAATTAAAATCAATTTAGTTTTATCTACGTTTTTGTGCACCAACATAGACGGTTTAAAGGAAATTTTAAATTTGAAAAATAACAGGTTAACTTTTTCTTGTATGTTGTTAATAATATTCATTATCCCTAACAACATATTGTTTTAGTGTGTATCGAGAGTGATTTATCCCATCAGGGGGGAAAACTAGTTTTAAACTATAAATTAGGAAAAGTTCACGTTTTGCGTTGCGGTCTCGATTAAGGGAGGAAATTGGTTTGTCTTCTCCCTCAGCTAGATTACAGTCTCATCTCAACAATTGCAAATTATTGTAAAATGAACCGTGTACCCTTGGGGCCACGTATTCGAAAGGTCAGAAACACAGTACGAGCGGATGTACTAAATGAATTTTTATGCTAGCCCGCTCAACATTTTAACATTTACGCTTCAATAAAGCTTTCTTGCGGGAAGTCATGTTTTCACGGTGTTATTACGTTGTTGTTTTAAAAATGTATTTATTATGTTTTTATTCGAGTAGACAGACGGGGGAAATATATTTCATAACATACATGCGGCCCAGCACAAAATGGCAGAGTCAACGAGACTGAAATTCTATACGTTTATTATATATGAAAAAATTCTATAAAAAAGAAAAAACGGAAAATGAAAAATATACTCTTGGAGGAAAGCAAGGGAGTTCCTAAATTATTTCTTGTTGTAGTCTGAGAAATGGATTAGCCTGGAATTCTTTCTACTGCCATCACATTGTAAGATTTCCGTTTACGTTTTAGTGGTCAATTGACCAAGTTAATTCTTTCAATTAATTACTCGTTCTATGTAAGGTGTTGGTTGAGATAAAAAAAGTCAGTGTTACGGGCGGGATTCGAACCCTCGACCTTCGGCTAAATACGCCGCTGCTCTACAACTTGAACTATCGTGACTTCGATCCTCTCGAACAAATTCTCCATCTCAGCGTATAACCGTTCGAATTTTTCCCTCTTTTTCCCATTTTTTATCTCAACCAAGACCTTAGATACAAAGAATAATTGATTGTAAGATTTGTTGTAAGAAGTGAGATAGATAGATAGACAGAAAGAGAAATTAAGAAATAGAAAGATAGAGGCAGTGTGATAAAGAAATAGGGAAATGGAAAGTAAGAGTAAAAGACAGATGGGTAACTCTCTAACCTTTTATTGAAGCCACTTTTAGTCTCCTTTTTTTTTCTTTTTTTTTACTTCTGTTTGTATCTGTCCAGGACTCGGAACAGTAGAGAGAAGCACTTATGGAATAGAAAAGTGATTTGTTAGATTCTCATGCACCGTACATTTGTGTGAGCGATTCAGTCTTGATTTTTTTTTTTTTTTTACTGGAAAGCTCAGGTCTTATTGGATAGGTGCAATATTTGCTTTTTGAAAATGGTTCTAGTGGTATTTTCCTTTTGGTCTGATTTAATCCCGAGGGAAAAAATACACCTGTGCAGTTGAGCAAATAAATAAAGGAGGTAAGCACTGTCCCTCCAATTTCGGCGATTCAAAGGGGCTCGGTTTTCAACCCAATTAAACTAAGAAAATACGACAGGGTTTTCGAATATCGACAGAATTATGAACGAAAACGGAAAGCATCTCTTTGACCGAGTGCTTAATCTAAGCATAAATATCACGACAGTGGGGCGTTTGGGGCAAGGCGAGTTTTCAATTTATTTCAAAGATTCAGCTCGCCCGAGAGCACATAGCTCGGAACAGGAAAACACCTCTTGCGCCTATCGCGATCCGAGTCAATTACGGATGAAAAATGCTTAACCCCCGTTCGAGATGGACCAATCCATTTAATTAATTTGCTACATTTTCAAGTGAGGTCAGCTCCAGTGAATTTTAGAAAGTGCAACTGTGAAGTGAGTCGGCTCCTCCGGCCTGCAAGGGGTATTGCTCAATAAAAATTGAGTCAGTAAAAATGTCGACAAAATTAATTTGAACACCGGCCATTTAGATAGAAATGTTTTAAAATGACAATTTAAATCAACACCCTCTGGCCGTCAAGCCAATTAATTAATGACTAATCTCTCTAATATGCGTGAATAAATCAAATAAATTAGAGGATTTTGATACTCGAATTATTCTAATCTAATATAGAAACAAAAATAACTTCTTATTTAGCTTTTCTTTTGGTTTATATAATAATAAAGTTTATTAAATTTATTACCAATATTATAATAATGTGAACGTGGCGAGAACATAGTAGTAAAAGTAATAATGATCATGGTAATTACAATAACAGGGGGTGTCGGTGGCCGCAAGGTTTAGTCATTGACACGACCCTCATCACTGTAAGGTAAAGGTCCCGGGTTCGAATCCAGCGGCCCTGCATTTGAACCCGACATTCTTAAAAACTGGCTTCTTTTTTTTCAAAAACACTGGCACCCCTGTGGGTTTATATGACCTTTGCTGTTGCGAACCCTCGTAAAAATAATAATAATAATAACAGATTAAAGTTGAATGTATAAATAAAATAATCAGTAATTGTATACACTACAAAATAATATAAACCTCTCTGATTACAAATTAATTGTAAACGGTTAACAAAAGTATAAATTTTCCTGAAATAATATAAATAACCATTGGTTGAGATAAAAACAAAGCCAGCCCACGAAATAAGGGAAAATTTCGAAAGGTTTAGTTGAGATGGGAAATTGGTGTCCGAGTGGATAGATCATGTGGTAGAGCAGCGGCGTATTTAGCCGAAGGTCGTGGGTTCGAATCCCGCTCGTTACGCTACCTATTTTATCTCAACCAATACCCTACATAAAGATTAATTCATTGAAAGAACTGATTTTGCCAATCGGACCACGAAATCTAATGGATTTAAATAACGAAATAGAAACTAATATAATGAATTATTTAAACGCAATAAACACATTAAAAATACATCAAGTAGAAGAAATAAGGCTAAACATGAATAAAAGTAAAAAGGGAAATAAGTATACACATAAGTTTCAGCCCAAACATTTTCTTTATCGTGCCAACGTTTCGATCTTTACTGAGATCATCTTCAGCGTTTCTTTTTTCCACATTCTACATGTATTTGTTAAATTTAAACATGTTTGTAAATCCCAGGCCCTGAAGATAATCTCAATAAAGATCGAAACGTTGGCACGACAAAGGAAATGTTTTTCTGAAACCTACATCACACCATACCGCATCTCACGTTTTCCTAGTAATCATCGACTAATGGTCACTAATCACTACACATTTATGTACATAGGAATCAAAAAATAATAATATGGATTAATGGATAAAATAAAATAATGTTATCATTCAATATAATCCTTCCTACATACAAATCCAGGCGGCCCTGGTGTATTCCACTTTTTCAGCCCAATGGATGCATCCAACAAATTTAAAAATTCTTTTTTTGTGACTGGACGCGTAGAACAATTTTCTGTATTCACAAAGAATACGGCAAACCCCTATAATGTGGAAAATGTCCTCCATTGCTTTAAAATTACAAAGATGACATTTTAGTTCAGAAGCTTGGTACGGTTTGCACATCAAGCTAAGCAACTCGCACCTTAACTTCACCAACCATCTGATGGATCGAGAATCTAAAGTTTGCTTGTTATTTCCAGTCATGTTGCATTCGGATTTAGTTGCCTGTATAGTGTGCAATGTTGGTACATCATGGCTCTTGATACAAACTCCTCTCTTAGAGATTCTCTAACCGATATAATTAAAGAAGGGCGGTCACAAAAATCAAACTTAGGGTCAAGGGTATCGTTGGAATCATCTTGTTTAGGTGCTAGTTCCTTCCATTCAAATGCCCAAATTAGCCCTTTTTTCACATTTCACACGTCAGGATCTTTTGGATGCCTGGGCGCTGGTAACCCATGACTATAGTCATGTAGTTAAAGTGCGAATTTAAATTACAGACATCGGGTCCAGCTCAGTTTCCAACATCATTATATAAGTTGGAGAGAATCAGGGAAGGGTTTTTGGTTTGTATGTACTACTATGTAACCCCAACCCTAAGGACGGGTTCACACGGATTGGTATGAGAGATCGGTATCGAGGAGACCGACGCAACTTAGGGACAGATACGGTCATTTAGACGGGGAGACTGGCAGGCTACCTGTATGAGATATCGATTTTTAGTCGCTTCGGATGTTTGGTCGCTAGATATTTTTTCTGCGTGAAGGCGGTACAGTGTCGGGACATTGTACAGCTTGGTGTCATTCACACGCTCCGTCTCTTATTTTTCTAACAACTTCCTCGAAAATTTCAAAAAATGGATAGAAGTGACATTTCTGATAATGACATACGGATTTCATTAGTTCAATATATCCCACCCTTGGAGATTATGGGGATGTAGTTAAAGAAATTATTTATTTAGGAAGGAAACAAGAAAGAGCGGAGTACCCACATTTTCGCACGCATTTTCTTTCCTCTCTTTTCTGCTTCTTACCTAAACCAAATAGAAAAACCGAATGAAAATTCATTATTGAAGTTTTAAAAAATTTAACGTGTTTTTTCTGCAATAACTAACTTTTTCTGAATTCAAATAGTTCCTTTTTTGTTATGTTGAGTTTGGTTAGGCTTAGGATGGTTAGAGTTAGGTAGTTGAATAATGCAAAAAGGAAATCTAAACAAAAATTCATTTTTGACAGTAAAACAATGGCGAGGGTTTTTACCTTTTCTTTATCTAACGTTTTCCTGAACTGATTTTCAAGTAGTTTTCGCATTGTTGTGAGGTGGTTTGGATTTTATTAGGTTAAGAACGGTAGAGTTAGATAGGATTTGGGACGCTAATAATGATTAGGCTATAAAGGACTAGGATTATATGTGAGGTTTTTCTGAACCGAATTTCAATTCTTTATGGAAGCTTTCTCCAAATCGAATGGTCTTAAATCTGCAAATGAAAATTGATGTTATCTTTTGGAAAAAAACAAACAAAAAAAAACTAAAATTTCCTTTTTGTCAACTAGGTTGAATAGTTCTTGAGATCCAGGAGGTGGCTCTAGTAAATTGATGCCCTGCATAAATAATATTAATAGGAGATCAAAGTTGAAATTAAAATATGAGAAAATATAAATTAATTTGTCTTCTCCGGCTGAAATGTATACACATAAATCTTCCACGTCAGGATTATTAATTGGTTGTATTTTTGCAGGAGTAATAAAGTCCTTTGAAATAAAGATAAACGCTAAATTAATTATTCTGCTTTGTTTGGAAATTATTTCTCTTCGTTTTCATTTAGGATTATCTAATACAAACCTAATCAATTTCTCATTTAGTTAATTAAAACGGGTTCAGAGCCATCTGACACAGGCGGTAATAATTTGTAATTTTCAATATGCAATACTTGTGTCATACATGGAGGGATTATTTGGCGGATCATCGTACCATTTTTATTTTATCTTTCAGATGGAAGATTTTTTTACGTTTTTCCGTTATGATCGCCTCCACAAAGGTTCCATCGCCTCTCCTTGAGTTTTCCCTTGATTTATGCTGTAAATAATTGTTATTTACTGCCAACGCTTCGAATAAATTGACTTGTCGCCCTGCCAATTATTTTGTTCGTCACATTTCCGAAATGATATTTCTCCGAGAAAGGCCCGGCGTATCGATTCTGTTTAAAATCTTTCACACAATGGTATCGATTTTGTTTCAGACTATTAAACACCAACCCATTCCCTGCGTTAAACCCATCTTCGGCGATCTGGCTCGTTTGTTTAAAGGAGCCATAGCAATATTAAAGCGATAAGTTTAATTTTTTTATCACAATTCGCCGTTGGTTTGCTAAGTTGCGGAAGGGAATACAAAAATGGAAAACGAACCGCGCGGAAGACCTCCAAATTAATTGACAGCGGCGTCCTTAAGCTTCAGGTGGAAGAAAACAACCATCAAACAGTCAGAGGACTCGCAGGACAACTAAATGCAAGTGCAGCTTTCTCTTGACAAGGTAAATTACGAAAAGTCAAAAAGTTTGATCCATGGGTTCCTCATAAGCTCACCGACGACAGCAGTTAAAAAGCGCCTTGAGACATGCTCGCCAAGCAAAAACCGAGCCTTTCGTAAAAGAATAATTACTTGCTATGAAAAACGGATTGTATGACTCTCAGCGTCGTTCAAGGCAGAGGTTATACATGACGAAAGACCAGGACATATGCCAAAAACAAATGTACACCCCCAAAAAAATTTGATGGTGGTCCATTGCTAGAATTATCCACTACTCATTTTTGCCTAGAGGTCCTCTACATCGTACTGCAAGGAAATTGACGAAATGCATAACAAATTAGACAAACAGTACAACCTGCATTGGTAAATCAGTAAGGTCCTATATTCCTCGGCGACAATTCCAGGCCTCATGTTTCAAAACGTACTGTAAACAAATTGAAAGAGCTTGCCTACGAAGTTCTTCAGCATCCACCTTCTGGCAATAAAATTTCACCTTTCCCGGAATTTATAGGAAAAACTTTTGAAAATGATGACCAAATATTAAGACCAAAAAGCTTTCAAGTTTCATTTCAAAGGGCAGAATTCTTCAATTCCAGTATAAAAAAAGATGGTAATGTGAAGAATGTGTGGAAAACGAAATGCTTCCAATAAAATGATTTTTTTTTTTAGAAATTTTGCCAGGCAATCTTTACTCTGGAAACGTACGCTTCATTTGAAACAACCCTATAATTTACAACCAGTACTTCAAAATAGCGATTGATTCATATAAGTTGGTAAATTTACATTAAGAGCACTTAAAAAGAGAAAGAATGCCGGTGTATAAAAGGCTGTGAATTTCTTCCTCTCCTGCCTGGAGCAGATTCCAGGATTGGAAAGGATTTTGAAAATAGAGTAAAAAGGGTGGAACGGCCCACAGCGTCAATTATGTTTTATGTTTCCTTCTAAAGAGAGCCGCTGTTTATAATCTCAGCTTCTCGTGATTTTTAAAGACTAAAAAAGTCAAGTCGAACGTTTTACTACTTTTTCTTCGTTTACATGGAAAACTATCCACGTGCTATTGTAATTTGCGATAAATCAAAAATCCCAACTAACTATCCTTCACTTGTTTTATATATTTTGATGGTATATTAAATGTTATTATTAAAAATATTGATGAAATGTAAAATTCTTAATTTGTGTGATTCCTGAAATAACTTGAACGCAAATTTATGTAAAAAATTCTTGTCGGGAAAACTGAAACACTTATCCAATTAGGCCTAAATTGAAAATTCAACCCGGCCATCGTTCATTTTGCCCGGATTTGATTTGAACCGAACTAAGCACAAAACCCCAGTACCCATGGATTGTCTATCGATTTTAATTTCAGGGGAAAACAAATTTTAAGACAAATAAGTAGCATTTGCTCGGATTGTTTCTCTCGCGGGCTGGTCGTTTTTTTCTCTTTTTTTAAAGAAAATCGGTCGCAGAATGAATGAATTGTGTGTGAATCAATCGGATAGTATGTAAAAAGGAATCACTGGATTTTCGTGAGGTTTCAATTCCGATAGATAAGCGCCGGACTCTAGCTGCTGAGGAATTTCCCTCACAGAGGTAGGTATACATTGTGTAATACCGTAGCTAGTTTTTTCTTTCGATGGCTTATAAGTCTAATGAAATCAAATTATGTTGAAATTCATTACAATATATATCAATTAAGGGAAATACAATGAAATTTACACCTGATCCACGATCGTCTAAATAGACGGGCATTATATATTATTATTTTTTAAAGTAATTATATATATTAGACAAAGAAAGAGAGAAGCACAGATAGAGAAATAGAGAGAGTGAAAAAGAAAGATATCTTATCTATCTATATAAGATCTAAAGAGCTTAATAAATAGATAGGGATAACCATAAAAGAGAGAAAGTGAGTGAAGAGAAGGACAAGAGAGAGAGAACCAAGAGAGGGAGAAAAGATAGAGATTGAAGAGAGATAAAGAATAATACAGAAAGAGAGTGAAGAGAAAAAAAGAGAAAAAATAAGACAGAAAGTGCAAAGAGAAAGAAAGTGTTTATACGTGTAAAGGAGTGAGAGGGGGTGAGTGAGGGAAAGAGAGAGATTATTACCAAATGGAATGGTAGCAAGGGTACTAGGATGTGGGGTTTGTGTGCCCCAGGCATTGCAGCCTTCTGGCTTATTGTACCTTCCTAGTTCCTTGGTTATTATGAACTTCAGATTATGAACCTGCAATTTGGTGAGATTAGAAAGGGACCAATAGGAACAATGTCAGAAGTGTTTAGGATTTTCGAAATCTCCAGTAGTTGGTCTTTGGGTTAGTTTTGTCTTTTAGTCTGACCAGTCCTTACATGACAGAATAAACTAGCGAGGATGGTATGGTGGAAAAGGATACTAGGAGGAGGGGTTTATATACCCCAGGCACTGCTTCTGGCTTATTGTACCTTCCTAGTTTCTTAGTTTAGTAAATAGACTCGATCCTTTTTCTCAGACGTATCAAGTCATTGACTGGTATTGCTTCAATGTGGTTCCCTGAGTCGCTTTTATGCGTCAGATTGAACCTCCATTGAGTCGTTGCTTCGCATTCGAAGATGACATGAGTGGCTGTTTCCTCCTCCTCATTACATAGTCTGCAAATAGGATCACTATTATATATGCCCATGTTATGTGTCAAGATGTTTTCTCAGATGCCAGTGGCCGGTTAGTAGTCCTCTGAGATTTGCCCTCTCCAATTGTAGTAGTGTTTTTGCCAGTTTTGGTGAGGGTTGTTTTATCATGAGTTTACTGTGTCTAGCACTGCTAGAGTTTATCCATTTTTCTCTTTGTTTTATTTGGATCCATTCTGCGATGGAGGATTCTATATTTGTTTTCGACATCCCAAGGATAGGTTCGGGGCCTATGTATGGTCTTGCGGATCCTCCTCTGGCCAGTCTGTCTGCTTCTTCATTACCCGAAATTCCCCTGTGCCCTGGCACCCAGGATACCATTACCTTGTTGTGTTTCCCCAGGTTTTGGAGATTTTGGATGCATTCACTGACTAATTTTGATGTAATCCTTGTACATGCCAGTGCTTTGATAGCTGCTTGGCTGTCTGATCTTATGAGGATTTTTTTGTCAGTGTAACCTCTTTTAAGATTTTCCAGGGCACAAGCATTGATAGCATGTATTTCTGCTTGAAAGACCGAGGTGTACTTCCCTAATGAGTTTGATTGCTCATATTTTGGGCTTGTACAGAAAACACCTGATCCGGTTTCTTCATTTATTTTGGAGCCACCTGTATACCATATCATTCTATCCGATGTTCTCCTGTGTTCTTCCTCTCCTTTGTAGATTTTTACCGAAAATGTTGTCATAATGAAACTTCTTTTTTTCAGTCTTTAGATCAATAATAGGTAAACATAAATAGTGAGCAATATTTTAGAAGATCACACAAGTGTCGAGGAATAGATTTTTTTATGGATTTTGTCACAATTTTAAATTGTTGCCAGGTTAACGAATCATTGTTTCCCAAAACCTCTGGCCCCGAATTTGTAGAAATAAAAAGATTGGTCGTAATTGACCAATTAGACGTTGAGAAAATGCCACCGAAAAATGGCAACGTTTTAGCCTCTCAATTGAACAACTAAATGACTTGGAAAAATTGCTTCAAATGCCGTAAAATTGAAAAGTTTAGCAACTAAATACAGAGAAATAAATGCGTATCAAAAGTGAAATCAATCGAGCAGAAGAACAAAACAGGAAAAACTAGCTGTTCATTCGCAACTCTCCCTTAAAAAAATCACCTTTGTGAAAATTGGATGCACATAACAAACGTGAATAATATAAATATGATGTGAGCGCTTTCTCTCAACTAGGTCCTAAACTATTCAGCGATCAACGAAGGATGAATATCTAAAAAGATCAGGTTACTGCATAGGAAATGAATGCCAAAAACTTGGCCCGGTTATTGTAAATAAAATTAATCCTTTTTGTTTTTTGCTTCTCATTTACCTCAACTACCGTAATTATTTTTGCGTTCCGAAATAAATTGTGACATTGTTTAATATTTTTTTTAAATTTCACTTTGCTAAAAAAACAATGCCTAAGATTTTTTTCGGTGCATATCTAATTTGAGGTGGTATTTTTGCAATAGCAACCGTTTTTCTGCACCGATTTTCAAATAGTTTTCACATTGTTGTGCGAAGGTTTGGGTTTTGTTAGGTTAAGAACGGTAGAGTTAGAGATAGATAGGATTTGGGACGCTAGTAATGATTAGGCTACAAAGGACTAGGATTATATGTGACTTTTTTCTGAACCGAATTACAATTGTTTATGGACGTTTTCTCCAAATCGAATGGTCTTAAATCTGCAAATGGAAATGTAGGTTACCAGTTGAAAAACAACTTTTTTTAAGCTTGATTGAATTTTTTATATTACTTTTATTTTAACTATATATTTTTAAGTTATACATAAATCTTATGGCATTTTGTTAAACCAACTAAACCGATAAAGAAAAATTCATTGTCGACTTTAAAACACCGGAGGAAATTTTTTTTGAGTATCTGATTTAAGGTGTTTTTGCAGCATCTAATGTTTTTCTGAACCGTTTGCAAATAGTTTTCCCCTCTTTTCCGTGTTTAACCCGACATCGGTTCGTGGTAAACGGTTTTCAGATATTAATCTTGGTTAGATAAGGTACGTTTAGAGTTAGGTTGGGATAGGGTTAGGATAGTAGTAATGTTTAGGTTAGTAGTGCTAGGGACGGGTTATAGATAAGAAAGTTTAGAAACTGGTTAGGTTAGGTTGTGCTAGAGCTAGGTAGAGTTAGGTTAGGTTATATTGAACGTTTTCTGAACAGACTTATAAACTGTTTTGGGCATTTTTCATAAAATATAGTAGCAATCTTTAGATTGAAATGTAGGTTACTATTTGAAAAACAAAAATGTATGTAGGTTGAGTAGTTTGATAAATCAAGAGCAGTACATTAGTAAATTGACTCTTTGTATACCAGAGGTTTAGAGTAGGAAAACATTCCCTAAGTAAATTTCGCTTGTCCTATATAATATACTACTTAATAAAATATTAATATTTATTATTTTTCTTTATTATTACGGTCGTATAATTAAGTGTGTCGATAGGATGAATTCATTTGATTCCGTTGATCACGCCATGTTGATGTTTTATCCAGTATATTTTTTCTGTGGTAAGTTACAATAATTTACCTTTAAATATTTAATCGATTAGGTTTCGTGGTGCGATTGACCAAATTAATTCATCTTTAAGTAAGGCATTGGTTGAGATAAATTGAAAAATGGAAAAAAGGGGTTGAGATGGGAAGTTGGTCGATCGAAGTCACGATAGCTCAAGTGGTAGAGTAGCGGCGTATTAAGCCGAAGGTCGTGGGTTCGAATCCCCCTCGTGACACTGATTTTTATCTCAACCAATGCCTTACTTCAATGATTGATTTTAAATATTTACTAGTGACGTTTTAGATACAAGGTGTAACACACAATTCACCATGGTCCGTCAGTTCTGTTTGAGCAGATCACTGACAATGACGACAGCGGTTCGGGGTAAACGGTTTTCAAAGATTCTGGTCCAGTTCTCTTGTCCTCCCGGACGTTACCGTGGTTCTAGGGCGGGTGTTTTCCAGACGAGAAAATAGTCGACACAAAAGGTGAATTCTTTCCCGATTGTCCCCTAAGAGCAGTTAACCTAGTTTATGAACGCATGGAATCACACGAGAAGAGATCAAAGATGCATAAAAGCAAAAATTTGTTTCTTTCGTTTCAAATTGTACACCGCTTGTAATTTCTACCTGAACAGTTAATAAGTGATCTCCAAAGAATTAAGTAATTCTGCGAATAAGTAACTAAGTAAAAAATAAGTGTGCTAGGGCATAAAAAGACTGTTTAATGTTACGGTTCCCGAATTGAAAAGACGACAATTACTTGCATGAAAACACATGAGTTCACAAAGGTTTTGAATTTAATTAGAATTACTAGGTGCTAATGTAACTAGCGTCGTGTTCGCATTTCGAAGGGATTTTCATTACAGTAACGAGGTGATAACTTTTTTGTTACTTCCTTGACAAGCTAATAAAAACCGTGCTGCAGAATGTAATGTTCGCGGTGTGTTTTTTGACAGCTATTACATTCGCCGTTGTTTACTTATAACACACCGGCGAGTCCTAGTTCATCAAGGATTTTGATTAGTAGGCTAGGTTTCAGTGGTTTAATTTTTTCTAAGGTTAGGGATATGCGATAAAAGTGGCGTCCTTATATTTTTATAGCTTACTGGCCCAACTTCAGATTAGGGCTGCTTTTACACTCCTAGTTGAAAAAAATCTGCATCCGCATAGAACACAGCTTGTGTTCTGCGGTGTCCTCTTCATCCTGGCAGTGTCTGTACAGTGTTTCTTCGGTTTGTTCTCCTATCCGATCCATGTGCCTTTTTAGTATCCAGTAAGGAATCAAGCCAGAATCCTGGTTCTGTTGCGGTTTCTCTCTCAGTATTTCCTTTGTAAATCTTGAGGATGACTCTTTTGTGGACATCTTCGAGTGCCTCATGCCTTGGGTGTTGCCCCACTAGGTTTTGGATCGATTTTGGATAGGTCCCTTTTTTGTGGGAAAAGGTAGGCCAGAGTACGGTTCGAAGCCAAGAATATTCATATTGAGTTAAGCTGTGCATCCTGAAACACTTCCTCCTGTGGGCGATGTGGCGCCACCGTTTTTCAGTAGGTGTGTTGGTTGTCTCCTATGAATTTTCACGTTCCGTGTTGAGTTAGACCAATCTTCGTTAGAAGCCCATTCTGTCTACAGTGTTCTGTCAAGAATTGGATTCGAAGTTTTTCCTGCTTTCCTTGATGAGTTCTGTTTTGTCTTTCCTTCTTAAATTTGCTGGAAGGTTCTTTGTTTGTTTACGCCCAATGAGTGAATTCCATTGTTTTGTCATTTTCAGTTTATCTTTTTGTCGAAAAATATTCATTAGGAAAAAGGGAAAAATCCTCTTAAGAAAAAATTGTTCCCTGTGTCATTCTTTCGTTAAACTGAAAAGAAAAATTTCCGTCTGCCTTGAGAGAAAACTGTAGAGAATAGCAACACCTAATCCCAATCATTGAACTCCTTGCATCCCAAATCGCAACCCGGACGATACCACGGTGAACAAAATTACACAAAATAAAAGAGAAAGTCGACTTGAGGCGAGAGATGAGGTATGACCTTTGCCCTTTCACTGGCCTGTTACCATTCTGAACAAGCAGACTTAATTGTTTATGTATAAGGGGATGTTTACTTAGACAGTATAACGATTTTATTTATTACTTCTCATGCATTGCTAGAAAGAATAAATCGAGATTAATGGGGGCGGGAGTTACACCATTTACATATCATTTCATCGAGCATGTTACGAACAATTTTGTTGTCTTTATGATTTTGACATTATAAGATTAAGAATGGGCAATCAACACTTCGATTACACTCTTAACACAGCACTGTTCACTTTCTTCACTATGGAGGAAATCGCGAGGCCATTGGCGCTTTAAGCGCTTCGGTGGGTTGTCGGAAAGGGTTTGGGATGAAAATTGTTTTGACTAAAGGGTTAGGATGAGAGTGCATGCGTATTTCAAAAACTTGGAGACCGGAGTGACTGGAATCTCAGCGAGGTGGAGTCCAAGTTCAATTCCCAGGGAATAGGATGTGAGAGACCAGGGTTTTATTGAGTTATTTGTATCGTCAGCTTGCAGTTTTGAGAAGAAATCGGTTTTGAAGATCTGTTTGGGTAGTACAGTTCCATAACAAGTAGGGAACTTGGGACAACGGTTCGAAGGAATTTGAACTGGAGTGCTGGATTTTTTGGAGGTTGGACCACTTGGTTGAAACCCATAGTTCATTGTTTAGTTGGTTATGATTATTGGTTAGGATTTTATGGATGAGTTTGACTTTCGAGGACAATTAGGAATTGAATGTCTATGTGGATATGCGAGTAGAATAAAACATATGGAGCTTGGGACAATCAATTCGAAGGAATGTGGGACGGAGTAATTGGATGCATTGGTTGTTGTAACACAGTTCATTGTCTAGTGGGTTGTCATTAGGGTTTAGAGTTATGGATGCGTTTGTGTCGAAACTGCTTGCTGTTTCGAGGACAAATGGGATATGAAGGTCAGTGTGGATAGTACGGTCAGATGAGCAGTTGGGAGCTTGGGCAATGGTGGCTTTGTTTGAAAGATTTTGGACTGGAGGCTGAAATTTTCGCAGGTTCGCTTGGTTGAAACTCCCAGTTCAATGCCTTAGGAATTGAGTGTAGTTGGACGGTATCGTCTGCACTGAAAAACTGTATCGAGAGTGTGTAATGAAGAGAGAAGGGAACTAAAGATGGTGCCTTGCGCAACACCCGCTTCCTCCTGAAAATAAACGGGGTGGTATATATTCGTTTTGAAAAACTAGGCTTTTGTTCATTTTCGTTCAGGGTAATTTCTTTACGCGTAAACTAACGAATACCTTTTCAGCATCTTTAACTATCGACCTCTGCTCTTGAATCATGTCTTGAGGAGGTAAACTGGTAATTAAATAATTTGAATCTCTTTTCAATTGTATCCCCGTATGGATGGTTTTAGAATAAGCTTTCAAGATTCAGAAACTCTAAAAACAAACCAGATTAGGTTTATGTTTTATGGAAAACAAGTTATATAAGGTGACAATTTTTTTAAGCCCACTACTCCCAAGTTGTTTGTTGCTCATTGAACTCCATTTTCAAATAGATCTCATACAATTATGCTGACGTCTCGTTGGGATAAGGAGGCGTTTCATCGGAGCTCATGGAGCGTTTTATTTTTGACGTGGGACTATTTTATTATCCTTGGAGAGTGGAGTAAAATTAAAAAATTCCTTTTGTCGACTTTCTCCGAGCCGCGAGGCAGAATTAATCGAACGGACAAATTGGGTGTTAGCCGAGGTCGCCCTGTTACAAAAATTTTGCTCCGATTCTCTTTTCAACCGATTTCTGCAATTGTGGCATAAAATGGAGTGGTAATTTTTCCAAGTCATGAGAAAGGCGTCGCTCGGGCTCCCAATCATTACGGCGTAATTATAACGGAGTTTTCTAAATTATACAGACAATGCTGCCCTCGAATCTGTCCATTTAAGATAATTGTGCTCCGATCTTCAAAAGGGGAGAATCCGATTGTCTTACGTTTTGGAGATTACCCCCATAGGAAGGGCTCCTTTGTCGATGATTTTCTTGTCATGGGAATAAGGACAGCACTATCTTCGCTGGAGGGGCTCTCCTTAGGGCTAGCTCGTAGATAGAAACAGGTTTCGTCTCAGTAGAAAATTGCCGTATGTCATCTTGTTATCCGTATAACGTTTTGGCCTGACGCATTCTTTAAAACTTCGTCGCTCGGTCACGAACCGTGTACTTTCAGTACGTACCTGCAACAGATTCGAGCCAGTTTAGTATGACCTAACGGCATTGTGAAATACGTTAAAATATTTTGGTAACAAGAAACAAAGATCATATTCCGTTCCCGCATTCAAAAAAAAACTCTTGAAAACAAAATTTCATGACCATTTTAAACTTAGCTTAATCCAACAGACCCAGTAACACGAAAAAATACAATATATTACAAAAAGAACCCTTCAAATCATGTAAGTACACAAAAAAATCGTCAGTACAAAGAATTCAACGAAATAAATTGGGTTATTAATCAACAAAATTTAATTCCTATTATTCTAAATAATATATATTTTTAAACTAGAAGCAAAGATAATATTTTTTGGACCTCCAAAATACTCCGATACTATTTTTTGTGAAAAGTTAAAAAAAAATTGTTTTTGCTTTTCTTTTAATGAAACTGAAATAAAACAAACGGATAACAAAAATAATCGTTAGATATTGCAAAAATAATATCGACCAAGACGTAAAATAGGTTATGTAAATCGACAGTAAAACGAGGTTAATTTTGGTTCTTAAGAAAATTTAGTTGCTAATTTAAAAAAAATGGCATTTTTTTACATAACAAATAAACTTAACATAATCCAACAGAACCCGCGAGTAAGAAACAAGGAAAATTGGGAAAATCAAGAAATACTTTTTCTACAATTTTTTGCTTGGCGAATGCCTCCTTTTGAAGTTTAAGTTAAGTAAACATCGGTTTAGACACCTATAATTTACATGGAATGGCATAAACCTGGCTTTCGTACATAAATCAGGAATATATAAAATAAAACGTGTCGAAGTTTTTTTCTCTTATAAAAACAAGAAAATCTAAAAATTATGGAAATAGGTTTAAAGCGGAAAAATAAAGCTCTGCAATAGTTCTAATAACATAGAATTAGCATCAAAGCGCGGGATCGCAAAAATTAGGATTAATCCTGCCTAAAAATATCATTTTTTTTTTGGTAAGAATTTAACCTTTCTAACGGTTGCAATAACTTGACTAATTTCGTGGCCCGTTTGACCAATTAATACATTACAATTAATTAAGATTTTGGTTGAGATGCAAAAGTCAAAATAAAAAGTGTCACGAGCGGGATTCGAACTCACGATCTTCGGTCAGATACCACTTGAGCTATCGAAACTTCCCATAGCAACATACAACTTTTCGAATTTTTCCACGTTTTTTCAAATGTTGTGTAATCATCGTGTAATTTTGTATTTCATATATCACCGAGAATCGAATCCTGATTACACGACATTTGAAAAATAACAAAAATGAGGGAAAATTCGAAAAGTGGGGTTGAGATGGGAAGTTGGTGCCTGAGTTGATGGAAGTCACGGTAGCTCAAGTAGTTAGAGAAGCATCGTATTTAGCCGAAGGTCGTGGGTTCGAATCCCGCTCATGACACTAGCTTTTTCATTTCAATCAATACCTTACATAAAGGTAAATTAATCGAAAAAAGTTTTACAAATTGTTTCGATCTCAAACAGAATGAGGTCCATTCCGACATAATTATATTTAGCAGATTCTGGGCATCTTTGATATAAAAATACATCATTTGTGATCGACCAACTTAAGAAAGTAAATTAATATAAATTTTTAACAAGAAACGAAGTGAATATTTGTTTTTTTTTGCATCCTAATAAAACCCTTGAATTCAAATATTTGCCCCCCGTCCTTTCTCAGATTTTTTAATGAAAATCATAAAAATAGTGATAACTTTGAAACGACTGTAAACTTTTCATAAAGGTACAATCACAGACTGCGTAATTAAATTAGAGCTGGAGATTTAAAATAAATAAATAAAACGATTCTGGAGTTTTTTCTAATTTCCTCTTTATTTCTCTCACCTACAATGAAATTTTAAATTTTAATGACAAAGGCTGAAAGGAATTTACCCTTTCGAACGGTTGCAATAACGTTGAACCCGATGAAGTCCAGAGGTGTTAGGAATTTTTAAGTGCAACACCTCCGGACACCAGAGATCAAAAATTTGTACCAGACTCTCTAGCCAAATGTTGTTTATTTTTTTATTAATACGAACACTTGTATTTAAGGGTTTTATAGAGTGCCTAGAACGAATCCGAAATGCACAGAAAGGCGAAAAATTACACCCAACTATTTTTTTATTTTCATTTTCTCCATAAAAGAAAGCTCTGCCCTTAATTTGTCTCATTGTTTTTATCAATAAATATTTGTTTATGCTATGTTTTAAATTGGGAATATAAATTACACGTAAACATACTTAATCCTTAATCCAAAACGAGTCCAATTGTTTATTCGGTCTCGTTTGAACTGTAAAGCAATAAACTGTTTATGTTTTCATCTTTGTTTTCTTAGTTTCAATTTTTAAACATAAAAATGCCACTTAGTGCTGAAGATGTTGCGTGTCGTGTGGTACTTATTGATGATGGACGTTCCTTACAAAACACTGCTAGACGTTTTCGAGAAGCTGGGACCTACCATAGAAGTCTCGGTTCTGGACGGCCTGGGTAACAGAACCGCGGGATGATCGTTTTTTGACTTTGAAAATTTTACGAAACCGGCACCTTACTGTCGTTCAAGCGATTCATCAGCTCCAGGAAGTTGGAGGTGTCCGAATTTCTGAACGCACTGTTCGAAGAAGATTAAACCAACATGGACAGATGGCTTTTTCTCCCCTAGGAGCAGAATTGACCGGAACGCAACGAGTTGCACTGCTCGCATTTGCGCAAAAAGACAGTCATTGGTCTGCTGTACGTTTTACAGATGAGGGTAGATTTGTTCTACCATCTCCAGATGGGCGTGGATGAGTGTAGAGAAAGGCGAAATGAGAGGTCCGAAGCCAAACCAATATTTCCCAGAGCCAACCTTTCCACTTGTTTGAATGAGACTGAAATGTGACAAGTGCAGTGATGCTATGGGCGGGAATTTCGCACGGGGTTGTTGTTCCTGGAGGGCCACTCGCTATGTAGATGAAATTTTAGAACGTCAAGCGTTGCCTATCCTCGATGAAATAATCCTATTCTAATACATGATAATGCCCGTCCACATGTCGCTGGCATAGTACAAACCTACCTTCAACAGCATAACATCAGGGTGTTAGCCTGGCCAGCCCGTTCTCCCGACTTGAACCCCATAGAAGATTTGTAGGATAACCTCAAAAGACAAATAAGAGGATGTCCATCACTTCCTGTTACACTCTACGATCTTGAAAGGTCTCTTCGTGAAGAATGGGCTCTTCTCCAGCAAAGAAACATTTCCATACTGGTAGAAAGTATGCCGAGGCGTCTCTGAAATGTAATTAAAGCAAAAGGAGGAAATACGCGACAGCGAAGTGTTAATTAAAAATAAATGTACCTGTTCGTCTTTTTTAAATTTTCATTTTACTTAGCATTTTACATTTATTTTTACTTTTTTTAAGATAAAAGCTCTATTAATTAACGTGAAATTTTGATTAATATATAAAAATATATACAAATCAAGTTATATTAAAAGTGGGCAGAATTTTTTGCCCGTCAATGTATTAAAAAACATGCTTTTGGCCTACTTAATTGGAAGCGCCGTTTGAGTCCTTTTTATCTATCTAATCGCATGTACCGGAATCCTGCATGCTATTTTCTCATTCTATTTAAATAAAAAATTAACTAATATAACAACCTTAAAATAAATATGCATAAAAAAGCGTAAAACTAAATTTAAATAAAGCACTTAGAATTTTTCTCGTCTCCTAGGGGACATTGGCAAGAACGCGCGGACACGTGTCTAATGTTTTTCGACCTGGTGTCATCAGAAATGTTTCTTAATATCTACCCATGTGATCTTCCCCTTATAAGCGAAAAAACTCCTTTCCTCATTTCTTGTTTGTTGAGTAGGGACCGGCTTCCAAAACAAGAAAGGTTTGGACAAATGTCATCCATGTTGAGTTCGAAAGAAGTCTGAGATTTCTTTTTCCTCGAAAAATTACAGAAATTGTTATACTTTGAAAGGACTTCGCGATACTTCAAAAGCGTTTAAACCGTACAAACTAAACGTAATAGTTTAAAAACTGGTCTCCGTGAATTAAAAAATAATTTCAAAACCTGAGATATAAAATAAAGAAAGAAAGACAATTTTGGAAGTTACTGTTGTTTTTTTAATTTTTATTTTCAAACATGTAATGACATAAAATATAAACATTGTTGGCACAATCTAAAACTAGAGAAATGAAATCCAACGTTCTAAGGTCTGTAAATATAACGAATTTGAATAGAATCAAGGGAAGTAAAGAATTTTAAGTAGAACAAGGGGCAGCGGAGAGAAAAAATCCCCCCCCCAGAAACTAATCCAGCTCAAAAATGCAATTTTCTTGTTTTTACTGTAACGATGTACATTTATGAGCTTGAAGGGTGCTTAAAACAAAACCATTTTTTTCAGAGAGCATTTTTTCGGCCTACTTTACTCGAAACTCGGATTCGCTTTTTTAATTTCGCTTTACCTTTACATAATTTGTGTCTGAATGACGTAGGAAAGTAGTTTAAAGCAGTTTTTTAGAAAGTCCTGAATTCAAATATTAAAAAAATAAAGAAATATTGTTCTACTTAAATTTTTCGCCTTACAAATGTTTTTTTTTGTTTTTTTTTTTTGGAAATCACATAAATGCTAATAAATCTGACCCAGCCAGCCGTCCCTCACGAAACTTTAAAAGCGTTTAGAACCGTATGAATTGCTGGCAACAGTTTAAATGCGGACCCCGTAAATAAATTAGAACTGAGAAAATATCAAACGTTTTAGAAATTTTTTTCCGAGGGTTCGCAACAGCAGAGGTCATTTCAACTTTTAGGGTGTGGGTGTTTTTTTTTTTTTTTTAAAGCCCATTTTTAAGATTGTCGGGTTCAAATGCAGGGCCGCTGGATTCGAACCCGGGACCTTCACCTCAGTGATGAGCGCCGTGTCAAAGACGGAACCTTGCGGCCACCGACGCTCCAGAAGTTTATGTTGATTTCAAATCTATTTTTCTTGCATAGATTGACATAAAATGTCAATATTGTTGGCATGAGCTAAAATTAGAAAAACTCAGCTTTTTAATGACTGGTATAACGTTGAATTTGGTTAAGTTATGAATTTTAATTGGGACACGGGACATCGAAAAAAATGATCCAGCCCAAAAAATGATTAATTTTGGTTTCTGAAAAAAAAATCAATTTAATAGCTTTATACGGCGCCTAAAACAAAGTTGAATTTCATTTTTGGCACCCTAAAAAACCTCAAAATTCACATATTTGAGAAAATCAAGAAATACTTTTTTGTTCACATTTTGGGATTTTTTTTCGAAAATCACATAAATTGGTCGTAAATTTGAAACGACTCCACCGACATGAAACTTTAAAGGCGTTTAGCACCCTATAAACTGTAAATAACAGTTTAAACGTGCTCTTCGTAAATAAATTAGAACCGACAAATAAAATAAAACCTTTCAGAAGTTTTTGTTGATTTTAAATTTATTTTTCTCACATATATTGTCATAAAATGTAAACATTGTTGATATAGGCTAAAAGTAGAGAAATGCTGCTTTCTTATTCGCTGTAATAATGTTGAATTTAAATAGAATACAAAGAACTTTAACGTGTTAAATGGAACACGTAACATCAGAAACAAACAAAATCCAGCCTAAAAATGTTTAAAAGATGTTCAAAAGAAATCCATTTTTTTACTACATTACTGAAAGCTTTATAAATGTTAAATGGAAAACGTAATGTCAGAAAAACAAATCCAGCCTAAAAATGTTTAAAGTGGGCTTAAAACAAATCCATTTCTTTACTACATTACCGGAAGCGTCTACTCGTTTGTGTGACTTACCTTCCTAGCTATTTCCATTTTTTAAAATATTTTTTCTCGTGTGATAAGTTTCTTCATTATTTAATTGCAATTCGATTTTAGAATAGTGGGTCAATTATGCTGCTTTCTTGTGGTTTCAATTTTATTCTGTGGGATTTCACGCCCCCCTCCTGAAATGAACACAATGCTAATAATAAAAATCTCATTGGATATTAGGAATTATTATAAACAGTTTACCTGATATAGAACTGGGAACGAAACAGAAAAAAAACTTTAGCTATTATTTTTCGTTTTGTTATCGTTAATTTATCAATTAAAAATGAATCAAATCGTAAATTCACAACGGTATACATCTGTCTGTAGCCTTCCGTTGTATGTTGCACTTTTCGAAAATGAAATTCGGTGTCTATTTTCAAGCCGTTTTACGAGTAAGAGTGTAGATTAAAAAATGCATCAATCCTTCGTTTCATAACAGCTGCCGAACCGGTTCTAATGGAACACGAGCCATCGCTTTTATAGTATATCCAGCAGGGAATGTATTCGAAATTTTATGGACTTCTGTAAATTAAGAAAAATGTAAAAGGTCACTTATTATAATTTTATCTTTTAAACCCAACAGTCTAATGAGACAGCCTGGAGAGAGAAAAAAACCTCGACGCCGTAGTAATTGTGTTAGATTATTATTTGTAACGGCCCAACGATCATTTGTGAATTTAAAATATGAAATTATCGTCATAACGTCATGTCTTAACTATAAAAGACAGACTGTAAATAATTTCAATCAAACCAGGCCTCTGAATAAGTTACAACGAAGATCGCTGGGTGTACAAAGTCCGAACATCGTTACAAAATGTTTTAATACTTATAAATACTTCTTGATTTAGTTCAAAATATAAAGCGTGTCTACTCGTCTCACCCCGTGGTTTTCTCAAAAAGTCTGCCCGACCTAGTGGATTTTCGAGTACTTTTGGTTATCTTAATCGGAACGCTGTCGAAAAATAAAATATCATTCACGGCGATCTTTGTTGCCAATGTTCAAGAATGTGAAAGTCAACACGTCAGAAACGTGTTTAACAACTAATTCCGAAGGATTTGTGAATTTGGTGTTAAGTAGTTTACCGCGTTTATCGAAGGTGTAAATATCACCTAGAAATAGAACCAGTTAGAACGGGCTGACACCCTTGCCTTTTAGGCAACTAATACTGAATAAACTGTTGGTCAAAACTAAAGAAAAATTATGAAAAAAAAAATTCTGGCTGGTGTTAATCGAAAATTCGTAGTCACTTAATTAAACAAAAATTACAGAATATACAAATAAAGTTTAAAAGGCGGAATGAAAAAAATTACATATGCAAATCACGTGGAAATTTGTATACATCTGTGAGCAAAATGGCCTGATACTGGAGACTTAAAAACCAGCGCAGGATTAAAGACAACTATTTGCATTTATATGAAAAATATATTCGTGTAACGTTAAAATAATCGATCAGAATAACTGTATGAGACAAAATATAGCCTATCGAGCCCGGAGGACCAAATCCATCCTGTTATCCGATAATTTTAGAAACACGTGGACTGTACTGTGGGGCAGGTCATACAATGCATTTTTTATTCATTGATTGACGATGAACACCTGATTTTGCCGCAAAAACATTTGTAACCGAAAATTACTACCGAGGTAAGGTTTTTTTCTAAAGACAAATAATAAAATTCATTGTATATAGATTTTTATCACTCAATAAAATATCAGGTTTGTTAAACTGCACATTACCTACTTATTATTTTGATACACATTTGAGCAAAATGTAGCAAGAGCAATTATCCATCCCGGAGGACTAAATACATCATGTTATCCGATATTTCAAAAACACGTGGATTGTACCGTTAGAGAGACGATTGTATGCACTTTTTATGTATTGATTTTCCACGAACGCCTATTCCACCTCAAAAAAATAACTGTAATTTTAGGTTATTAGGTATGGTTTTAACCTTTTCTAAAATGAAAATAAACAAGATTTATAATATGCAGATTTTTAGAGTTGTTGATCGGTTTTGGTCGCGGGTCGGTAAAGTCATGTTGAACCAGGATAGGGTCATTACCGGGTCGTTTTCCACTACCGGATTTTTGAGTTATTCAAACGCGCTACGGCATTGCGTCATCTTCAGTGAGGAACTCCGCCATTAAATAAATGTATAAGGTTATTAGATAAGGTTTTAACGCTTT
Organism: Cimex hemipterus; assembly: GCA_039619505.1. Taxonomy (NCBI): domain Eukaryota; kingdom Metazoa; phylum Arthropoda; class Insecta; order Hemiptera; family Cimicidae; genus Cimex; species Cimex hemipterus. The sequence goes on from CM077100.1 coordinate 8,938,285, forward strand.
CTAAAAAAAAGGTAATAAAATTAATAATATGCAGATTTTTGTCATCAAATAAGGTAGCATGGTCGTTAAACTGCATATTATTTATTATTTGTACACATATGTGAGCGAAAATGTCTTAATGGTCTAGACTTGGAAGTAGCGCACAATTAAAGATAAATTTAAATTTATTAATGTATTCATGTAAGGTATGAAATTATAGTCGTATAACAATAAAGCAATTGGCAAGAACAACTGTACCTTACAAAAATTACAACGCTGTACAACATACAGTCAGCATAAGATATCAAGCCCGGAGGACCAAATCCATGCTGTTATCCGATAGTTCAAAAACTTAAAAAGTATCTCAGATTAAAGATAAATCTAAATGTATTTATATGAAAAATATATTCCTAAAAGAATAAAATAATCCTGCAAAATAACTCTACTAATGGTATATCCATATGGTCTTGATAAAAAAGTTCAATTGTTACTGCCAAGCTTTCGACCTATTTTAAGGTCATCGTCAGGGCAAAACAGTCTTAAACAGTCTACAAATTGACATAATTAAGGTTTTGAACGAAGTCTGTTAAACATTTCTTTGAAGACAGGCTCAGTCCCAAATTGCCCAGGAATAACCTTGTATTATTTAAAACGTAATTGTGGGACAGGCGATTATATTCACTTGTTGTGCCTTGATTGACAATGAGCGACTGATACCATCCGAAAAAATCTATTACATAAGATTATTAGAATTATCGTTTCTAAAATAAAATTATAAATAGTAATAATATAAATTGTTTATTTATTTGTTTGTAAACTATAATCTTGGACCCTTAAAACAATCCTACACAATAACTGTACTATAAAGAAATGTCAACCCAGCACAAAATGTAGCCAGATAATTATCCAGCCCTGAGTAAGAAACTCATGTTGTCCCATATTTCAAAAACACTTTGTCTTTATAGTGAGACAGGCAATTGTATGTACCTTATGTACATTGATTGACGATGAAAAAACTGATCTCACCTCAGAGAAAAAACAAGTAGAAATAAGGTTCCGGTTATTAGAATAACCTTATCCTATTTCACTGAAGAAACCCAATACTAACTAGGTTTTTTTAAAGCATTCCTCAAAGACTCCGGCTACCTGAATCTAATCCTTGTCACGATCGTAAAGCTTAAACTTTATGATGTTCGCGGATCAGGTGTCAATTTGAATTTTTTTTTTTTTTTAATTTGCCACTCAATACGCGACAAAAAGATATTTCTGGATTACAATGGGTAGACGAGAGGCGGTCGATTTTTATAGAATTAACTCCAATAAACCGCAACCCGCGGATGGGATATTTTCACAATTAGTGGTTGAAGGTTATTTTTTCATTTCATTTGTTGCATCAAAAAGAAAGCTGGAGCACTGGCGACATCTGAAAATTCTCCTAGGCAATTCAACAGACCACAACATTAAAAATACATATATACCGCTCAAGGGGTTCACCCTAGATTAAAATATAAAAGGAAAAATCATCTGAAGATTTTGTCCTTACCATTCGAACCTTCTGATCTGAAATCTAGTCTCAAAAGTGATCTATTTTGTAATTAAGAAAGCTTAAGATTCTAAGGCCCATGTGCAAAGTGTTCCATTTGTACTGTGTTGTCCTTTTAATTTAAATTTTAGGCTTTTTAAATTGTGTTATATATTGTTTTAATATGTATATTTTTGTTTCAGGTACGTAAAAGTTCACAGATGTTTTCTTTAGTACGTAAGTCTCAAAAGCGATAATAATTTTCCTAGTTTAAGAAAAAAATCATTTAATTCACTGATTTAAATGACTATTTATTATTGGCCAATTTCATTTTTTTAAACAGCCACGCTGAAGATGGCGAGAAGCCAAAATGCATCTGACAGGCCAAAAAAGCTGTATTAGTTAGACAAAAATGAACGGAAACGACCCGACTTTGAAAAAAAATTTTTTCAAAAAATGCCCAGGAACATAAAACAAAAAAGTTTATATAAAAAGTTCAAAAGTTTATTGAAAGACAAAAGCAGATCGGCAATTAGCAGTACAGAAATAAGGGAAACATGAACTGACGGAAAAAGTGGCAAAGAGACATCAGGAAATTAGAACACTAAAACACTAAAATTTGCGACTCGTTTTTACTAAATTAAAATGAAGATAACTGGCAAATTGTTGCAAGCACAATTATCCAGCCCGGAGGACCAAATCCAACCTGTTATACGATATTTCAACAACTCGTGGACTAAATCGTTAGATTGACAATTGTGTACAGTTTTTATGTATTGATTTCGATGAACGCCTGATTCCACCTCAAAAAATATCTATAACCTTAGTTTATTAGGTAAGGCTTTAACGTTTTCTAAAAAAGTAATGCAATTAATAATATGCAGATTTTTATCATTAAATGTACATTCATGTACCCTAAACTGCACATCATTTATTATTTGCACAACATTTTACCTTAATAAATTACATTAATACCTTAACGCAAGGCATAAAAATTAGCGTAGATTGAAGATAAATCTAAATGTATTTTTATGAAAAATATATAAGTCTATTTATTCGTAAAATACAATCTAGTACATTAAAATAATCTCGGATAAAAACTGTACTAAACAAAAATCATAGCACCGTGCAAAAGATAGCCAGCATAATTATCTAGCCCGGAGGACCAAATCCATCCTGTTATTCGATTTTTCAAAAACACGTGGACTGTACCGTTAGACAGGCGAACGTATGCCCTTTGTATGTATTGGTTGTCGATGAACGTTTTATTCCACCTCAAAAAAATATCTATAACGTCAGATTATTAGGTAAGATTTCAACGTGTTCTAAAAAGATGGATAACAAAATTAATAATATGCAAATTTTTATCGTTAAATCATGTACAATGTACGTTAAATTGAACTTTATTTATTAGCAAAATGTCCGGATGCTCAAAACATAAAAAGCAGCGTAGGTTAAAGATAAATCTAAATGTATTTATATGAAAAATATATAATCGCAGGACATTAAAATAGTCTCCGACATGAACTGTACTAAACAAAAATCATAGCACCGTGTAAAAATTATCTAGCCCGGAGGACCAAATTCGTACTGTTATTCAATATTTGAAAGACACGTGGATCGTATTGTGAGACAGGAGGTACTACGCACTTTTTACGCATTGAATGATGATGAACGACTGTTCCGACCAAAAAATAAAATAAAATAAATTCTGTAATATAAATAGAATTTGGGCGTAGGTGAAGAAACAATGGTTTTATAGATTTCGTCTAATACGATTTCTCTTTTGATTTGTAACTTTGTGCTGACATTACTGCTAAAAACAAGGAGGATAAAGATTGAAATATAATTTAAGAAGGCTGTGGTGTCTTTATTAATTTTTAATTAGCAACTTTTGCTTGTTATATTTTTTACATTCTGCTTTTTTATTCTGTTAAAAGGGAAATGAAAATTAAGGACAAGATTTAGTAGGCTTTGGCTTTTTGCACCATTTGAAGAACATAAGCCAGAAACCATTAACGCCTCTTACAAACGGTTTATGAACGCCAGTCGATTTTTGTAATTTTTTTTTTATAAAGTTAATTTGTTAAAATTATTGCGATACTAAAACACGAAACAAGCGAGGACAACTTTCCTAAAGTAAACATCGCGTGAATAAATAAACAAATGGCTGTTTTTTCTTTTAACGACTTTTCAACCGGCCTGGAATTTTATTACCGATTTTAATTTTATTTTTACCTGAGCTTCGATTACGTCCTGCCGTTTTATTTATTTTTCTATCTCTCTTCTGATCCGTTATTTCACTCATGTATTGCATTGCTGTTCCGATTCCCCATTCCTGATGCTCTCGAACGTTCGATTTTCAAAGGACAACAGGTGCGTGTTAGGCGTGCCTTGACGCCAATTCACCAATAAATCCTTAGCAAAGAATAAATTAGGAATAAACAGGCATATAACATGTAGGCCGCTCCCAATAGGCATCCTTCGGATTTATTGCAAATTTTTCTCTAATAAAAAACCCCCTCAAATTGGCTACTTGGGTTGGGAACGATCAAATTATGTGAAGAAACCTGATGTTTATGGACAATTGAGAAATACTGCGGCAGTATTCATTCTTTCTAAGATATGCCAATTTGTCCACTGAGCCTATAAAAAAAGTTATATTTATCATATCAGCCTACATTATTTCTTCTCAAACGGTTGATCCTGCCACTAAACTCTGTCAACCTTTCTCCCAGATCACCAGTTCCGCTTTCATCATCATTTGAACCCCTCCCTACGCAAGTAGGCGCTCCGCGCAGATCACATCATCTTCCCTTGAGAATATGTACAATGAATTCATGATGTGCGGATCTTCATGCCTTCTGAATACCTTGTGCCTGATCCTTCCTTCCTATTGGAACGATTCTTTCGCCAAGTAGGGAGCCAGGAGTGCCACAGGACGGTGTGCCTAGATCAGTACCTCATCTATTCCGACTGTACTCTCCAGATACCTTTGCCGACGATCAGCTGTGCTGTTCCCTTTATCCTAGTCCCTTTTCTTCGGATGAGCTGGTGCTAATAGTAAACTCTGGAACATTAATCAGATAAATGTAAGCAAATGGGCAAATGCTACTTTTACCCTCCGAAACAAAAATCATAAAATTTCTTGTGCTACATCTTGACATACGTAGCTAGAAAAGACAGATGCTTCGGACTACTAGACAAAGTAATATCATGAAAATCACACATAACGCCAAAAAAATTCTACAAGACACTACTGAAACCGATCGATTTAAATCCTCAGAACCTTCATACTGACCTGTAAATGCCCTTCGTTATAAAAAAATTGCCGCGTTCCACAAATCACAAGCATAGAATTTATCTATTGAGAAAACTTAATAGAGCAACAATGGCTCCCCAAACTGAAAAACGATATTGCAGCTCATTACATTATGAATAAAGTTTATACGTATGCTAATGAAATAATATTAAACATTTATTATAGGAAGACAGGCGAACTTGTGTAAAAAAAAAATGCACATTCGACTATATTAACTTTTTTAACCTCTGAAGTAAAAACACGAACTTCTTGCCATCAAAACCAATGACTCGTTTAATCCCACAGAAATGTTCGCTACTTCTTAAGTAAAAAAAAATGCCAGTGCTTTTTCCTACATTACTTCTTTTAAGCGAAAAAAGGTTTAACTCACTTTCCCTCTATTTATCGTATTATACACTTTTCACCACGTCAATTATATTTATTAATATTGCAATTATCTGGGCTACGAAAACGATTGAAAGGTTGCCTAAGAACAATGAAGCCAACGTGTATATAGGAAAGCGGATATAAAACATTCATGAAACTCAAAGTGAGAACTTATTAAGTAGCAGTAAACTTTCTCGGGGCTAAGGGCAAAGTCATTCGTCAGGTAGGATTTGAACTTTTTTCCGTGCGATGTGGAAGTTTTTTCGTTTTGTACACATTAGTCAGAACAATAAAAAAAATTCGAATAAAATATTTATTACCATCTGTCACCTCCTGGTTTTCTCCAAAACTATTTAACCTAGATTTTTTATAACAAAAAATTAATTTATACAATGCTACAAATTTTAGATTTACAAAAATAAATAAATAACATGAATTTATACAACGCTAGAAAGTTTTAGATTTAAAAAATTATGCAATGCTAGGAAAAAATGAATTTATACAATCCTAGAAAATTTTAGATTTATTTATTTTAATCTAAAATTTCTAGAATTGTTTAAATTCATTTTTTCACATCCTACATGTATTTGTAAAGTTTAAACAATGTTTATTCATCCCGGGCCCTGAAGATGATCCCAACAAACGTCGAAACGTTGGCATGATAAAGAAAATGTTTTTCTAAAATCTGCGTGACACCGGACCGCATCTCATGAACTTTGAATAATCATGTTTATAATTGTTTAATACAAATATTTTTCTACAGGAATAACATAAACCTTCTAAAAACTAATAACAATAATAATTTCAATTAATTATTATTTTTATCTAAGACGTTGGTTGAAGTAAAAAATTAGTGTCACGAGCGGGATTCGAACCCACAACCCCGCGACCTTCGGCCCTATATCACTACCACTTGAGCTATAGTCGATCTAAGTCGCAGTGGTTAGAGCAGCGGTGTATTGAGCCGAAAGTCGTGGTTTCGAATCCCGCTCGTGACACTAACTTTTCCATCTCAACGAAGTCCTTAGATAAAAAGAATAATTAATATAGTCAATTGTGACCACTGTATGGATTAAAACAATAATAATGTTTCTCTGGCCTTCCTGAAAAGAGTGTCGCCAATCAGTCGTGAAAACATTTCATTCAAACAGAATAATCTATGGTGCAGACAGAAATCTGTCACAAACGTCGTATTAAATTTGAGGCTGGAAGTGAAATTTCGTTGATAAATGTACAAAATCGATAGTTTTCATGACAGCCGCCCTCCTAACAACTCTTTAAACTACTTTCTAAATGGCGTGAAGCAGACAAGGGAAGACGGGGCTTCTTTCAAAAAGATACATTTCAAGTGAAAGGCCCTGCCCACACATAATCAATCAGACGGGATATCTTAAGACGATCTGACGTGCGTGGGCCAGTCGGTCAAAACGTTTCGCCTTCTTTAAAAAAAAATTGACTTTTCATATTGAATACTGTAAGAGAAATTTAATATTGGTTCCAAAACATGTTTAACAGGCATAACCTGGACGTCTAATCAGTAAAATAAAATTCCAGATTAAATTTTTTAGGTATGATCAGTGGTCTTAACCCGAACGAAAATTATCTCAACAGAAAATTTGGCTTAGTCAAAAGGAGGACTAAATTTTTCTACTTACGTTTAATAGATCAATCATTTCAGTTAGTTTTACATCATTTCGGTATGTTTTTCGTATTGATAACTGTATGTTAAATGCTCAGAATTTTTTGTCTTTTACTGTTTTACTTTTAAAACTTGACAAAAAAAGTCATTGTGTCAAATATTTATATAGAATTGAATTTGTAGTATGCTGAAAGTCCTGTATGATGATCTAGCCCAGTTGCGACTATTTTTACTTCGTTGTCATTGTTCCGTGTATTTCCAGCATACGCTCTTCGTTCTAGTCTAGAAGAAATTAGTTCATTGCTTATAGTAAAAGATTCCACTCCATTGCCGGTCATCGTCTTTGGGTGGTCCGCCCTTAAAGGTCGTTGATGGATGTTGCTTCTGGCTATGTCTATAGCCCTAGGCGATCCACTTGTCTCACATCATTCAATTTATTATTACAAATTGATCGTTACCTCCTACACTTGGAAACTATTTTTCCATCGCCAACAACGAAATATGAGAGTTTTAGCTACACTCGAGTTAAATTACAGTGGCATTTTATGGATTGGAAGGTTATATTTCAGCGAGTTGAGTCTCACCAAATCTTTGGGTGGATCCGTCCTCAATATTAATTACTTTCTACTTTTTTCCATCGCTGTCTGACTGTATCCTCATGTTTAATCAATTTTTCAATACAATATATCAAGGAAAAGTGATAAAAGTTTAAAAGTCATTCTAGCTGCATGCATGTTTATTGTGGCAACCTCAAAAAATCATGAGATTATTCGTTATGTGCATACTGCTATGGTGACTGTTCTGCCTTTGGTTAACTATTGCTTACACCAGTTCGACAATGCATCCGAATTTCAAGCAATAGCTAGAACATTACCATAGCAAGACCGTAATCTCTAAAGAACAAGCAGATCGAGTCTTTTGTTTGCAGTTTGGATAGCCTCAACCATTGACGGGAGCTATGTGGTGCCTGTGGTTAACTAATACTTCTACCACTGGTTCAACAATGCTCCCTTCTCTGAATAAGCAACTTGATTACAATAGACTCATCAACGAAATCTCTTCTTTAAATGGCAACACTCACTGCCAAAATCTGCCACATCCATCCACTCGCCAACTCCCACCACGGTTTTGTTGTGATTATGTTCGATGGATTCTGATCTTTCTCCTTTGGAAGCAGTTCAATACAGTTCTAATTCCACTAAAAGCATGTGGTCAGATTGACAACCTTGATGATTGGAACTTCGTTCATTTAAGTTGAACTGGCCAAGATTGGGAAACTCGTCGTTACAGTTAGAGAAGGCTAATCTCAGAGTAGTGATAGATCTGTATACCGGTCACATCTGGGAAAACATCTACACAAGATGGGCGATGATTCCAGGTGTAGTTTATGCAATGAGGAAGAAGAAACACCCACTCATATCTTCTTCGAATGCGAAGGAACCGCTCAATGGTGACATTACCTTGGGTACAAAAAACCTTGAAAGGAATTGAAGCAACGACAGTCAATATAATACTTTTCAAGAGAACGATAGTGTCGATTGCACTGATATAAGTAACTAGAAAAAGTACAATGCAGTGCTTAGGGAACGTAACCCCCCCTCTTCATAATCTCCTTTCATCTTCATCATCAATTATCTAAGGATTGAGACGGTCAACATACTCACCAAACCATTGCTAGTTTTTGAAAGTAAAATTAATTAGTGACATACTGGAGTGCTTAACGTACAACTGTCAGTTGGGTGTAGCAGACGAGGGGTCTTAAGAACTTAACAATACTTTTTCTATATTCACAATAAGATTCCATGGGCTATGACGGGATTCGAACCATGGACCGCTTGTTTGACAAATTACGGGTCGAACGGCATTACGACTCGGGCCACCGGTCCGTTGACAGTTTTGCTAATGGAGAACTTAATACTTATCAGAATTACAGACTTTCTTTTCAATTTATAGACGTAACATCTTTGAACTTTCTGTACTCCTGAGGAATTTTTACTGCTCATGGTGGGCAAATTACCCATGACATTAGACGAAATTGACAAATATTCCAGAAAAGCACTAAGCTTTAAGTTTCTTATTCTGTGTTATTATGTTATTAATTTCTTTTGGACAAAGAGATCCGATCAGATTTTTAGGCGCTCCCAAAAAATAATGAACCCTCAGAACTTGATACTTTATCCTTCAGGTTTCTTTCTCTTGTAATTCCTGTTTGCATAATAATGAAGGTATACGTGTAATAAATACGAATTACATTCAGTCAGAGGCTGTTATACAACCACGACAAAAGTCTATTATATCCCCTATTTGCTTTTATTCCTTATAACAATGATTCTCGGATAAAGGAACATTTTCAACAGTTCAATAATCAATATGATAAAAAATGGGTCGTTATGTAGAAGGCGTGTAAATGCTAGAATTCACGTTGAGATTAGAAAGAGAAGTGTACATTAGCCTCCCAGCTGATTTTGTCATGCCCTGAGAATTATACAGCCTGTTAAGGGTGTATGAAATCATACTTATTTCACGGATTGGCCAGGTCGAATTTTCTTCCTCGGTTCTCGGTCCGATTGGGCCGATCCCTTGGATTCTTGTAGGCTAATTTGTGGTTTCGTACGTATTGTAATGTGGTTTTAAAACCACCTCATTCACGACACCTGAACAGTAGTTTTTTCAATAAAACAGAGATTTTTTTTTTGGTTCAATTTATTTGGGAAGAAAAGATAAACACGTGTAATTATTCAATGAAAGGCTCTGTTATTAAATTATAATTTTCCTTTGATATTTCAATCTTATTTCGAAAGGGACGGGACTCGTTCTCACACTAATTTCGCCAATGTGTTTTTAAATGAATTAAAGTTGGTAATATACGTCCCTACCTTAATATTTTCATATTGTATTCTAATGCGATGTGTGAAGGAAAAGAGCTAAGTGCTAGTAAACAAAAGCAAAGTAGTAGAATAAATGAGAATTGAATAGCCTAAAATAAAATATGGGTAATTTATTGATTTACGATTCATTCGGTTGTCCCTGTGACTAGAATACTTATTTGGTATGTTGTATAGTTCTGGGGGGGGGACAACGGTTACTAAGGATGCGAATTCTGACGAATTTTGTTCGTCAACAAATACTTGTTTTCGAATTAGACTGTTTACTTTGGCAGCGAAGTGCATGTCAGAAAAGGGATGAGGTCGTCAGGACCATTCGGGCGTTCAAATCAGTTTGATTTTTCGTGCGTTCTGACATACAATTCAAACAGTTTTGGCATTTCACCATGGATATAGATAAACTGATTAGTGTTGATTTCGAGAATCGGTGTTTGTGGGACATGAACGACAAAAATATCACAACAGAGATATTTCTCGGCCGAAGTGGGAGAAAGTTTCTCAAGAAATCAACATGCCAATCAATAAGCCATATTTCGTTATTGGTCACAATTGACCATATTAAATATTCTAATGAATAATTATTTTTATGTAAGGTTTATGGTTGAACGAAAAATGATCGTCGTGAGCGGGATTCGAACCCACGACCTTCGGCTCAATACGCCGCTCCTCTAACCACTTGCTATTTTGAATTCAAACCCCTCGGACGCCAACTCACTTCAATCTACAACCATTTGAATTTTTCACTAAACATACATGGACAATATGCATTTCTTTAAGCGACTAGGAATTAGTTTGAAACTCCTTCTCGTCTGCTGTGAAAGATACGTGGTTAACAAGCTCAGTTTTCCCACCATCTATCAACAGTAGCCTTAATCAACGGACTTACCAGAAAATAAAACTCACTGAGTTCGTCCATTTTGCTTGGAGGCTGAAACGTACTGACTATCTGAATACGCGCACAATATAACCACCTTGTTCTGACGAGGATTTTGGACTTACGCGTCGGAACAAAATTTCTTCAGAGCTTGCATCAATAGTAACCGTAGCCTAGGCGCTGACACGGCTCTCGTCACTGCAAGGTGAAGGTCCCGGGTTCGAATCCAGCTGCCCTACATTCGAACCCGACATACTTACTTACACCTGCACGCTGAGGATCTATGTCTAATACTAAACCCTTATATATATTTTTAAAAATCTCCAAACGGAAAAAGTCTGCATAATGAGTCTTCCAGGATTTATATATTTTCATGTCACTTTACACATGTTTTGGTTTGCAAATAATGATTGAAATGGAACATTTTTTACCTTAGTTTTTAGCTTAGGCTATTTTATTAAAAATTCCTAAAGAAAGCTGAAGATTAACCAGCCAGCTCGCGCAATTTGCTCTATTAATCACCCACATCATCCGGGAGTCCGTGATGCCATGTGATCAGAGTCTGGCCGTCCCGGAGACTGTCTAGGACGATCGGACCCTAACAAGAAACCCTTCCCACTCAAGACACACATCTACATAATTACAGTTAAAAACAGTTCCCTGCACACCGTGATGTTCTTTGTTGGCATCTGAATGGGATAGGATAATGTCGGTCCAATTCCATAAATAATCTCTCTCTTCCTACACCTCGAACAAATCATTACTACATTTCGTGGACTCTATTTCGTCAGTTGATTTTACCCCCAAATTTGTGAAGGTACTGAATACAAATACAGCGATTTGAATGTAGCCAAAATATAGATTTGCGACTCTATACAGTTATACTTTATGAAAGCAGCATATCCGGACGGTCGGTGGTATTGGTGACTACTTCGAATAACTACAGGGTGTCAGGTCATCGTGGCAAAAGGTTCGTACGAACCACGGTCCGACTCTCAACCCTTAAGCATTTACCATTTTAGTATTTTCAAGTAACTAGGATTTTCGTCATAAATCTCGTACCTTCTGATTTTTGGGAAATTCCAAAAAAGCATTGAACAGAGCGAGAAAAAGAGCAATAGTTCGTGTACCTGTGACGTTACAAAAAAAAAGGAAAATTAATCATAGACTAGAGGTAATTGTCGGGCAGAAATGATTTCTCGGTTGTTAATAAGGCTTATGCTCATTAGTAGGCTAACGACGTCGTTGCAATTCAAATCCCACAACAACCGGGTCGCTTCTCGGACACTAACCAGTTAACTCAGATCTGCATTTTCTAACTTCCGAGAGCGAATGTAAATCAGAATTGTATTTTACCGTAATGGCAAACTACTTCCCTTTTTAAGAGGATCAAATGCGCTCTGCGCTGGTTAAATATCGTAATTGATAAAGGGGAGAAAACCTAGGTAGGACGCTTACAAGAGTTTAGACCGTAGAGGTCAGGATTTCGAGTTTAAAACATTACATTTAAAGGGGATGTGAATAATAAAAAGAAGAATACTAGAAGAAGGGACGTTTAAGTCGAACAAAAACTTTTCTTTCCAATATTTTTTTACAACCTGCAATTTCTGATTACAATATGTAATTTGATGAACACCGGCAGACGGTTTTATTACCATGCAGTATAGAGGAACATTTATTTGATTTTCCGTTTTAATTGCCAGCATGTGTATTATATTTGTTTTATTGTTTTATTGTTAATAAAAACGTTTTCCACTTTTAAAAAAATTTCATGAACGCAGATATATTTACAGTTATTTTTATATTTATATTAAGGGGACTAAATAATCAACATTATTCCCACTACACTTCACTAAATAAACTTCACTAACTACTACTCAGAAAGGAGGCCGCGGGGCCATTTTTCCCTGATGACGCCTTCTGGACCGTAGGGATAGGTTCTGTTGGGCGAGATTGATGGGGTGATGGGAGAATTGGGGGACTTGGTAAACTTTTGGAGAATTATATTTTGGTTGAATAGGATTTTAAGGTCGTTGTAGAGGGTAGTATTGCTGACAAAATATGGAGCATTTATAAATGATCTGAGGTATATTGAAAAGTTGTATCTACAGTTCAATAGCAAATTGTTTTTGATGTCCAAATCGGTTGTAGTAGCTTTTGTAAATTTAAGTTTAGTCAGTAGTTTGGATTGTCATTTTTAACAACCGTTTAGTTTGTGTCAAAATAAAATATTTAGTTGGCTTCATTTACAGTTGCTAGTTAGTTTCAAGCATGCGAGCTTTCATACAAACCTTTGCAGTCACTCCCGGTGTCAAACCGTTGGCCTAAAGTTTGTAGAGTAGTCTAGGTGAAACCTAAGGTTACGTACGCAGTCGGATTTGTTGATAGTAACGTTGTTGCAGCATATTGTGAGAGGAGATTTGCTTAGGAGTGTAAATGTGACATGGGCGCACTGGATTTCATTCCATGCAGTCCTGTCGCAGCAACCACAGGATGGGATTTAGAAGATGTTTAGAAGAACTATCATATTCCCAAATCCGACTGCGGTCGTTACCTTGGGTTTCACCTACAATGCTTAATGTGGAATTGGTACATACGACTGAAACGACAATACATAAACAGACGCTACCGTCTACAAACTTTAGGCTAACGGTTTGGCCCCGGGAGTGACTGGAAAGGTTTGTACTAAAGCTCGCAGGCTTGAAACTATCTAGCAACTGTAAATGAAGCCAACTAAATAGTTTATTTTGACACAAACTAGACGGTTATTAAAAATGAACCGCGCTCACGGTAACTAAACAATTGCGCAATTGCTTCGCGCACTATTAACGCAGTTAGTAATTGACTGGCAACAAAACTCTATTTAGTGTCTTGAAAGGTGATGCTAGGCTGTATTAAATCCAAACGAACGTCGAGGCTCTTGGCACTCATTCGATAATAATTTCAAAACATTTCTAGGTGGTCTCTTCTAAATGTGTATGCAATTCATAAAACTGCTTTTTTTTCAAACGTTGGCTGATGTGAAGATGAATCCAACATGGTTTTTTTTTCTTCATTTTCTTCCTTCTCCTTAGCTTGAAAGTACACACAAAATCTAATTATTTTTTTAAATTGGACACAATAGTAATTAAGTTAATTGAGCGAATGATGAGGCTTTTTGAGCTGGTTTGCCACATTTCAGGAGGAGGATGCTGTTCGAATATTTCCAAAATAATGAAAAATGGATAGTGCGGAATGTACAAATCTGGAGGAATACAATAGTTTTTTTGAGAGAGTTGTTGTGAAATTTGAGAAGTAATTAGGTCAAAACCAGGGCTTTGCGGTTCGATAAACGAGAGAGGATATATTTGACCTCAGCTGAAGTGACGGCTTACGGGGGAGGGACAGCGGAAGAGGTGATATAAAGTCATCAATATCTTTTTCGAATGAAACATTGTCAGGAACAAAAACTAAAGACGATACGATCTAAGAAGTTTCTTTTCCTGTCATCCTCAGGCTGAAAATAAGCTTATTTTTTATTTACTTTTATATCCAGGGGTAAAAATCGTGAACTCGTAAAACGATTTTTTAAATTATTTTATTTGAAGCTGATAAATAGATAGAAGTGCTGCAAAATTGAGCACTAAATTGTGTAAAAACACATTGAAACTTTTATTGTAGACCATGGGGTAATCGATTGGAGCAGAAAATTATTCTCAATGTAGATATGTTTTTCTGAAGTGACAGATGGTGAAGTTTGGGCACCAGAAAGCATCCGAGAGACATCAGCAGAGAAATCTTATCTCAACAGTTCACTTGATTTAATAGTTTAATCTGTGTTACCGTACCTCAGGCCTTGCTGCGTGCACTACTGGAAACGATAATCATATATGAAGGAGGTATCTGAACAACAGAGATCTTTCCAGCTCCCATTTAGTCTGGTTATTCTCCTAAGTGTAGAAGTTCAGTTCTTTTCTGAACGCTATCGAGAATGTCATGTAGAATGGAATTCCCCTTTAGTTTCCTCGCTTGTCGCAATCCATTCAATTTTTCTTGAGGCCGGACGAATGATACTAGCAGGACTCTGAGTTTCTGATTCTTTTTACCCAACAGGAACGCGGACAGCTCATTTAATCCAACATAGATTCGAATCACGCGATGAAATAAGCCGACGGCCGCATTGGAAGGACAAGGCTGGCAAATTAATCCTCTTATCACAAATTGCATCGCCTAGCTTTTCGATCTAGCTCCTCCAGCTGAATTTCATGTTTTGAAAATGCCTCGTTAACAACTGCTACTGCTGCTTCTCGAAGACGATGATTTTCCAACGTAAGTTCCTCGAAATGTTTGTAGAGACTGTTGATAAATTTCAATCTGTCGTCAAACATCTGAGACATAAGATCTGACATGGCCTTCATCAGCTCGTTTTGGGCGTGATGCCAATCTCTTTTTCCACAAAGTTGTTGGGAGAGGACCTACCTCAAGTCTTAGTTGACCGTTTCAAGCCTGGATTTAGCAGCCCAGTGGAATTGCTACTTCATTTGCCAATAATTGCTTAACAGGAAGTGGATGGCTTCGTTGTCAATTTTGGCAATAAAATAAGTCTAACACTTCATTCTCAATAGATATCAAATGAAAGAAATCGGCGAAGTGATTACCGAGCCGAGTAAAAGTGCATAGGTAGGCAATTAATGTTTGTTTACCCACTGCCCAGGCGCCTGCTCAAATGCTGGGAAGGAAGAAAATGTGACAAATCTATTTACCGCCAATCTGTTCTGATTTCTTGGGCCCTAGTACTCTCGCTTATTCTCTTATAGAAGTATAAAAACCCAATTTTCGTACATTAAAAATTACATGAACTGACAGATCTTTTTTTGTACAGATAGCAATAAATTTAAAAAGTGTAGAAGTAACACTTTTAGAATCTTGTATTTCGCCTAGTTAAATGGTGTGGGGCACCTAAGTGTTTTCTAATTTTTTAAAGTTTAAGGGAAGAATTTAGCCTAAATAAAGCACCATTTAGTAGCAACTACAGTATAGTTTTTATAGTACCGTTTAAAGCACAACTAGTAATAAACTTCATCAACTTGAAGTCCAACCAAATATCAAATTTGAAGCGTATTTAACGAATATTATCACGTAAAGGATTTCTTTCATGTAGGTTATCAATGGATTTACCGCTTCGTTTTCACGAAGTTCGAATGGGGTGAGATCCGTCGTGAAAGCAGGACACTAACGCATGCTGCTTATCCTCTTGAGGACTGCATTTAGTTTATGGAATCGGGGACGGTATTTCATTTATTTTATCGTTTTGTACTTAGGGAAAGGTTGAAAGTTAAACTTTAATCACAGTTAAAGCGTGGATTTACTTGTAACCTTAAAAGAGGTTAATTCATACAGTTAGTTTAGTTGGACTTGTGTCCTTTTTTGTATAATGGTTCTTTCAATCATTCATTTCATCAATACATCAATATGTAAAATAAGTATCAAAATGCCTTTTTGAGAGTGCTAGCCGAGATGGATGTTGAAAGATGCCATCCGATGTCCTATCAATAAGAGTCAACACGACTTGAATAACTAAACTAGTATCTATCCAACTAGAATTTGGTTAACAATTAAAAAAGGCAAAAACGTCTAGTTGGGTCGAACTTTTTCATTTTAAATAACCGCGAGATAAAAATTAGTATCTCCTAGTTCGGATTATTTTTTACTTTCTAGCTGAAATTGTTGACGCGCTCCTTCCGAGGTTTTCCCTTTCATTTGCCGCAACGACGATAAAATTAAAAAATTCCTGATCACTAATTGTGAAATAATGCCGTGCGGTCTGCGGTCTGCCGGAGTCGGTGGCGAACTTTATCGTCATCAGCAGTTTGATCAAAGCTCAAAAGACTCGTCCGCCCTCAATCTCGCAACCGACATCATTGCACATCAGTACGAAATTTTTATAAGAAAATAAAAACCCTTGAGCATTTCGAAAATGGTTGCAGTTTTTTCATGGGTCTTCTTCGTGCCTCAGGTCATGCCTCTATGTTGTTTCGCAGTCGAAGATGATATGAGTGTGTACGGCTCTCTCACTCTCCTTAGTTCCTTGCCTGCCGCGATTTGCTTTCCAGTTTTGGTGAGAGTTCTTTAATCATGGGTTTATTGTGTCAGGCACCTCTGTAGTTCTCCAATTCTCGTTTCGTTTTTTTTTTCTCTTTCTGCGATGGAGGAGCTATTTTTTGTCTTTTTACATTAAGTATAATATCTTCTGGGCCTTGCATATCTCTTACCCACCTAAGGAGTCGTGATAAAATTCACATTATCTCGAACATCTCCGAAACTGTTGAGAGGTTAATGAGAAATTTTTGGTTCTATTTTGAATGTACATGTACAATCTGCTGGTAAAGTTTGTAACACGAGTAGCCGAACACCGTTCAGGACTAAATCTCTCCCAAAGGCTTTTGATTTGGTGAGATTAGAAAGGAACCCGTAACTATGAACTTCCTCAGAACGAAACAATCTAATCCTGTTCACGATTCAACAATGCGTCTGTCAAGGTAAAAGCATAAGTTCTCCCAACACCTGGACGGTGACGTGTCGTATATTGCCTCCGTTAAAATTCCTCCTCACGACCTTATAATCACTTGTATTATTTCGGTTAACTGACAATCCCTTTATGTTTGTATGGAGTGTAGAACACTAAATATATAACCATCTTAAAAGTGTCGATAAGTGGATCGCAACATAAAAATATAACATGACAGGGAATATTGCAAATGATAAAAGTACCTACAAGCCACACTTCTTAATTTTATACGCTCTAAACCCTCACTAAATTCGCCGTAGATATTACCTGTATATTATGGTATCTATATTAGAAAAAAATTGACAACATATTCTAATAATAAGTGGATTGAAGAAGGGTTTAAGTATTGTGCCATCGCAGATTGACGTTCTTAAGATTAATCTCGATGAGACGACAATTAATCAGCATCATCCGTTGCACAGGAAGGTGTAGTAATAGAGAAGGGTTTAAAAGTTTTAGCCTTCCTTTCACTGAGGAGGTAAAAATTGAACTCGAACATTTTTTAATTTCATCTCATGATTGAAAATATACTTAACTTATTTTCACCTTGAACTTACCTGATGAAGGACTGAGAATTTATACGAAATAATATCGGGCTATTTAATTTTTTTGTTCGCCTTTGAGGGTCGAAGCATTTTAAAGTGAAAATAATCGGATCAAGTGCAGAATTAACTCATCAAGACAAAATTGACCTAGTTTTAATGTTAATGTCGTTGTAATTGGAGTTGAAACCGGGCCAAACAGGCTGGTTAATAAACTAGTTCAAAGACGAACCGAATCATTATTGTAAATTTCTTAATTTGATATTGGACGATTCCAATCCGGCGAAGAAAGTCAGGCGAAAACTGTTTAGGACAAAAAAAAATTCTGTTTTCGTTTAAATTGAATTTTGTAATACTAAATCTTTAATGAATAGCTATAAATATTTTCACTGTGGGATTAGATTATAAACCTGCAATTTGGTGAGATTAGAAAGGGACCAATAGGAACAATGTCAGAAGTGTTTAGGATTTTCGAAATCTCCAGTAGTTGGTCTTTGGGTTAGTTTTGTCTTTTAGTCTGACCAGTCCTTACATGACAGAATAAACCAGCGAGGATGGTATGGTGGAAAAGGATACTAGGAGGAGGGGTTTATATACCCCAGGCACTGCTTCTGGCTTATTGTACCTTCCTAGTTTCTTAGTTTAGTAAATAGACTCGATCCTTTTTCTCAGACGTATCAAGTCATTGACTGGTATTGCTTCAATGTGGTTCCCTGAGTCGCTTTTATGCGTCAGATTGAACCTCCATTGAGTCGTTGCTTCGCATTCGAAGATGACATGAGTGGCTGTTTCCTCCTCCTCATTACATAGTCTGCAAATGGGATCATTATTGTATATGCCCATGTTATGTAGATGTTTTCTCAGATGCCAGTGGCCGGTTAGTAGTCCTACCATTCCTCTGAGATTTGCCCTCTCCATTTGTAGCAGTGTTTTTGCCAGTTTTGGTGAGGGTTGTTTTATCATGAGTTTACTGTGTCTAGCACTGCTAGAGTTTATCCACTTTTCTCTTTGTTTTATTTGGATCCATTCTGCGATGGAGGATTCTATGTTTGTTTTCGATATCCCAAGGATAGGTTCGGGGCCTATGTATGGTCTTGCGGATCCTCCTCTGGCCAGTCTGTCTGCTTCTTCATTACCCAAAATTCCCCTATGCCCTGGCACCCAGGATATCGTTACCTTGTTGTGTTTTCCCAGGTTTTGGAGATTTTGGATGCGTTCACTGACTAATTTTGATGTGATTCTTGTACATGCCAGTGCTTTGATAGCTGCTTGGCTGTCTGATCTTATGAGGATTTTTTGTCAGTGTAACCTCTTTTAAAATTTCCTAGGGCACAAGCATTGATAGCTGTATTTCTGTTTGAAAGACCGAGGTGTACTTCCCTAATGAGTTTGATTGCTCATATTTTGGGCTTGTGCAGAAAAACGCCTGATCCGGTTCCTCCATTTGTTTTGGAGCCATCCGTATCCATATCATTGTATCCGATGTTCTCCTGTGTTCTTCCTCTCCTTTATAGTCTGTTGAGGTTTTGTAGGAGGTTGTGAACATTGTTTCCGGGACCATGTAGTCAGTCCCCATTTCTAGTAACGGGTGTCTGATTTTGTTAATTATGGTTGTGTGCCCGAATCGTTTGGTTCCTTTCCAATCTAATTGTTTTTGGAGCCTGGAATGAGCTTTTCCTCGCCTTTCCCTGTATGAATATGATTATATGATTTCTCCGTGTTTCCTGCGGTCTGGTGTTTAATAGTTGGTCTTTGCGTTATTTTGTCTGTCCAGTCCTTATAAGAAAAACCAAAATAACAAGGATAGTAATGCGAAAATGATTGCGTTTCTCTGCCCAAACCAGAGATGATAAAAAGCCAAATTGCTTTTTGTGTTAAATGTGCGAGGGTGCGGATTTTTCCACTTCTCCAGAAGTGTTTTCATCGTAGCTTTTTGTATAAGCGGTCTAACCTTTTAATATCCAGTCGATTAATTACGGCTGTTTTACATGGAAATGACCACTTTTCTTTTTTCCGAGTGAGATCTGTAATTTACCAACCTCCCTTGTTACGTGATAAAATCGCAGGAACCATCACATTGAAATTCTTTGATTATCCCTTTTTGACGAGTAACAAGTGAGAGCAAGGTGAATAGAATCGTTCCATTCTTCCTCGACCTTCTGCCCCCGTTAAACTCCAACTAAATGAACGGCTAAAAAAAGTTTTCAAAGGCGAAGTAAGAACACGTCTACCAGATATGATCAGAGCTGACAACGTTTTATTCCAGACCACCCGGCGTACTTTCACAATCGCTTGCCAGTTTATTTAAGCCTAAAGTTTCAAGGGATTTTCGTCTAGACTCTCGTGATTCCTGATTAAACGAATGTCGACTTTCATATATCCTTTCAATTTTTTTTTTGTTTTGTTTCCCGAAAGCTCCTAGATACCCCATTGAAAGTTTCTCCTAATTTCATTATATTTCGTGGTCTATTGACAAAATTACTTCTTTCAATTAATTAATCTTTTATGTGAGGTTTTGGTTGGAACGAAAAAGTTAGTGACACGAGCGGGATTCGAACCCACGACCTTCGGCTAAATGCGCCGTTGCTTTAACCGCTTGAACTATCGTGACTTCGACCCACTCGGAACTTTTTCATTTAAATCAAAACCTTACATAAAATGATTAATTAATTGAAAGAAGTAATTTGGTCAATAGACTACGAAATGTAATGGATTTAATAAGTAAAAAGAAATATAACTTCTCTAACAGCTCCCGACTTAACCGACTAAAAACCATAGATTATGCGACATCAATTCGATTTATGGAATATTGTTGAAAAATTATTGTGATATCCTCATAGTAGATAGTTTTTAAACAGACGACTTTTAAAACGGAAAAACGTACCATTGAACGGACGACATCGTAGATTGAGCGAAATCAGGATTATAAGCAGGGCGAGGCAAGACCCTAATCCTCTCCATTCATGGCGCTTGGTTAAAAAGTAATCTTACGTCTTAATGATCGTTAGATCTTTGTGACGCTCATTTAAAAACTTGCACTATATAAAGGAGGGTTATAAGCACGGCGAGGCAAGACTCCCGTCCACCCAATTCATGGAATTTTATGTAAAAAATACTCTCGCATTCTGAGAGTCGTTAATTTTGGTGTTCCATTGAATGCATGGCAGGTAGATGGCGCAAAATCAGGGTTATAAGCTTGGTGAGGCGCGACATTGATTTCATCCACTTCAGTGAATTTTTTCTTGGTCGAACTCAAACGCTCGATAAACTCATCTCTTTTCCAATTTATAATAATAAATATTAATTAATTGAAAGAAGTTATTTGGTCAATTGGACCGCGAAACAATAATGGATTTAATAAGTAAAACGAATTATATCTTCACTGAAGCTCTCAGTGGCCATTTCATTTGTCGCCGAGAATGGAATCCTGATTACAGGACATTTTAAAAATGAGACAAAAAGGAGGGAAAATTCGAAAGGTTGTAGGTTGGGATGGGAAGTTGGTGTCCGAGCGGATCGAAGTCAAGTGGTATTGAGCCGAAGGTCGTGGGTTCGAATCCCGCTCGTGACACTTAACTTTTTCATTTCAACCTAAACCTTACATAAAAATATTAGTTTCTTTTAAATATTTCTGTTGTTTGTACATCTTGCGCCTCTGCATGTCTGCAGTCATTGTAGGATTCCAATTGCTTTAGTTTATACCATATCTTTGGTTGTAATGCTTATCCTAGGCGCTTGTAGTTTAATTATAGCATGACGAACGTTATAATGGTTTTTGTTTTGAATCGTAGACAACAGCTTTACACCGCTCTTCAATTCTTTTGGAGAGTTGTGATAAAATAGGCCTTAAACCCTAGACAATAGGGCGTCCGTTAACTACAGGGATTTTAATGGGTTTTCTTGATGTAATATGCAAATTATAATCAACTACCTCCCATTAGTATCTTTTACATATCTCCATCGTCATCTTTCTCTCACTCTCTCACACACATTCAGCTCAAAGTCGACAGTGAACTTCCGGTCCGACGTCCACCGAATGGGCTTTGAACTCGTTCTTTCATTCGACACTGAAGCAATCGATTTTTTAATCTTATTTCTATGTGTAAAGCTCAAGGAATTAGTGAACCGTTTGGACTCTCTCTTGGGCAATAGGGCAAATACTTTAAGATGCCGCAGGTAAAGATAGCAATTTTTTTTTCCTTCAGTATTTGCTCTCTTTACCTTATTACATCATAACAATTATTAGCAGTACAGTTTGCTATTTGATTGATTTCCAAACACCTTGGAGTATAAAAAAACGTCCTTTCTAATCTTACAAAAATTTATCTCGGAACCTAACTAAAATAAATTATTTGTGAATTCCATCTCAAGGTTTGAGAACTGATAGCCATAGACAAAAATGACGGAGTAAGAACCAAACCGCATAAAATTATTAAACACTCCTCCAATCTTCATGTTTTTCATGATTAAGAAAGAAAGTAATCCTAAAGAAAATCAAAATAATCGATGCCATAAAATCATAAAACCCTTTAGTGATGATGAGTTACGTTCTCGTTTGTTGAGAAGGCAACCGGCCACCAAAACAAGAAAGGTTTGCCCAATAGGTTAATTTTTCAAAAAAGCTGTTCGCTGTTCCCGATGGTTGGAAGAATATTCAACATAATTTGAGAAAGTGATGTTGGACGAAGTACAGCAAAAGAAATCAAAAACTAATTTAAACCACTTCCTTGTAAGCGAGTTTGCAACATACACGCCTTCCGACTGTTACGAAAATACAATCTATATTATTCTTCGGAGAGAGAAACGTTGGTGGTTGGTTATCGCAAGTTGGCTGGTCAATTTTTTTTTTCACTACTTAGTAATTAAATGATTCACTTGAAATTGGAAACTCACTAGCAAAAATGTAAAATTTACATCGATTCACGATTTCCCTATTCGATTTAAATTTAGCCCGAGTACTTAAGTTCCTTTAACTGGGAAAAAAACATCTGCCAGAATTACCAAGTTGAAGCTGGATTTTTGTTCGAAGTTACACTACTCTGCTTCAAGTTAAACGAGCACAATTGATACAAAAAAAGTTTCACTGACAAGAGGAAGATAATTTACTATTAAAATCCATTCTTAATTAACAAGACAGGGTTAAATAAAGTATCTTTTCGCCGGTTAATTATGTTTTTAAAAGTTTAAGTAAGTCGACAAAACCCAGCTTAAAACTTTAATTATAGTTCAAAGCTAAATAAATTACTGCGGTAATCTTGAGTTCTTGCCCAGTTGAAGGAGCTAAAATACTTGGCTATCATTATATTGAATGGCGTAAATCGTTAATCGATTTAAATTTTTTAAGCCGCATTTTGTTAATAAATTATAAAAAATACTAAGTCAGTGGAAAAAATAGGGCACCCAACGTGACATAACAGGAAAAGAATTTCTGTGACGCTCTGAAGGAGCGAGGTCTGGTCTGTAATCGTTGGACTTTATCCAAATTCAAAGTTATTAGAACCTTTTCAATTAATTAAGGTTTTGGTTGAAAGAAAAAACTCAGTGTCATGAGCGGGATTCGAACTCACGATCTTCGGCTAGATACGCCGCTACTCTACCACTTCAGCTACCATGACCTGGATCCATTCGGACGCCAACTTCCACCTCAACCGCACCTTTTGAATTTTCCCCCCTTTTTGCCATTTTTCAAATGTCGTATAATTGGATTGTATTCTCGACGAGAAATAAAATGGCCACGGAGAGCTTTAGTGAAGCATACATCATTTTGCTTATTACCTCTATTACGGTTCGTGGTCCGATTGACCATATAAATTCTTTTCAATTAATTAAGGTTTTGGTTGAGATAAAAAGTCAGTGTCAATTTATTTGTTATTTTAAAAAAGTACATTTTTCTAAATTAGCAATTAAACCTTGTTGATCAATAACCCAATTAACCCGTTTTACTGTCGATTTACATCACTTATTTTTTCTGTACATATACGATTTAACTGGTTATTTTTGCAATATGTAACGTTTTCCCTGACATCGGTTTTATTGGATTAGGTCAGGTTTAGAATGATTAAGTTAGTAGGGTTAGGTTATCATAGGGTACGTTATGTAGGATTAGGGACTTGGTTACGCAAAATTTTTTCACAGAATCGGAGTTTGTTTGAGGTACAGAAAACGAATATCAACTTAGTTTTGTATAATCCACACGAATTGGTGGAGTTCTTTTATCGTTATCACCATTTTTGTTATTTTTCTTTTTAAAAAATGGAGGCGCAAATTTTTAGAAATTTTTTCCCAAAAATTTTGAATTTGGACGATTTTTAGGGTACAAAAACGATTATCAACTTTTCTCACTAAAAAAATGTATTTTAATCTGTTAACTGCCATTGGACTGAAATTAAGTATTTTCTTATCTACGATATCCGTACCTTGACAAACTGCCGAATCGCCAAATTTTGACGTGATCAACTTCTTTTTTGAGTCAATATTTCGTCTAAATAGAATAAGTAAAAGTATAAAAATAGACCAATATATGTTTCTTTGTTGATTTAATTGATGTCGAAACTTCCGCCTTCCCACCGTGTCCAAATGATAAGCCAGTCTTTCACACAGCTCACCGCCAATGATAAAAAAACATATTCGGAACATAATTTGTTTCGACTCTCAAGAGTAAAAATATTTCAAAAGCTATGAAGTAACGTTAAAGATTTAACCTTTGATCAATTTTCTGTTCGTTATTGCAGCGGCTATTGTTTACATTCAGAGCTGTTTCCACACCATTACGCTTTATAATTGCGTTTATTTCACACTGACTAATTTTTATTAGGTCGTTATAAATTTTCTACGAGTATAAAAATCTTCGTGAACCGAGTCGGTTGTTTGATTTGTAACATTTTCGAGATGTATGTCGAATACGTCCTTGTTATGTCAATAATTAAGGAAACTATCGTTAAACCGGCTGTAAAATCTGAACGTGACTGATGTAAGGACGTGAACGATGTACCTAGGTTTCTACATGGCCATGTCAAATCGCAAACGAGATTTTCTCAATCTTATTTTTCGCCGACGAATCGGTAGATTCGAGAAATAACGTTTTTTTACAAAAGGAAACCCACGATGGGGACAACAATGGACGTTAATTGACATCCTGTTTTTTTGAATAAATCGGATACGCAAATTAGCAGGTATTTCTTTTGAATACAAATTGGCCAGTATGCCCGGCTGAATATTCCAAGTCACTCCAGATAAGAGGAATTTATTTTATTTTATTTTTTTTAATGATAAAATATATGATGTCAATTAAGAAAGGTTGATTTTATGTGTAGTATAAGATAATGATCTCCATCGAGGGTTCTTTAACAGCTGCGGTTTACATTGAAGGTGTGTTATCAGAAGAAAATTTGTTCTTTATATGCCGCTAATTGGCTTCAGGTTTTTTTTTGTTTTGTTTTTTCATGATATCGCAAAGGCCCACACAGCTAGGATCGTTGGTGGCTGCTTGGAACGGGCATCAATTCAATGATGTCATCATGCAGTCCTGACATACTCTATCGAACATGTGTTGTAAAAAGGGGAAAAAGTTGGCCAGTGTTGCCAGAGATCCACATAAAATTGATCTTCTCTGAGCCTTTCCTCAATCAATTTGGCATTTTTTTATCGTTTCTTCTACACGTTGAGAAGGCTTTTTAGATCTTCTCGAAGCCTTTCCTCAATCAATTTGGCATTTTTTTATCGTTTCTTCTTCACGTTTTTCTATCTCTTCTGAGCTCCTTCTAAGTCGATTTGAAGCTTTTTCCTTTCTCTTTCACGTTGGTAAGATCTTGTCGATCTCGTCTTAGCTCCTTCTCTGCCAATTAAACATTTCTTTATTACTGTCTTCTTCACGTCAGTAACGCCTTAGTGATCTTTTCATACTTCTTCTCAGCTAATTCAACATTTTAAATCCTTTCTTCTTCACCTTTTCGAGACCTTTTCGAGTGCTGATCAGCAACTTGACAGTTTTTTATCGCTCTTCTTTACGTTATCATATTTTTGAGCTCCTCAATGTGGACGTTTTTAAAATTAACTCTTCTTCAAGATGGAAAGTATTTTTCCAGCTCCTCTGAGCTCCTTCTCTACCAATTCGAAGTTTTTCCTTTCTCTTTTACATTGGGAAGATCTTTTCGATCTCCTCTGAGCTCCTTCTCTGCCAATTAAACATTTTTTTATTACTTTCTTCTTCACACTCGAAATGCCTTTTCGAACTCCTGCTCAGCAACTTTACAGTTTTTTTTATCGTTCTTTTTCACGTTATCATGGTCTTTTTCGAGCACCTCCTCAATAATTTTGCCTTTTTGTAGTTAGATCTTCTTCAAGTGGGGAAGGCCTTTTCGAACTCTTTCGAGCTTATCCTCTTCAGCCAATTTGCCTTATTTTTATGCTTTCTTTTTCAAGTTGTGAAGGCTCATTTGCACTTCTTCTCAGCAGTTTGGCACTTTTTCTTTCTTCTTCATGTTTGAAAGGCCTTTTCGATCTATTCTCAGCTCTTTCTAAGTCAAGCTACATTATACAATTGTTGTTATTTATGAAATGGATATATTTATTCCATGAATGCTTGACGGCATGTTTTTTTAAATTTGTACTTATTTCTGATTTTTAATATAAAATTATGTTGCAAATATCATGAAATAGAGAGAACCAAGCAGATGATGGAATGTTTATATTTTGTTTCTTCCCGTTGGCCTCGGTTTCTTCGCAATTCAAGCAGTTCTGAGTAATAATTTCTTACTTGTTGTGTCATCGTTAATCATGATCTGTTCGGAACAAGTGATGTGATAGGTTTAATTTTGATTTAAGCTAAGCCTGTCAAGTCTTTTTTCCTCTCGAACGATTCGCTTGTTTGCCGACGACCCTCGCCCCTTTTGTCAGGGTTCGTTAATTCACATTCCGGCCTTCTGTTTGATTAAAATTGCCGGCAATAATTTTAAAAGCTTTTGTAATCGGGGTAATTATTAAACTGGCTGTACGCTCGTTCGCACAGTTGTCGACGAAACACCGTTATTTCTTCATAAACGATAATTGTTTCTATTCCTTTACGTTTTCAGAATAAAGAACGAACACACGACTCATTGTGTGTTAAGCAAAAGCGACAACCCACTGATCCAATTTTCGAAATTAAAAAACATTCACCTCTAATTACTGACGTTGTGACTGTGAACGGATGTTAAACGCATGTAGAAATATCGCGAAAAGAAATGACAAATTGGTTCGAAAATTCGAACTAAAATTCACTTCACAGGTGTTGTGGCAGTTTGGCATCGAATAACGTATCGAACAATAGGTTTAAGCACGGTTAAGTTATCAATGGACGCATAAAATATAACCTATAACCTATACAATTGTCAACTTAGTTGAAGAATCATTGCAGATGGTATAAAGTAGCTTTTAACATGAATGTGTATTGGTCGGTGGATTCAAATATTTGCAGTAAGTTATGTAAGGCCCATGTTAGCGGCGAGTTAGGTTAGGATAGGTAGGTTTAAGGATAGCCCAGTATGTTCTCATCCAACTCCTCATTATTTCATACGCTACCGTAATCCATGATATTAGAAACCTCGACATGCCGAATGCCAAGATGTCATCTTCACGAGAAGTCACTTCATACATAAATTAATTCCAAAATCCACGAAATAGTCGATTTTGTTGAAAAGTCGTAGCAAATGATTAAAAGTGGATGTTAACATGTATTAGTTTTTGTACAGGACTAACAATATTATTGCTATAGGAATGGTTAGGATTAGGGACGGTGAGGTTTGGCTAGATAGGGTTAGGGATGGTTGGTTGTGATGGTCTATTGCTTATTGATACATATCCACTGCTTATTTCAATCACTACTTTAATTCATTCGTTAGAAAAGTTGCAAAGATGCAATCCTTCTCAGCTTTCAATGCAAGCATAAATTTGTTATAAAATCCATAAGTTAGTTGACGATTAGGTTACGCAAGATTAGGGCTAAGGACGGTTAGGTTAGGTAATGTAGGGTGTTAGGTTGTCTATGAATCTGTGTTTTTACCCTAGCAGTGTGATGTATCGGTGAAACTTCAAATCTGTCCATTTTTCCCAAATATCGGACGTTCAAAGTATCTATTCAGCTGGGGGCCGCGGTAGCCGAGTGGTTAAGGCGTCAGATTCTCGGCTAGTAGACCCCGCGGTCGTGGGTTCGATCCCCACCATCGCCTCTGGAATTTTTCTGACGCCTAAGGGGACCGGTGGCCGCAATTCAAAGAAATTGACACGGCACTCATCAATGGATGGGGTCCAACCCCCTTCAAAAATGAGTTGTTCTTCGATGGAAGAACACTGGTACAGCGGGGGCTCAAGTTCACTTTGTGTTGTGAGCCCTCCCCCAAAAATGGAGCCAGGGTATAGTACAATAAGCTGTACAGCTGCAGTGCGCAGGAGGGGGGACTCCTCCAGTCCCTGGTATCCATCCATACACCATCCACCATCTATTCAGCCATGCAACAAGCTGTATGATTATCAATGCATTTTTTAATCTTATCGATCCTAGGCTGCTAAGGAGGTGTTCTGCAGGAGTCAAACATTCAAAGACTCTAAAATATCGGCGTGAGAAATATTTGGCCAAGCGGTCACAGCGTATCGAAAAATTGCTCCAAACATTTGAATTTTCTCGCAGAATCATTACATTTGTTGCAAAAAGGTCAAAGGATAACCAAAAATTTTTTAACTTGCCTAACGTCGTTTATATCATCTACACTGCTGACCTACCTGTACACCAACTTAAGACATAGAAGTTGAACTGTGGGTGTTGTGCCAAGACAAATAAATCTTCGAAGCTCCTTACTAAGTCACTAGCCTCACTGTCCACAACGACCTCAACATTCCTCTTGTCAACTTATCTATTCCTTATCACAAAAGTTTGGCACTAACTTCTCGATCTGTCCTAACCGTACTGCTTAAGCCCTAGCTATACATTTCCAACCCGAGAACTAACCCCATTACCTTAATCCTTGCCCCTTGGCTCCATAGCTGGCTTCTCATGGTATACGTCCTCATGGTGCACCGCGGGACTGCGCGTGTTGATGCTGTGTCCGTTTGAAAAAAAGTACTGTGATCACATTTTTATATGTACAAATATGTATTTAAGGGGCGTCGGTGGCCGCAAGGTTCAGTCTTTGACAAGGCGCTCATCACTGTAAGGTAGAGGACCCGGGTTCGAATCCAGCGGCCCTGCATTCGAACCCGACGTACTTACAAATGGGCTTTTTTTCAAAAACACCGACACCCTGAGGGTTTATATGACCTCTGCTGTTGCGAACCCTCGTTAACAAAAAAAAATGTATTGACTACAAATAATTTTTTTTTAACTTACCTGAAGACATAAGTTTTTCATGGTTATTTTTATGCTTAGCTTTTTATTAAAATATTTTAATATTAAAAAGGTTCGAGAAAATCTGCTTAAATATAAATTTCTCGATCCGAACAAAGGTCGATAGGAAGATGCAACTTGATGATAGGGATTCTGAACGAAATTATTCTCAATACCGATTTTGCTGGTAATCGCAGGCTGACCGGCAGCGACAGGGGCGATTTGGCATATACTTTATCATTACAGTAATGGCGCTGTTATTGTACTATGCTGAAAAAAACCCGCCCTGGTGATTTGCTTACTTACTCTTATGAAAATTTGATTTTGCCCTTGGATCGGTTATTCAAGAATATTTTCAATGGAAAATAGCTAGCTGGAAAAGCGTAGTCTTATCGACGCCTGTCGCACCGCCCTCGAGGATTATTCCCTCCCCGTCTTGGACATTTTTCAAAAAATTCTTAATCGGTGGTCGCCTTGTTAATGACATGCCTTGAAACTAATTAAGACGAGTTGTTGGGTGGAACGAAGCGAAATTACACACCTCGGCTAACGTGAATAATGATCGATTGACGTTTGGATAAACAAAAAGAAAATGTCAGCCGCCGGCCGTGTACTTAAGAGTGCAATTTTCTATCAGATTTAATAACATTTTGATGAGTTTAAGGAAAACAATTTTGTTTTTAGTTGTAATTGAGAACGTTTAAGATTCTAATTACTCTCCGCGAAATCCGACATTTTTATTCCTGCGCCGAAGTCCTCTTATTTTAAAATATACATGAGTCAAACTTTAATTTGTGTATTTTTTTTGTTTCAGGTACGTAAAAGTTGACATAGAGTCTTTAGTGCGTAAGTCTCAAAACAGATTAGAATTTTCACTTTCTAGAATTTATTAAGGCAACATGGGGTGAAAAAATCATATGTTTGTTTAATGATTTAAAAAAAGTTAAAAAGTTAAACCCAAAATCTGACCTCACCTGATTGAAATTGTTTATTCGTAGCAAATTTAACAAAGTGGTGGGACGATTTTGCCTCCTCCTTTCTTAAAAACTACTAGGAACAAAATTAAACTACATTCTTATGCTATAGTTTTATAAGATTTTATATTTTAAAAAATAATTCAGTTTATACAATTCAATTTAAGGTAAAATATCTCTTAAAAATATATCGCCAACCTCGGACATAAACTAAGGCTAAAATAATAATGTTAACTGCAGACTATTTAAAGATAAATAAATAATGCGTGATAAATTACCTTCAAATAACTATTAAAAAACTTATTTTTTACTAAAAATAATAGTTTAAAAAAAAAGGTGATTTGAAGGGGAATATATAATTAATTAATGATTAGTTTCCTTTAATCTTTTTATTATTTACTTTTTTTAAGTTACCTTTAAATACCTTTTTTAATTAGAGTAAAAACAGGTAAAGGCTATCTAAATAGAAAAATAGAAAAAAATAAATGATGTTACTTTTAAATTGCATTTAGCTTTTTTCATACTAAAAATGAAAGTAAATCAAATGTAAAAACTATTTGAATGATAAAGTGCCTATAAATAGCATATAACATTTTTTTTAATTAAAAACGAAAGTAAAGGAAATTCAAGATTATTAAAAGGAAAATAAATAAATTATAAATTTCCTTTAAATAGCATTTATTTTTACTAAAAATGAAAGTAAAGAATTTAAAGGTAAAAAGGTAAAGAAATAATTAATAAAGGTTGAAGTACCAATACATCGAATTTAATTTTTGTTTATAGTAAAAATGAAACTTTAAAACAAAATATTAACGGTTGTTTAAAGTTAAAGAACTAAAGACACAATGATTTAATGCTATTAAAAAAATGTAAATTAAATAAAAAATAAAGAAGGTTACCTGTTCATACAAGTTGCCTTTTTTTTACATTAATGTCGAAACTTAAAAGAAAAGTAAAGGCTAGTTATACGTAAATAAATAATAAAGAACCTTGCATATAATTTGACTTTTTTATACCACTTTTTTATTCTAAAAATAAAACGTAAAACAATCTAAAGGTAAATAAATAATAAATCAAATCATTTTAGTTAAAGTTTAAGGCGAAAAACATGAAAAAAATTGTTTAAATATTCCTACATTATAAGAATTTATGATGAATATAACTTTTTTTGCTAAAAACAAAAATATAAAAAAGTTTAAAGATTACTTAAAGGGGAATAAATAAAAATAATTATACTGTAAATTGTATTTAACTTATTTTTTACTAAGAACAAAACGAAAGAAATAAGGTAAAATAAATGATAAATGATAAGTTATATTTAAACAGCTTTTAACCTTTTTTTGATAAGAACTTAAAAAAATTAAAGGCTATCAAAAGAGAAATAAATGATGTTACCTTTAACATTTTTTAACATTTACCATACGTTACCTTTAAATAGCATTGTCGTTTTTTGACTAAAACTCTAATTAAAAAAGATAAAAGGCTGTAGTCACATAAAGAAATAATAAATGACGTTACCTTTAACACTTTTTGACATTTACCTTAAGCTACCTTTAAATGGCATTTAATTCTTTTTACGAGAAATTAATTTTAAATTAAAGGCTATTGACGCATAAATAAATAATAAATGTTACCTTTAACATTTTTAACATTTACCTTGTTATTTTTAAAGAGCATTTACTTCTTTTTACTAAAAATCTAATTAAAAAATAAATAATAAATTACGTTACTTTTACACGTTTTAACATTTACCTTACGTTACCTTTAAATAGCATTGTCCTTTTTTTTACTAAAACCCTAATTAAAAAAATAAAAGGCTATTGATACATAAAGAAATAATAAATAACGTTACCTTTAACACTTTTTGACATTTACCTTAAGCTACCTTTAAATAGTATTAATTATTTTTACGAAAAATTCATTTAAAAAATAAAAGCTATAGATGTATAAAAAATAATAAATTATGTTACTTTTAAATTGCATTTTTTCCTAAATTTTGTTTAGAAATTGTGAGATGCGGTCGGAAGTGATGTAGGTTTCAGAAAAACATTTTCTTTGTCGTGCCGACGTTTCGATCTTTATTGAGATCATCTTCAGGGCTCAATAAAGATCGAAACGTCGGTACGATAAAGAAAATATTTTTCTGAAACCTACATCACACCAGACCGCATCTCCCGATTTCTAAATAAACATCGATTAACTGTCACTAATCACCACACATTTTCCCCTAAAAATGAAAGTAAACAGAATTACTAAAGATTGTTTGAAGGCAAAGAAATAAATGATAAATTACCTTTGAATGAGATTTAACTTATTGTTTATGAAGAACGAAAGTTCGAAAACCGGTAAAGGTTTTTAGAAGGGAAATAAATAAATATTAGATAATAAGTTTTGCGGATGCGAACAACACTCTTGTGAGGGGCTGAGATCGGTTTCAAGAACGAACCGAAAGGGCCAATTTCATACCGTACGGTTTCATCGAAGGAGGGAATTTCGTCGATGACAATAATTTATCGGCTGTGGGAAGAGAAATCGAACGGCCGATATGTACACAAAATATATTTATTATAGATTCTTGTCGTTCGGATGGTTTTATTTTAATCCGGTCTGTCTATAAAATAAATCGCGTCGCGGACTACTGTCTGTAAATCATTTCTTTTAAAAGCCGCTGCGTCTTCTTCTTCTTCATCTTCACGGACGTTACAACCATATTATATTCATCAGGATAATCCCGAGAGGAATGACAATAAAACATTGAGCCTCCGAGGTAGTAGAAATAAAACATGGAAAGGTACATCCTGACTTATCGTCCTACGGTAAACCTACATCTGAAAGGCAATGTCCAATATCAATACCGGTACATCAACTAAAATCCAAACAAACATAAATTTCCAAAATATTCATGTATATGCGTAAAAGAAACTAAGAATAAAAATAATTCATTGCAGAAACTGACAGACGGCATTGCATAGTCAAGATACACTGGTGACTTTTCAAGTTCATCAAAAAATTCTTCAACGGACATGATACCTTGGACGCCAGGAAGTCCAATTTTACTTTTGAACATTTCATTTCATTTCGGCGAGTATGCTTAGTCGTTCCATTCTGTCGTCCAGTTTTGGTATCCAGAGCCTTGGATATTTTTGAGTAGTTTTCACAAGTTAAAAGATTTATATATTTCAGCCAATCCGACCCTACCCTGTCGCCTTGACTTGTTGCACAGCAAATGCCGTGAAAAATCGTTCATTTTTTTTCTCTTAAGTACGAGCAGGGTCCACTGTGTTATAAGCCCTGTCAATCAGGGTGATCCAGAATATCTTCTAACACTTGATTAGAAGGGAAGTAGACCGTATACATACCGAGAGAAAGAGAGAAAATATCGTTTTGAAATCCGGCTAATCCTGAACACGTTCACACGAGCTTTTTACCCACGTTAATTGCATTTAAAGCACACCCACTTGAATAAAATATCTGACAAGTTGAAACTGCTAATAAGAAAGATTAAACTGGAGAGAAAGCAGCGTTTTATACGATTATTATATTATGAGAGAGAGAGAGAGAGAGAGAGAGAGAGAATAAAATAAACGAGCTCTAATGTAACACGTCTGGCCTCAACTGTCCCATTATCAAGCCATTCAACGGCTCATTTCTTTATTGTCATGCTAATGAACTACCGATCAAAAGTCAGTGGGTAAAAATCTCTTATAGAATTATATAAACGAATTTTGATTGTTGCCATTCAAGTCGTAATCGAGACACTGCTTCCACAATGTGTGATAAATGTTCAGAAAGTCAAAATCGATGGAGAAACGCTTTGGTTGTTGTCTTTTCAAAATGGCGGCGATTTGTCGAGAGAAGACGCATTTTGTCCCTGGTCGAGAAGAGTAAAACCAACGCTATAATTCGTCATTTGGTCGACCTAAACTAAAACTCTGTCCATTCCGGAGTCAGCCCGGGTGAAAAATTATCATTGAAAATTCCGTGGAAAATGCAGGTGAAACGCTGAAGGTGGCGAATCGCCGAAGCTCGTCCGACGGACCAAGATGATATTCATAACTACATTTTCATCATCTTGTAGACAAAATATTGCAATAATGTTGGCCAGGTTTGACTAAGTAATTTTTTCTTTTCAATCAGGTACATTCACCTGTAAATTTTTGAAGTGTGATGCACAGTGGTTCAAAAGTTATATAAAATCAAGCACTCAAATCTTTTCATCAAAAGGCATTCTAATGTTTAAAATGTATGTAGTAACTGTATGATCTGTATCTTCATAACGCTGTTTACCTGACAATAAGCTTCAAATTTTGTAGAAAGTTTTTGTTGAGCCCCACAGGGTAAACTGCGAAATTTTAAATCAACAAGAACATAGTGTGAAGTCTGGTAATACAACTTGCAGCATTAGTCAAGGGCTTAAGAATACACTTGTCG
Organism: Cimex hemipterus; assembly: GCA_039619505.1. NCBI lineage: Eukaryota > Metazoa > Arthropoda > Insecta > Hemiptera > Cimicidae > Cimex > Cimex hemipterus. The sequence goes on from CM077100.1 coordinate 8,972,722, forward strand.
ATTTTTTTTTAATTTACGACAAAGTTGGTTAAAATTTATAGTATTCATAAATTAGGTGCAAAAATGCAAAGTTACAACAAAGAAGTAATCGTCTTTGAAACTTTCTGGAGCTTTTTTCTATCCATGCACGTATAGAAACACGTTTGAACCTTTTTTTAGAATTAGTTCTAAAGCGTTATCCTCGATATAACTGCAAAACTATTCTGACCCAGTTACAATGTTAGGTAGTGCAAAAGTAATTTTGTGTTGGATAATTACAAGGGACATAAAAATTTAAGAGGGCAGCGATGGTTTCTCGGACAAACACGGTTTCTTTCCTATTTTCTTTTTTTTTTTTTTAACGCAATTTCAACCCGGTGAATTTTAATACTTACGCATTTATTTTTTATCATCAACCTCTAAAATTGTACCTATTTCAGCAGTATTTCAACCCTTTTGTTGCCAAAATTTTGCCATTTTTCGGAACCATGGAACAAAATCGATTAAGAGAAGGTGGTGTTTTTTGTTCACTACGATCGACACCTTTTCCCAATATACATTCACGCTATTATATACATTTAATCTCAAGGTTTATTCAACAACAATCTCGTGTAAAATTTTGCAACATAATTGTGCAACATAAATCAATAAGTCGCTGATATCATTGAAAACAGTTCTCGTATCTGTTGATGTGCCTCCACACTTTACACAAATAGCCATGACATGTCGCCCTCCAATCAAATTTGACTGGAAGAAAACGTTTCTTTATTCAGTTCTTTAGTCCAGCCGTGGATTCGACATCAGCTATAGAATTTGGCATAATTTTATAATTTTCCAGCTTGAGCAAATTGGGCAATCGATGGCACACAACCTACGGTCAGCGTCAACACTCGGACCTCATTGAGGCCGCATTTTTCTTTCAGAATGCAATAATTGTTGAAATTTGTGTAATTCTTTTGGAAAGACAATCCTTTTGTCAGGGTTAAGGTGGAAGGTTCTCAATACTCCGTCACCTTCTCACGCCATACATTCACGCTAATATATACATTAAAACTGATGGTTTATTTAACAATAAGTGACTATGTAAAATAGAGACCATAGTTTCTTATGGAAATTTAAAATTAGGAGTAGAAAATCGCAGATCAAGTTCTTAATCGGTCGCGTTATGGAGGCATGGAGAAAGCTTTTCTTTATTTACGCGGATTTAGGCCCTGAGGTAAATTCAACCCCTTTAGCTATTGAATTTGATATAGTTTTCAAGTTTGGCCTGTTGACTGAAATTGGAAATCCCTCAGAATCATCAACATACTAACAACTACTCAAGGATCAGTCCTTGTTTTGTGTGTTAGTGTTTGTTTTTCTACGTACAATAAACATTGAACTTTATGTTTTGTGCAAGATAATCCCGTTAAAAATTAAGCTGAATTTACGGTGGTGAATTATAGTGGCCGGTTTTGTATAACCTCATTTCCGAGGTTCGCGTGGGATTTTTTTTCAGCCGCCTCTTTTCAGCTGACATGGCATCTTTGCACTCTACTTTATCTCATGTGCTGCATCAGTGGCTTTAAAACCTTTTTAAAATAATGTCTTATCGCCCTATATTCGTGACTTAGGTCTCTCACCTTAAATGACAACCCTCTGATGTGAGTACTTTTTAATGCTGAATGAAAATTTTACCTGAGTGAGTTTTAACCTTTTTCTACCCTATTGCTGATGCTTGAATTTCAATTATATAATTCAAATCGATCTCCTACTAGAAGAAATACGTTTTTTTAAATTATAATGGCTAATTTCACTTTCTAAACTATTCCGAATTTACGTAAAGTTATACCAGTACAATTATTAACTATTGACAGCAGACATCTAGAAGTTTCGGGTTGTCCATTACTTAACTGATTAGAAATAATCAGGAGAGCCATTTTTTTTTATTATTTATGGGCTTTGAGTCGAAAAACCCGATGGTGCCACAGTTGATATTTTTCGGCCGATGTGAATGGAATTGTATAGAGCCAAGATCTGCTCATGTTTGTACATTTATACACACATGTGTAAAGTCGTGTCTACCAGTTATCGCAGTCCATCGGCAAGTCCAGCGTTGTAATTTAAAATAAATTACTGGCAGGCCTCGATAATCACCCTCCTCGGGTGTAGACAGCCGGGGTCAGACCGCTAGGTCAATTCAGCACCCAAAGCAAGCAGTTCACACTCTCTTTCCTATTTACATACCTTTCACTCAATTAGGGTGTTGGAGTATTCGGGATTCCTCCATCACCCTTTACTACTATTATATAACTAACCTAATGACGGTCGACTCAACATTCGGCCATCAGCCCTCTTACAACAACAAATACATTCACTCTCAACAGTACACAAAATCATCGGTACTATGTATATGAAAGCAATTCGACCAAAAAATTGAGCAGGGGCTCGATGATTCCCTGCCGTGCTCGAACATAAAGCTTCAATTCCGCGGCATTCCCACATTCTCCCTATATCGAGCCAAGGAATGACAACTTTCGATTACGTGAAACCTTTTTCTGCGTGCCGGACACAAACGCGGGCTTTGGCCCAAAACAAAGTGTCGGTGGGTCAACCGCGGATGACCACTCCTAATTCAGAGTCTTGACGCGTTAGAGCTTCTCGGATTGACGCTGCCACCTTTTCTTTCCTGTTTTCCTTGTTATTAAGTTCATTTGTATTTTAAAGAAGCCCAGATGAATAAATTCGTCGTATATTTCAAAATGAACCACTTTCTCGTAAAACTGACATCTAAAGATTTATCGTATACCAGCATGTTATCTTCGTGGCAAGTTTGAAAATGTATTTTTTTACAGAAATTAACGACTTCAATCATGAAACTAGGGTTAGATTAAGGGTTTTACTTTCAAATCTTCGAGTTAACGATTAAGAAGAAACTACTTTGAAAATGGCTTACTAACAAAATCAATTAATACTTTAACTTATTGACGTATGATAATGATGGAAAATTATGAAAATATACACAATGAGGTACATAACTAAGCTTAGTTTTTTCTATTATTTCTATGTTTCAATTATTTATTAAGGTTACATTTTTCTCCATTTAATGATTATTCGGAGATCGTGAGATGCGGTCTGGTGTGACGTAGGCTTTAGAAAAACATTTTCTTTATTGTGCCACGTTTATACTTTTATTGAGATCATCTTCAGGGCTCAAAGTGTCATTCTTGTGTGCTTCATCAGGACATAAATGATGCCACTCACAACAGGTAATGCATAACCTTAGTACAATTGTGTGGTGTTTTATCTCACCAACACCACTCACAAGAATGCACTTCTACACAGAGAGCCCTGAAGATGATCTCAATAAAGATCGAAACGTTGGTACGATAAAGAAAATTTCTTTCTAAAACCTACACCACACCAGACCGCATCTCACGACCTCCAAATAATCATTGTGTATAGTATTGATACAGTATTGATAGTTCCTAGCGTGTGTTGAGGGTGAATGTACTTATTTGTGTGAATGTTTAATGTGAGAGGGTAGTTGGTGGAACATTGAGTACCCCCACCGACCCTGGATTAGGTCCGTTATACACGGTGACTCGTACGACGAAGTTCATTATTGTACTACTGTACCTATGATTCTGAACCCTTTCGCAGATATTCAACATTTTATGTTTTTTCGACTATCTACTCTTATCGTCATAAATCTACCGGTAGCTCTTGAGCTATTCATTTTTGGGGAAATCCAAACCGCATTGAAAAGAGCGTTCAAGTTTCTTTAAGAAAGCACTCTTCTGGAACATTTAATTTAATTTTTGGTTTAAAAAAAAACACTAACACTTTCAAAATCTGCTAAATTTAAACTTTTAAAAAATAATAAAATTTGCAACCTCGTTGAAAAAATTCACGATAAAGGTTAGCAAGTTTCATAACTACTTCTTCGTAAAATAAGCTTTCTAACGGCGTACTCTTTTCTTTAATTACAACGGACCAAAATGCAGAGTTTTTGTGTTAAATGGAAGAAAGATGGTGACGAATTGGTGTAGTCTAGTATTTCAACTTTTTGTCCTGGAGAATTCAAAGTTCATTTCCCAAATTTAACTGAATAATACAGCGCAAAACGATATAAAAATGAAACAAAACACTTAAAAAAAAGTGACAAAGAAACAATAAACATAGCTAACAGACATAATGTATATACTTGTACAGATGGTAATAAATTATATTTAAAAAATATAGACAGAGCACCTTTGCGAAATTGTAGATCTGAAATCACTCTATATTTTTCTAAAAATCGAACCATTATTTTTTAAATTATTAGTTAATTATAATGTTTTTAAACTAGTTCGATTTACAAAAAGGAAGTCTCTTTCAAAAGATAATCTACCATTTCTATGATATTTCAAGGCAACACGTTTTTAATTAAAAGACAAAACAAAAATTAAAAACTTACAAAAAGATCAAGCATGGAAACATAATTATAAAAGACAAATTATCATTAGAATTATAAAGATGTTTTCCATTTGTTTTAAACTGTGGATCTTTTTTTGGATTATATTTGGCCTGTTTTAAACTATTCAATTTTTTTTTTTATTTTCTTGGGATAGTAAAGTTCTATTGAGTTCTATTCCGGAGAATTTTGTTTTTTTGCTCAAAAAATATACTTGAGCTTGAGCGAAAATTTTAAATAGATAAATTATTTATTTTCCAATAATATTTTTAAAACACAGCTGAGGCCATTTAAGTTACAATAAATTTCCTATATGTTGCATTTGACTTATCGATAAATGGCATGAATATGAAACTAAATTAATACTGATGCTTTCAAAGCACTATGTCGATATTTATCACTTATTAATTAACTGACAGACATTTTAGAGTCAAACAAGATCAATATTAATAACTAAGAAAAGTAAATGGGACTACCCTAAGGGAGCATGCTGAGTCCAATACTTCAATTCTCGTACCCAACTGAGTCAAAAAGGTGGCAAAATTGAATCGTTTACAGAAATCAACATTACCGAGACTTGCAAAAACTTCAAAAGGCTTTTATAATAGAATCACTGTATGAAAATATGTAGGGACAAGCTTACTCATCTCGTAAATAATTGAATTCCGGTATAATCAATGGAACTATTTACTGTGCCGTACAGCGACTTGGCGAAATATCTGAATTATAGTAGGACATGACAATGTGTTTTTTATTATATAGGCTCGATTCTGCCCACATATACATTTTAGTACATACATTTGCAGAACGGAGCCTATGACTTCTCGTCCTGAGAATCACTCACAACGGTATCTTATTATACAGGGGTCAGCCATTGATCTTATCGGTACTACCGTTGAAGTTAGATCAAGGGGCTTTCGACAAGTTCATTTCATCCCCGATGCATGTAGTTTCAAGCTAAGCACGCCTACTCTATCGCTCATTCTTAAATAAGTCATTTCACTTTATTTCGTACTTTTGAACTCATGGAGTACAAGATATTCTTCCATCACTCTTTATCATGCATATAGACAACTACAGTAGCCAGATTGAGGGTCGATGGGGTACTTGACATTCCACCATCGACATTTGTAATACACACCGTTTACGTATCAAATACAGTCTCTCGAAATAATTAAAACTTATATTACCATGTGTAGTATTTATACATAAATAGTACCTGCAATAAACTAAAGATCTATATGTACAGACTAGTGGACTTGAGACCTCCAAAAAATCATAATAGAGGACACAATGGTTCGCTGACGTCGTACTCGAGCTCAATTCTTATATCGGAATTCCTACTAGCTCAACTATATGTAACCAAGGAAGTGACACACTTCAATTATTGAGCAAAACCTGCCTTTGGACCAAAATTAACTGTGTGTCAATTCTGAGTCGGGTCAGATTTTTCTCTGCGGTTTTGATACTGCTGGGGCCACCTACCAGTCCTGCTCTTGACTCTTGGTATTAAATGGCTATCCTGTGATAGAATAGCCGAATGTGGAACCCGAACTTGCTCTAAAACGGTATCTTTTCATTCACTTATCCACTCATCCCAACTATCCGATGCTAAAATGGGTGTTCCGCACGGCAAAATCCTTAGTCCTATTCTCTTTTCAGTATTCAGTAAAAATTCTTCTTGATATATTCAGGCGATACTGCAAATTTTGAGAACCCTACTGGATTCCTCTTTCCTTTTCATTGGTTCAAAAATTGAAGAATCCGACTCAAAGTAACTTAATTCCAGGAAAATAACCTTTACACTTTGCAGTATCACCTTTTATTCAAACTACTACAAATCTGTTCCTCTCCCAGTACGAATATCATACGCTATTTGGGATTTTAAATAAACACAATACTACTTTGACCCTCCAAGCTCGCCTCAAAAGAATAGAGCAGACGATAGACAAACTACTCAAAAGATATCCGTCTGATGAATAAAATTGCAATTGAAGATTCATTAACTTAATTTTAATTTAATTCAGTTCTATAACAGTTTTTCCCGTGAAGCGTTTTGTCCATCGCTAACACCGTTCTTGTTCCTTTCCTGTTCCTGCCTGGCCTGAGCTGCATCTGCATAACGGGGGAATGGTGGGATTTTTCAACGGCCATCCAATCCATTCGGAAAGAGGCCGGCTAGAAGTGAACCCGATGGCGTGGCTGGCGAATGGCTTGTAGAAAATAGGATGTATTATTTTCTGGTCGAGTGGCACGCATTTATACATCCCCCGGGTGAAAATAATTAAGAAAGGATCAAACACGAACGTTTTGTTCTCTGGGAAAGGCGTGAGATCCCGGGTATAAAATCTGGACACTTGCCTCGACAGCGGGTGCGATTCCAGAGCTTTCACTTTAAACAAGAGGACCTACATTCATTTATAAGTTAACACATAAAAAACGAGCTTTTCTAAAAACAAAGTATCCGACATTAAAAATACAAAAGTATTTATAAAAATACGAACTGGTTTGTCAGAAAACAAGTCAGACTTTTTGGGATCGGAAATCCCGTTAGTTTCTATTAGATTACTGATATTTTTGAATAGTAAGCTGCGGTTCCAATATTAATTCGTGCGATTCATTTTCATTTTTGTCCCGTTGTAATCGTTGTAATCAAATCAATAATTAACTATAATTATTATAGTTTGGTGGGTTCCGATCATGGTCTGCCTATTCTCTTGGTATTTTGGTCTTTCGGCATTTCATATCTTACAGTTTGGAGGGTTCTCCTGAAAGACGATGGAAGCTTAGGAAGATTAACGAATTAAAGTTAGTTTCAAACGAAAATAATCCAGGATGTGGGAAAAATCCTTTCTCAAACTTTCGTATGTTACTTGCCTCTACATTTTGTTGATCATAGGTTCAGAATAGGAGTGAGAGACAGTCCAAATTGCGCGACTTGTGATAAACCAAAAGAACTCAATCACCTGATCATGGAATGCCCAGAACACGAGTAGAGGAGGAAAATTTTCCTGGAGAGGATCTATTCCTTGAAATGTGTAGCAAAACCATTCTGTCTGGAGTCTCTAATTTCAGAAGGTAGAGACGCCATTTACATATTTCTATATCAATTCACTAAGGGGGGGTAAAATAGATATTTGAACAGTCAATGCTCCGGAGAGATGGGTCTCGGGGCCACAGGGCTTAAAGACGCCCAGTCGCTTCTGTGACTGAAGAATGACTTCTCACTCCGGAAAACTTTCACCTTACAACTTTTGAGTCAAGTAACTGTTTCTGACTTTTGTGAAGCGTTGTCTAGGGTGTTGGGGCTTCGGGGTGCGGCGGCTTCTTCTCGTCGGTTTCCCACGCTTGACATCCCGGACTGACGGCATGGCTGATATGCAGGTGCACAAATAAAAAAAAAAGTACTTTGACTGGCGGGAAACTCTAAAACCCTAAAATAAGAATTTTCATAATAATCAAAAACTCGGCATTTTTGGGTTGGATTTTTCTGAGAAGTGGGGCAAATTGTTATTTTCGCAATCTAGTTAGTCCGTGCGTTATTTTCCCCTTCATGCCATTAAATTATTTTTTCCACGTCCCCATGAAATTTACAGCTCGTAGCTTTACTACACAATACAATCCAGTTATGCCGAAACGTGTTTGAGTAGTTCAACCAACCCTCCAGTGAAGACTGACCCAATGACCGTTCAGCATCATGTATAGCAATTAAGCATTTTTCGATAATTATATAAAACAATATGTTCAGATGAGCTTACACTACCTAAAGTAGCACAAGTTTATTATTCTAATGGGAAAATTAAATAGTGAAAATTTTCGACAAAAGAGTGGAGTTAAGCCTCGTAAACTTTGAAGTGTTATGGTTTTGTTAATAAAATAGAAAGGAACAAAAAGTTGGGAAGGTGATTATGTGAAATTCAGCGGAAATGAAAGAATCCATTTTCTTAATCTTCCTTCGTTTCTTCCTTCTTGGTTCTGTTTGATTAGGTTAGGTTTAATTGTTATTTAAAAAATGTCAAGTGTTATTAAACAAGAAAATTTTAATTTAATTTAAAAAATTTGATTGAATTACATTACTCATTTATTTTCAGTACATATTTAACGGGCTATTTCTGCACTATCTAACTTTTTTTCGGGTTATTGCGTTATTAGCATTGTGTAAATTAATTTTTTTCCTCATCCTACATGTATGTGTAAAACTTAACTAATGTTTATAAATCTCAGGCTCTGAAGATGATCTCAATAAAGATCGAAACGTTGGCACAATAAAGAAAATGTTTTTGAGTCGGTGAACTAATGCTGACTCAAAATGAATTTCGGAATTGCGTCTTCTTCAGTGTTATTGTGCCAACGTTTCGATCTTTATTGAGATCATCTTCAGTGCCTGGGATTTATAAACATTGTTTAAGCTTTACAAATAAAAATAGCAATTAGCATTGTGTAAATTAATTTTTTCCCACATCCTACATGTATGTGTGAAACTTAAATAATGTTTATACATTCCAGGCCCTGAAGATGATCTCAATAAAGATCGAAACGTTCGCACGACAAAAAAATGTTTTTCTAAAAACCTACGTCCCGACAGACCGCATCTCACGATCTCCAAATAACCATTGGCTAACGATAACTAAACACCCCACATAATTTATAGATTTATCGAAATTTGAAATTAGCGAATTGTAATTAGACGTGACATAAAAAAACCAATCTAGGTCCTAAATTCTGGCTTCAAAGACTACGGGATCGCAGGAAATTGGCCAGTCTAAAGAATTTCCTTAAACTTTGGTAAGAGTCCAGATATTAGAAAATTTGATCGTAAAACATAAATATTAACCAATCACACTCAGGGATCAGGTTATCTTAAAATAGAAAAATACCCGAACGATAAAACGAAAGAAACAACCACAGAACCAAAAACGTGGTTTTAAACAAAAGCAGAACAACATACGAATTAACCGACCTGTTCTACAAGTTAAGAATAACGAGTGGATTAAGAACGTCGAATTCCTCAGGGCAGGACTTCTTAAAATTGCCTGGCAATAAAATAATATGGAGTTGAAATCTGGAAAGAATGGCCTTTGTCAAAAAAAAAATTGGTAAACCATCTTGAGAATGGCTTAATGGATTGTGCCCTGACAAGACGGAAATTGTTCATTTCAACTTATACACTAAAGGCCACTGTGTAATAAAGTAAAAATTAAAAAGGTCCATTGTAAAATTATCCTTTATCATTGAGTAATGACTATCATTGTTGTTATTGTTGTTGTTTTTTTTTTCTAAAAGACAATTATGGCGATGACCTCGTGCCAGCATTCTTCAGGCTTCTGTTAATAATCAACTGCCACTGTGTTAATCGCCATCTCGAAAAAAAATTATCCCAATAATTACGAAGATTGCCTTCACCTCGGACGACCCACCTTTTCCACCAGAAATCGGCAATCGTGAGCAAATACTTTCATTAATTTCTACACAATTTAAAGTACACGTACGGCGAAAAGGTTCGTGTTTGTTCTATTCTAGGCCGTTGGATTAAGCATTTCAATTATGATGAAACCGACAACCGGTTTGGATACATTCAAATTTGGAACGTTCTTTCACGATTTCGTCAAATAATATTAATTACTATTATTACTACTGCAAGATACTACTATCATATTCAAATGCAGGGCTGCTAAATAGTATTTATTGTGAGAATGATTATTCAAAATATTTAAAAGAAACGAAAATAATTACATATTGTCTTATAATAGAAATAAGTTTCAGTTCATTTCGTAAAAACTAGTGTTTGAACATAAAAATAGTAAAATTTGTAATTTATCTACACAAACGTTGAAATTAAGGACTTTCAGTCTTAAACCTTAGGCTCTAGGCTTAATTTTCTATTATAAAAAAAAATACATTTCTCTGTTTTATTTTATTCAACAACTGGCACTATTAATATTTATTAAATTCATTAGATTTTTAGATTAGGTCGTGGGTTCGAATCCCCCTCGTGCACTGGCTTTTTATCTCAACCAGTAACTTGCATAAAAAAATATTTCACGAGGGTTAGCAACAACAGAGGTCGTACAAACCCTCATGGTGCCGGTGTTTCTGTTCGGTTAATTAATAATTAATATTTACATATGACGTTCTTAACATCAAAAAACTGTTTTGGATTTTGGATTGATTTAGGTAACTGGAGCCATTTAACTATTGGACCGAGCATGTTGAGTCAGACACAAAACCTAAAATAATAAATACAACAAATTAAATAAGTTTGATTCATAGATTTAATATATAAGCTAGGGGCAGTTCTCGATCTGAGTAACCGGCCGCTTCCGCCCTTGGTCCTTCCGGCAGTACACGTCCGGGATGATTGCGTGTTAGTGGGGTCGTCTAACACGCCATATCATTACCCAATTCTTAGTATAGGGAAGTTACTGCTGTCCCTGACAGTCCTCCTAGGACCCTCTAGTTATATAGATACTTCAGCAGAGATTCAGCAAAACGTTACTATTGGTCTGGGTCCCAGAACACATAGGTCTGAAAGCAGCGAAAATACCGAGACATCCCAACCACCTGGCACTAAAGATGTTTAAAAGAAAAACGCCGTTAGTAGATCGGATCAGCAAAGAAGCTTCTACGTATCAATAGCACCGTCGATAGATGGCCATGGGAGATCTTACCCGAATAAGGTTCGTTTATGCTGGTTGACACATGGACACTTACTTTGGGCCAAAACCCTTGTATGTGTACGACATGAAAGGTTTCTCGATATGTACCACTTAATTGAAGGATTTCCTCGCTCCACTTAGAGATGGAGTCGTTATGCTCCCGATATGAGAACTGTGCTTGAGCACGGGAATAGAATTTGGATCCCCTGTTTCGATTTTTGGATAAAACAGTCGATATAGCTCTTCGTTTAATAATTAAATTTTAATATATTTATTAGCATGGATGTTTAGCGTATGTGGCGAAATATCCATGTTCTCTCAATTAAATTATTTATACAGTATGTGTTGTTAGGTATATTCACGTCTCTTTCACCTAGCCTCAGCCGACGCAGTACTGCGTTCGGCCACCAATGCCTCGAACGAACTCCAGATTGCGCTTCGGACTTTTCACTTATTTTCTTCGCTTCACGGAAAAAACATCGACTCTTGGATATGTAACCTAACCCAGGTCCTAACCTAACCCGTCCCTCATTCTACATAACCGAACCCAAACTTTAACCTTACGTAGCCTAACCTAACCTAACTCAACCCATGCGGACTTCTCCGTAACACGAAATATCTCATACATTTGATCGCTACCGATCGTTACGGTTTTTCACCTCTTCAGTGGCAAATTTGCTTTCGTTGTTCCAGTTGTTACAACATAAACGGGACCTGAATACATAAACTCACAATCGAACCACTTAAGACGGTAAAATGCCGAAATCCTTTCGGCAGACCAAAACGGCGCGAATCAGCATGCCAAATTGACCATGAAGAAATCATAATTTGTGTGTTGTTTGGCTAATATTACAAAAACTTAAGAAGAACGCCCATTTTGTCATCACGACGATCATCAGAAAACCTTAATATAATTTTTTTATTGGATAGTTATTATTATTGTAGGCTTTATAATAATTAATAAATCAATAAGCACTTTGACACGGCGCTCATCACTGTAAGGAAAAGATCCCGGGTTCGAATCCAGCGGCCCTGCGCCCGACATACTTACAAATAGGCTCTATTTTCAAAAACACCGGCACCCTGAGGGTTTATGTGACCTCTGCTGTTGCGAACCCTCGTTAAAAAAAATAAATAAAAAAGCTTATATAGTTAAATGGTGTATTCAAGGGGACGGAAGAATATATCGACATGTTCACTATATTGAGATTACGGTATAAGAAAAATGCGTTATATCGAAAGTTTTAATTTTTTTAGTGCATGGTTCATATGTATGTAAATAAAGTTTTTCTTCCTTATATGCTTCACGTTCATCCACAATTGATTCCGCTAAAAGTTATTTATTACAATATTTACAAGGGACTTTCCAGTGGGAAATTAACAAACATGGTTGGTATCCGAGCTTCCTCAAGGACAAGCCGTAGCCAAACTCAATCAACCTAAAAACTAGTTTAGAAGCTTAAATAAATATTTAAACTGATCTGAAATCCGACTCAACTTGCGTGAAATAGTGAAGAACGTCCAATAATAGAGGCAGGTTTGATATAATCTTCTGAGTGGCAACAAAAGCCATAAAAGGACCTACAATTTGATTTTATATGATTATGTTCGAGGCTCTACTTTCTTTTTATCTCTTATTGTTCTTTAGACTATCCTACTTGCTTGTTTGTTTATTTGTGTGTGTGTGTGTGTGTGGCCTGTTATTCAAATTAATTGTTTTTAGCGTTCCATTTGTTTATTAAGTACTATAAATTATTCCTCGTTGGCAAAGGAATTTCAAATTTAAACTTTTCTGGTTTAGCATACTCCATGTCACATACCCTCCTCAAACTTTTAAATATCTGAATTGTCAGAGTAACAGAAATCCACAAGATTAATTAAATTTAATTTTCTTCGTATGGCTTTTCAAATCGTGATTTACATTTACGTAAGATGAGGGAAATGACTGTGACATTGACACATTTTTGGAAAAAATGTGGGCGCGAGTTCAATAACGAGACTCTTCAGACAAACGTTCTTTCGGTGTTTAATTTTCGTCATAAGATTAATCTTCGTTTTGTAATAAATGAATTTCAATTAAGTCTATTACAACTACTTATCGCTACTAGAATTTATGAAGAGGAAAAATTTCAATAAAGCACGAAGATTGTATGCCGTAATGGTCAAAAATCTGTTGGCTCGTGTTTTTTAGTTTTCTTTCATTTTGGGCTGCCAATCGTCTTCTTTTCAATCAAACCCACTAAGCGATATATAAGGTTTTTTCTTGTATTTTATTATATTATTAAT
>CM077100.1:8986477-9009169 GCA_039619505.1 Cimex hemipterus
ATATAAGGTTTTTTCTTGTATTTTATTATATTATTAATATTTATTATTAATAGTTTTTTTTTAAATTCACTTTACAAAGACTATTTGGTTGGATAATACATCTGTTGGAGCATTGTCATTACATTTATTATTTATTTAGCTTCAACCAATGGCACACATACCCAAAAATGAATAAATAAGTCAGTAACCTAACCGAAGCACTAACGCTTTCTAACCTAACGTAACCATTCCTAACTTAGCCAACCCAACATAACCTAACCAAAGTCTTAACTCATGTTGGAAAGTTTAGCAGTACTCTCTGCCTGTATGTCCAGTTTGTCAGTTTATATTTTACCGCCACGTGATTTGCGTAGCAATAAGTTCTAGAGTTTAACTTGTGACGTTTTAGTATGCGTATTGGTCCAGATTAGTCATGAGTTCAAATAGAACCCAAAGTAGTGGAGACAGTCTGTTTTATGGTTGGCAGTATTGTATGGGAGGTTTCGCTGGTTGAATACATTTCTTTCCTCCACTGCGACTTAAACAAGTCTATTGTGGAACATTCGCCTATTGGCTCTTTCGGCTATTCGCAGGACATGTGGGGTGGATCCTCCTTCAAAGCAATTGCTGTAGGCAAAGGACGCATTGGAAGGTGAAGTCGGTATATCTGCGGTGTAGAAAAGGATAAAGGATTGGCCCAAGTACGCCGCCCTGTACTCGTACAAATCGACCAGCTGAGTTCAGTTCTAGCCAAGAAAACAACCGAGACGGCCATTTTTAGACAAAATCAAATACTCGACTACATTCATCCTAATGTCATTACAATCGAGTTTCATTCGTCGGCATTATACACGAATGCTTCGGGGAAACCCTGAAATTTTGGAGAAATTGCAAATTTTTGATAAACCGGGACTCGTGTTTTTCTGGTACAAACTCGGACCCTGGAGAGAAAGCGTCTTATCTGACCGAAGCGCAGGACGTCAATTTTCTTGTAGGATCCTCGAAACCGCTTTTTTCCTTGACAAAAGTATGTCTGCCTGTATCATCGTCGTAGTCATGGTGCTTTCAGATTGATTTTATAGTTTCTACTTGATGAGCTTTCGAAAGGGAGGAGAATTTTTAACTACAATTAAGAAGTTATCCAGCCTTATTAATCGAGAAAACCCACCAACTACGATTAACGGGCCCCTGAGGAGGAAATTGATTAATTTAATTTAAAGTCTGAGTAGGGCTTAAGTTCTATTATAAGCTGTTTTTTTAAGTGTTCTGCAGTAAAAGTTGTCTTACTTCGCTCCTTCCTGTCGATATTTTGCGTTTATCCAAACTAGGGTTGGACGAATGATTTTCACCGGTGGAATTCCGTCTAGAATTCAAATCGGTGAATAATAGAGATAATCGGTTCCCTTGCGTGGAAGAAATGTAGGTTTTTAAACGGCTGACAAGTTTTGAAAGCTCTCCGCCGCGCAGTGACAACCGAGCATTAGTTGGAAGTTAGATGAGAAAGGAATGGACGGCCTAGGGCTCCGCTTCCAGCTCAAAAACACAATGAATATTCATATGGAAAACATCAATCAAATCGTCTCACTTGCCCGTAATAGAATCCATAACCCGTCACATATTAACTACCAAATCCACATTGAGATCGTTTCCCTTTTATCAAACCGCTTCCTACAATTTAAAAGCCCACATCGGACTATAATTCATACATATTTCTTTTTATAAACTGAGTGGTTTTATCCATATGAAATACATCCTACATGTTTTTGGTTAATATTTTTTTCTTGGTATTTTAAGATAGGCAGACTAAAATGATCGGTAACGACCAAAGTCGTATTTTGGAGTTCAGGTTCGTCACCGAGAAGACATGGAGAAAATCTCACAAATCTCTAAAACTATAATACCTTTGGTCGAAATGTTTTCTTCGCCAGAAAGACAAACATACAAAATTGAACAAATAGATGAAAATTTGGTCGCTTCTGATCATTTTGTCTGCCTCTCTTGCCAGTTTGGCCTGTCAGGCGCGTTTCGGCATATCGCCATCATTCAGGGTTTGATCTGGAACAAAAAAAAACAGGGAGAATAAGCGGGCCAAAATGATTGATGAGCGTTTGATGAAAATTGATCGTTAACGACCAACTTAATGATTCGCCTTCCAGCAGACATGGAGAAAATCTCACAAAATTTTTAAACCATAAGACCTTCTCTCAAAAATGTTTTGACTTCGTCAGAGGAGCAAATATTACTAATTAAGCAAATGAATGACAATTTATGATGCAAACTGCTGTCACAAAATTTTCACGCCCTTTAATGGCATTTCTTTGAAATTTGATCGCTTTCGTTAATTTTTCTGCCAATCTTGCCACTTTGGTCCTGTCAGACGAGTTTCGGAATTTCGCCATCTTTCAACATTTGGTCTCACACCAAAAAAATTTGTGGAAAATGTGGTCCCTGGCGCGAGTCATACCAAGAACCTCGTGCTGGTGTACGATTATCTGTACCTTTTCAATGTTTTTTAACTTTTACCAGTTTTAAAAAAAGTCCTAGAAAAATAGTACGTCAATCCCGGAGGTAACTTGGCTTAAGCAAGCTAAAACCAAAAACTCGCTGTACTTAGAAAACAAAATCGTAACCAAAGCGGTTTATTATTTTTTTACGGTAAAATACAAATTCCTATACACATATTGTATAAATTATGAAAGTAAGAGTCAGAATTGGTAATGCAACACTCGGTTGTGAAGTGAAAAGAATGTGGTAGTCGAGTCGAGGGAAGAGTGAGTGCTCCCTTCCCAGATCCTATGTAATTATAGGAGCCGTGGGGCATTTTGGATAATTTGACTCTAGCATCATCTCCTTCCCTCTCAACCTTTTCAAAACTAAAACTAGATTCTCGAGTCACAATCGTATTTTTGTTATGTGTGGCTCTTTTCAAATGACTATGTACGAAAAGGAAGATTGCTGTAATTATTCTAAAGGCTTTATTGTAATGGTGCTTTTCTTTGCGCTTAAAAACTAATCGCCGTGATTTTTCAGATGATAGAATGTCGAGCAAAGGATATTTTATGGAATGCCTTAAGGCATTTGGTCATCTCGGCTCCATTTCTTGTTTTGGATTTCTGTATTGCACCAAAAAGAAAACTTTTGTAAACATATTAATTAATAAAGTTAATATTTCTTAACATGAAGCCGCCTAATTATGAGTTGTCATAAAGGAGTCAAGAAAGTGATTTTTTTTTTTTTTTAAGAGGTCTTTAGGGCGTTCAAACGACACCTGAGGAAGGCCTTGGTAGCCTTGTTATCATATCATCTTGGATTAATACAATTTATTGCTCCATTCTAACCAGCTTCAAGGCATTGTTTCATCTTCTTGGACTCATTTAACAATTTAACAACCTCTTGAAACAATTTTGCGCAAAAATGGAAAAATTAGAGGGCTTCTATCTTATATCAATAGTGTCTACTGACGCTTTCCGTATATATTTTTGTAGGGACAAATAGTAAAGATCTAGAATATTGTATTTTTTTTTTTTTTAAGAGCCTATTTAGATTCTTAATTGTGGCTTAGGTAGTCATATTGTAGTATCAGATGTCTTGGAACGTTCTGTACAAATAAATCCTTGTAGTTCATATTATTTTTTGAACAAGTTTTATAAATTAGAGAGATATGACGATATTTATAAAAAACAATGAATCATTAAGTAAATCATCCTCATGTTACTAAAGTCTACAAGTTACTTCAAATATTGTGCGATGCGTTTAAATCTGCTAAGTGATGCAGATGCACAGTTTGATAGAGCGTTGAATAAAAACTTCTTGAGCTGTACATTAAAAACGAAAAAAAATGTTAATTAATCTGTATTTTGGTCCTTACCAATTATCCTGCCTGTTCTAGCTGTGTTGGTCCATCAGCGTTCAGCATTTTACCTTTTACCTTTTTTCTTTTTCCTTTTGGTGTCAAAAGTTGGTGAAATGTTAAACCGTGTCTCTCAGACCAACACAGCGAGGATATGCAGACTAGGATGATTGGTTAAGATCAAATTGCAAAAAGTGAAATTCATGAAAGAAACTAAATTGATCGTTCTGATTTTGTTACTGAACATGAGGCTAGCCATCCCAAAAATCCAGTTAAATAATAGCAGTGGGAAATAAGACTATTATATAGTATGTATGTATGTATGTATGTATGTATGTATGTATGTGTATATATAATTATTAATATATATATATAATTATAGATAATTTTAATGATCTAAAGAACATCTTTGTCATATCGTCTTCAATTTCAGACTCAAATTAAAATATTTATATGTAATGTTGACCTGATGCACTGGGATATTTGTTGGACAAATAATTATTGTAACACATTTTTAATGCGAGTTTGTCTGTTTTAGGGGATTGTGGACTCAGATGGCGGACGGGAAAACACAGTCACATTCTGACGATGACTCTGGATGTGCACTTGAAGAGTATACATGGGTTCCACCAGGTTTAAGGCCAGATCAGGTAATAAAATTTTGTTTTTATTTGAAAGAATATCACATTCTAATGGATACATTGGATCGGGTGCTAGGGGGTAAAACGTATGAAAATTAACTATTAAAGCCAACTCGGTTTCCAGGCTGAAGTCGATTATATTTCTCAAACTCTTTTTTCTAAAGACAAAAAATAGCATTAAATTACTTGCCAAGTTTATCATTGGCCGTACATAGATCGGTAACTGAATTATTATTACTATTTTACAATATTTTTTAAAAAATACCACCAAAATAGAGGCTATATTTGCAAAGAAACATTCACATCAACTTCCCAATTCATTCAGTTAGTTATCAATATTTTATTAAAACAATAATAAAACAAACAAATTGTTGACAAAACTATCTTTAAATAAATCAGATACCTCCTTGAGTTTTAAAATAAAATGACCCCGTAATTTGTAAGATTTAAAGGTAGAAACTTACATTTTGCGCTAGTATATTTTCTCCATTTCATACAAAAACATTGAATCAAAGATATCTTATTCTAACTGTAACTTAACATAACCCTATTACCAACTATACCTCTACATAGCATAACCTAACTCTTAATCTAAACCTAATGCTAACTCTGGTTGATCTGACTTAACCAATCCCTAACAATTCCTAACCTAAGCAACCCATGCACAGTCCCCAGTGATGCTCTCATAAAAAGCCTTAAACTTAAGAAAGAGCTCTAGATAATAATGAAGATTGTACAATGGGGCATAAAATAATTGTCCATATGTTCCCTGACATAAAAGAACTTTAAAGAAATTGTAGCGATAGAAAAAAATTGCTTAATGGTTTTAAGCTAATTCACTCACATAAATTTTTATGTTAAAAATGTAATATCACATGAAATATAACTTGATATACTTATCAATGAATAGCAAACTGTGAGAATAAAACAGTAAACTAATACATTTAGTTTGTTTGATGATAATTGACCACTAACATCCAATATGATCATAGATGATAGATCATTTTGTTACATTTAATTGTAGCATTTTAACATTTTCCTTTAATATATTAATAAATTATATGAAATTTGATTTCAGGTCTATTTGTTTTTTTCTGGTATTTCTGAAGATAAAATCCCCTACGTTAACAGCGGTGGTGAAAGGTACAGAATTCAGCAACTTCTACACCAGCTGCCTCCTCAAGACAATGAGGTCCGGTACTGCCACGGCCTCACGGAGCATGAATACAAAGAGCTAAAACTGTTTTCAGCAGAAAGAAAACGCGATGCACTCGGAAGAGGCGTAGCAAAGCAGCTCATCGCACCACTCACATGTGCTCAGGTAGGTCAAATAAATACTGTTTAATTAGAGTATAAGCTGTATTATTCACATATGTCTTTTCAGTGCAAAGAGGTGGTTGCATCTGGAGAAATGTGCGTCCAAGCAGCACGTGCCGGTCCAGATTCTTGTTGGCATCCTGCATGCTTCGTATGCAGCGTCTGTGAAGAATTGCTTGTTGATCTCATTTATTTTTACCAGAAGGGAAAGATGTACTGTGGAAGGCACCATGCAGAAACACTTAAACCAAGATGTTCTTCGTGCGACGAGGTAACTTGAATATTACACAGTGAATAACCATAAGCATTGGAAATAATAAATGTATTAACCGTATCGAACATTTACTCTAGATTATATTAGCTGATGAATGTACCGAAGCAGAAGGAAAAGCCTGGCACATGGAACATTTCGCATGTACTGAGTGTGAAAAACAGCTTGGAGGTCAGCGTTATATTATGAGAGAAGGAAGACCGTACTGCATCAACTGCTTTGATACTCTTTTTGCAGAATTCTGTGATTCATGTGGGGAACCCATTCGAGTTCACCATGGTAAACCAATTTAGAATTAAAATTAATTATATAAATCTACTACACATCTCCAACCTGAATGATTATGCCAAAAAAGACTTGAATGATAATTTATTTTTCTACATTTTGTACATATAAAAAAAGTTTGTGACTTCCAGTTAACTAAATAAATAAATATTTTTTTTAATTGTCTATTAAAAACTATTAAAAAATTCAAGAACATATTTACAACTGTGGCATTTTGTAAAAATATCTTTTATAAGCAAAAGTAAAATTACAATTTTACAATATTTTTTTGTGTTATGTTTTGTACGTTTCAATTTTTTGTTCTTTTTAGGTCAGATGAGTCATGAAGGGCAGTACTGGCATGCGACGGAAAAATGCTTTTGCTGTCACACATGCCACATTTCTCTACTCGGGCGTCCATTTTTACCTACAACTGGTGCGATATATTGTTCGATCGCATGTAGCAAAGGAGAACCACCGACACAGGATCACCACAGTCCAAAACCCATCAATAAAGAACATACGAAAGTAAATAAGTCAGTGGAATCCACGATTCATGGACTTGACAACCTTCCAGGACCTTCGACTAAACCAAAAACTGAAATTGGAGTGAATATTAACAAACATGCAAGGACAAAAGATCCTTTGGATCACAGCGCATTGACCTCAGAATTGGTTCCAAGAAACAGGTAAATAGAATTTTAAAATTATATATTTGAGCTGAAAATTATCTAATTGAATATATAAATATTCTATGAAAAGCTATGTTTTATTTTGCAGATTGTCAGAGAAGCATGCTATTAATGCTAATTTCATTCAAGAAGGAAGAAAAATTAATTCACCCAAAATGAGAGAAAGAGGATTGCAGTTAGCTTCACATAAAAGGCGTTCCAACTCATCAAATCAAAAGAAAACATTACAAATTGCAAATCCAAGCAGTAAAGGAAGATCACTGCAAACGTCTGATCAGATTTTCCTGCAAGAGCGATACAAGCCTGAAGGAAATTCTGCATCCAGCTCACCACTAGGTCAATACGTCAATGAGAGTCCAAGAGTTAAAAATAAATCATCAGAGTCATTGGACAAAATTGATAGTATCATTCCACCTACGGGTATTGAAGAAAGTGATTTCGATTTACTTTTTAGTTCTGCAAACACTGAAAAAAGAAATTTCGACGATCAAAGCATATGCTTAAAGAATCTTGAAACAATGTTTGAAAAAGACAATTGCCAAAATTTAGAATCTGATTTAAACAAGTTAGTATTAGATCCAAAAATAAATCAAAATTTTAATATAACACGAACAACAGTACAAAGGGTAACTATAGACAATTTTGAAAATGGAAACAATGAAAAAATTATAGTAGAAAAAGGTGTTGATGAACTACTTTCGCAATGTAGTGGTAGGGATAGAGAACCTCTACATTTTGGCGACAATTCACGGAGTATAGAGTCTTGGGGGATTCACAAAAAGCCATTGAAGAGTGTCCAACCTTGCATTCCGAACCCTGACAACATTGCAGCCGGTCCCTCCAAGAAAAACCTTAGCGTAAGATTTCGATGTGTCATACCAGAAAAGGAGGAGCCCAAGCCAAGTTGTAGTTACCAAGACGTCGATGATGACACTGATAGCACCTGTTCTACATGTTCCTCCAGTTCAAGCGATGATGCGAATATTTATAAACTACCACCACGTAAGGCTTACGGAGGAGTCCGAATATCCTATGTTCCTAATGATGCTATTGCCTGTGCTAAGAGACAACAAGCACAAAATCCAAATAACCAAAACCCAAAAAAAGCGGATGAATCTTGTGTTATTTCATAAACAGCTTTATGACAGAACTCTCATTAAAAATAAGTTTGGGTTATTTTTAAAACGCAAGCATCAACTGAAATCATAAAGCCAAAATGTATATATTTTTTGTTTGTAAACCATAAGAATGAGCCACAAAAGCTTTTAGGAACCATCACTCATAAAGTGTGACTATCTACACTATCTAATTTTGATTTTGTAGTTTATATATTTAACTTTTTTTTAATGAAAGCATCCATGTTGTGTAATACTTGTAAAATTTTGTATAATATGTATTTTAATTTTTTTTTTTTTTTTTGTATGTGTTTAATATAAATTACCTCTCTCTTAATTAATGGTGCTATTGTATAAAACTATAACATGTCAATAATTATAATATTTATATAATTCATGTACCTGCTTTCTTTGTGCGTCTAAACTACCTTTGCCTAGTGTTTCTTCTTCTAACTAGTGGAATAAACAAACCGACAAATAATCATTTTTGTTTGATATAATGCATTAAACTTCAATCACGTAGCTCTAAAGGCTTCGCTGAGCTTTCAAGTAAATTTGTAGAACTACCTGCTCGTAAGAGACAATATTATTAGGCTTTTGGTTGAACAAGTTCAATCGGAGAAAAGCAAGCAGGGTTTGATTTTGTTCTTTGCACTTGAATTTCTGCTTATTGAATTAAAATATGAAATTTTTAAATGGATTTTAACGTTTAATATATTTTCTGGATCGAGCTAGCCAGCAAGTTGGTGCAGCAAAAAAAACGCATTGAGGTATACCAGTAAATAGTGCATAATATACACAAATGTTTTCATTGATTTAACCAATAGCCAATAATTCTTTAGTAAAATTACTTAAAAGACACAAGGAAATGTGAAATTTGAAATTGGCAAACAGAGAGTATAATATCAAATCGATAGAGAAAGTAATTTTTTCATTATTGCATTAGTTTTTAAGAAAAACTTTTATTTAAAATGTATTAAATTAAAAAAAGGAAAATGTTATGTCTGCTTTATCTCTTCTTTTAATTGGTGTGTTGTAAAAGCTTCAATAAATTCTTTTTTTTTTTTAATTAAAAAGACAAAGTATAATAACTTTTTTCTTGTCAATATTTTATATTAATTTCATACTATTTTAGTGCAAAGGGTCAACTTTGATTTAAATTTCAGTTCTATCTTTCAATGAATTTACCATTAGGGCAAGTTTTTAATTAAGAACGTGTAAAGACCAACAATAGTATCATTGTTATCATTGTAATTTTATAATAGAATAAGAAAATTTTATAAATAAATCAATGACTTTTAACACATGCATGTTGGATGTTTGCATCAATCAATCGAATGCATCGTCTAAATGGAATTGTAGGACCAAGAGGAGGAGGGGGGGAGAGATAAACAATTGCCTTCTAAAATATTGCGAATGTTACGACAAATATTTATCAGGCTGTCCAAACCTTTCTGACACATATTTAGTTCCGATTTTTCTTTTTGAATTCTCTGCATTAAAGTTAATCTCCAATCTGAAATGACACGATGGTGGTCGGGTTTAAAATGCGCTTTTTATTTCTTTTTAAACCAATTACAATTGGTATTCGTACAATTTACTATTTCAAGCACCTTATTTATGAGTTATAGAACCTAGTCATTTGAAACTAAGAACAAATGTATTAAGTAAAACCAGGGCAGTTGAATCAGGGTTTAACCGTATTGTATTCATATTATATTATTAAGCCAATTATTATTTATACAGGCCAAAAAAAATATATATATAACATAAAATTGTATATAGGTAATTGTCATAGAAAAATGTTCTTGTTATATTTAATGTTTAAAAAAAAGGACTATCAAACTATTACAGATTGAAAAAACTCGTAGAATTGATATATTAATTTAAACCTTCTTTTAGGGATTCGCCATTAGTAGAATTTTAATTGTTAACTGTTCATAAATTTAGTATCATATTGAATTACATAAAAATATGGATGTTGAATGTATATAAATCATAAAAGCATAAATAAAGGAAGTTAATAGAAATTGTGAAGGCATTTTTATCGATCCTACTTTCTTTTTTTTTTTTTTAATTATTATTAGGCAAACAGCCACTAGGGTGAAAGCTGCCTAAATTATATTATATTTGAACATATGTAAAATTATTTACACAGAAATAGTCCATCAGTCTATCTGCAGACTCTCGACAGTCACGCAGAATTTCCCATAAGTCGTATTTGACTTGTAGAGGAGCACATTTTCTACAGGATGCAAGTAAATGTTTTACAACATGTCAAGCGTTGAGGTGGCAGTTCCTCGCCATCAGGTGCCCATGTGATGGCGGAATATTTATAAAAGCACTCCATCGACCCCCGATCTAGATTAGTTTAAGTGGTTGGTGGAGGAATACCAAATACTCCACTGACGAAACGGAAGGAATAAACTATATGGATGTGTGTTTGAAAGTGTAATAGAATATAGAATTAGTTGGGGGCTGAAATGACCTAGATGTCGGAAGCCTCAGTTAAAAAAAAATAAATAAAATAAAATAAAAAAACCTACTACTTTTTAAAAGAAGTATTGAGTTAATCAAACAGAACTAAAGAACTATGAAAAGTACAACATACCAGAAGGGAATATAAAACACTCCATTCCTCGCATTCCGTAATCATCACCATCATCATCAGGCTAAATGTTTGCTTTGTGTCAACAGGTTGGTCTTAAGTCCTTTACTTCTTTCAATTTGCCTCTCGAACGTTTCGAGTAAAAAAGACTTATTGGTCTGCATATTTTTGCCTGTGTCTAGTTAAGTCGTCCATTTGCTTCCGAATCGCCCATTGCCAGGCAGCTTCTGTATATTTTGAATTGTAAAAGGATTGGTGTTTTGTTTTTTCCTTTATAACAGTACTTGATATAAGCCGTTTGTTCCTGAATATTTGAACGGGCTAAATGAGGCAATTGTAGTTGATTTTGGTGTACTTTTAAACAATTAAAATGTAAAACATAAAAATCCCCACTGAAGATGACGGAACGTTGGGACACACCTGACAGACAAGCGTAGAGAGCCTAGAGAAGACATGCAGACAATGATGAATGGTAAAGGTCACATTTAAAATTCTACACCAAGAAAAAATTTCGCAAAAAAATTTTAAATAAAATGTCCGTATGAATTACTGTATAAATGATATTTCACTAACACAATAACTTCATACTCGTTAAAAAGAATATTTCTAATACACACTTCATTTTCTTTTTTTCTGTTTTTCACAATTGCAATTAGGCAAAGTTGATTCAACAATTAATTTTTGTTTTTATGTATAACTGTCAGTAGTCAGTTGCCATAGTAATATTAGTAGCAGTTTTAAGTTGGAGGTCAATTTTTGAAAATATAATTATTTGATGTAAAGTAAATTTTTTTTAATAGTACTACCATGCAGAAAAAAAATGACAATAATAACATAGCCCACCTCATAAAAGACGAAGGAAATAAAATAATCATTCGGGGGCTGGTACAAACAAAGGATGCATATAAGGTGTACCACCTAGCCAAAGTAAGTTTTCCTAGGCATATTTCAAATCCTAGTCTGATCATCAACAACATTTTAAAACTGTAAAAGGTCTGTGAATAAAAAAAAAATAATTAAATAAATAAATAGAAAACTTCAACACGCCGAACACAATCAAAAAAATAGCTGAAACAAAAATTGTCATTTTACAACCACTTATTTTTTCCATAATCCAACCATCGTAAAGTGGATCCAAATTTGTGTGTTTCGAAAGAAATTGATCTATTTAGATTATTTTAAAGTATTGGAATTAAATCATTGAACATTCAAATATAAACAATGAATTACAATGTATTAAATCCGTTTTACTTTTCTTTTTTTAATTTACAGCAACTTCACAAATACATACCCAAAAAATTCACAGAGCCTGATTTTAAATTGTATCCATTACCAGAATGGCTTCAGATGCGCGAAGAGCTAAGAAAAGTAAGAATCTTATAGTTTACTATGAGTGTAAAATTCTAAATATATGTGAGCTTTTATATAAAAAAGTCCAATCAATTTTATATGTTACCGTGTTAATTAAAAACTAAACAATATAAATATGATTAATTATTATAAAAAAGTTAAATAGACTTTGTTGTCGGCCTTTATTTATAGCTAGTACGATATAGAAATGTTCACGATGACTATGCGGTATTTTTAAATGAGAGATGGATCGGCGAAGGGTATGAATTATTGGTAGCTATCCATCCTCACTGCATATTCTATCCAGATGTACATAAATTTGATGGCATTGACCAGCAAGACCAAATGCTGCTATACGGAGTCGATCCCAAGGTAAATGTTTCTTTAATGTCCAATAAATCATTCAATTTTGAAGGCAAATTGTTCTTTCATTTATTCAATGAAAGGACAACACGATACAACCTGTGGTAGAACAGCAATACATTTACATTAACGAGCAGAAATAAGTTAATTTTTTTTTATCAATGCTGATATTTATGAGTCTAAATTTTCTTTTTTACAAAAATTTATAAGAGACAATACAAAATTGCTGGTCTGCGGGATGATGAGACTATAATTTGGTCGTTACCAATCATTTTGGTCTGCCTATACTGGCTGTGTTGGTTTTGATAGACCCATTGGCAAAAGAAAAACATTTTGATTTATATAATACATAATACATAATACATTATTTATTATTTACATTTTAGAAATCATGCATTTACTTTGACTTTGCCGTTGATCATGTGAAAGTTGGACGTGTCATTTATGAGGTTTGTAGAAAATTGTTCCTTTTTTTTAATGTTAATATGTAAATTGAAATATGTTTAATGTCTGTCAAGTCCTAAGAAGTAAC
Organism: Cimex hemipterus; assembly: GCA_039619505.1. Taxonomy (NCBI): domain Eukaryota; kingdom Metazoa; phylum Arthropoda; class Insecta; order Hemiptera; family Cimicidae; genus Cimex; species Cimex hemipterus. The sequence goes on from CM077100.1 coordinate 8,999,460, forward strand.
GTATAACCAATAAACATTCTATAATAAATTAGCCAACAGTCAGACATTAAGGCTATTACCTCATTGGTAGTGAAGTCCAGAACTTGATTGCATCAACGCCTTGTCAAACATTGGATAAAAATTCGAAACATAGGTTGAGATGAGTAGTGGCCGAGGGGATCGAAGTCACGATAGCTCAATTAGTTAGAGCAGCAGTGTATTGAGCCAAATATCGTGGGTTCGCATCTCACTCCTTTAACCAGCTTTTTCATCTTGAACCAAAACCTTAGATAAAAATTATAATTAATATTGGATATTAAAAGATATTTAAATATTGAATGCAATAACAAAATTACCTTTGCTTGGGTATCAGAGTTCACACGGCAGAGGGGCGATGAGGAGGCTGATAAATTGGTCAAGGAATGTTCGGTGAGACTACTTATCAGCCCTGAACCCTTTTGTAGCATACCAAATTGCCAGAAACTTATATCTGATATACAATGAGTTAAGAACAAATCCTCTGTTAAATGTTAAATGCATTCCAGGCAAAGACATACGAAAAAATTCATTAATTAAATAATCATCATAGAAATTAATGACAAAACTATTAAAGCTAGTAAGGACCAGAATGGGAGTAGGATTGCTCTGTCTCGACACTGAAGACTCCAGAGGCATATAGACTTGAAGAAACAGAAACAAACCTGTGCAGGCTGAGATTCCTACTCCAGGGAGAGGAAAAGCCAAAGACTTCTATCAAAAATGGAAGCCCTTAACAGAAAATGAAAAAAAGCTTAACGAATAGCTCTAGATAATAAACGAGATTGTACAATAAACATATCATTATTGGACTTGCGAATAAGATCTTAAGGGGCTGATTTATTTTAACAATTAGCCTTGCTTACACAACTATAAATAACTGCGTGCAGCGTCCAGTCAGCAATACGACTATCTAGTCCTAACACATTTGTTTCAGTAGTTCTGCCAATTCTGTGATGGCCATTTAATGAGCTGTCCTAGAATACATTCCCATTGAATCTAGAACGTATTTTTAACTTATTGTTTTAAGCAATTTGGTACTCTGCAAAAGAGTTCGAGGCCGATAGGTGTCCTAATCAAATTTTCTTTAGTAATTTCATTGGCCTTTTTGTTGCACTTCTGCCTGGTACCTTAACAAAGTCATTTTTATATTTTCCCCGATGTATGACAAGGCCTCAACATCCCCAACATAGTTTTAATTGTATTTTTCCAAATGACGGTGAAGGGGGAGAAACGATTTCTCTGTAAAGCACAAAACCAAAAAGCTTCAGAATAGAATTGTTTTGGTTAAAAGTTGTATACTACTTAGTACTTTCGTGATCCTAAGGTTATATTAAAAATTAGCATATATTCTTTGCCTAGTGGACAAAATTGAATCATGGTTATATAACCTAAACCATACCTAACTCTAACGAAAATTTAACCTTAATCCATCCTAGCCTAACCCTACCCCTAACTCTCCTAACCCAACACATTCCATATTTTAAAACTACTAGACTACCACTAATTTTAAAAATCACCTCATCGTTTATAATACAATGTGAAAATGTCCTTTTGTTTTCAGATATACACAGACATCATGCCTAAACTAACCGAACGGTTCATGCAGTTGTGTCAAAATAAACCAACTGATCTTCGTGAAAAGCAAAAACTAAAATACACCATATCTGAAGAGTCTAAAGTGGATGAAAAATATGTCGAAGAAATATTCAACGCCGATGATCGTATAGTGTTTAGAAATGAGACTGAAGAATACTTAACTTACGTAGACACAGAAATAACAAGGCTTTTATCGCCAAGTTTTTTCCAGTCAGGAAGTTAGTATTAATTATTAGATTGATTAGATTATAAGACTGAATTATTATATTAGTCAAAAAACATGTGGGTGGGGTTATATTAACCAACATTAACAACAAAGGTTTAATCTACTAAGAGATTTGCGTAGTTCAAGAACGGTTTTCCCAAGTACCTAGCTGTTGATATGTTCTGTCATTAGTATTGGTCATCTGCTGCTTTTTGAAAGTGATATTGAACTGGAGGGTGTCCTGTAAATATGCCTGTTTTTAATTCCTTTCAGTTAAGTAGGATCTCCTCTTTCTACCATTGGGTTGTTTTTGAGTAGTCTTTTTGCCCTCCTCATGTCTGGTCTTTTAACCCGGTATTGTTCACTAGTTACCCAAAATTCTGGTTCTATTTTAATGTGGCCATAGTATATTCCATTCTATGGATTTGGGCCTACGGGTTCTTCCAAGGCTCCTTTTTTAGCAAGCATATCTGCCACCTCATTACTTGTAATGCATTCGTGACCTGGGACCCTCTGTAGTGTTATGCTATTTGAAGATCCCAGTTTTTAGGATGTTAAGGCAGTTCAAAACAAGTTTTGGGGTAATCTCGTAGGCTTGGAGAGCCTTTAGAGCTGTCTGACTGTCCGAAAGGATAATTGTAGTCGTACCTTTGAGATGTTTTCGATTTATTTCATGTGCTCAGGTTTCTATTGATATGTGGGCCATGTGGTGTTCAGTTAGGCCCATTATGCCCATGCCAATACTTGGCCTCATGAACTTTGCATATCTAGCCAGACTATGTAATTGTTTATTGCGTATTCGTTTTTTTTTGGGGGGGGAAGGGTATCATGAAAAAAGGGCCAGAGGCGACGGCGGGAATCGAGCCCACGACCGCGGGGTCTACTAGCCGAGAGTCTCTCACGCTAACCACGGCCCCTCACATTTAACTTCTCTTACTATGAGACTGGATTCCAGTCAGCTCTGGAAATCTTTACATCAATTTTTTGTTAATACATCATTTGTCATTTGTTTAAACATTGAGTAAATGAAAAGGATGGATTGATCAAAGAAAATTGTGCTGAGAAATTCAAATAGTGTTGCCACTGATTTTAAATTGTAATTATTCTTAGATTAATCATTTATTTTTAATGAAACATCACTCTTGTGATTATTGCTTCTTGACTGATATTGAAATATTATCACATTGTAAACATAATATTGTATAAACGTAACAAAATTTTGATTTTTTTGTTTAAAAGATATCTACATTTTTTTTTTAGAAATAAAGGGGCTCAATGAATGGTATACTGAAAATTTAGAATTAGAAGCTTCCCATGAAGAGTTTGGAGATATTTCTTTGATGTCTAAGAAAACCAAAACAAAAAATCATCGAATCCTCAGTACAAGCCAATTCATTATTTCACTTAAGCCAAACCAATGGATGAATAAATATTTTAGATGCATTGGGTAAAAAAAACAAACGTTTTATTTCTTTCACCTGATATCGTTTGCATTTTAAAATGTAATAAAGGTGTAAATAATAATGGCGCATCATAAAACTAAATGTGTAGTGCTTTTTTGATTGTAAAATTGGAAAAATTAATACTTATATTGCTTGTTTCAGGCGAATTATTCATGGTCACTATGTTTTAAATGTAATCAAGGATATTCCAACAACCAAAGAAGCTCCTGACAAACTTATTACAATAATTGATTGTGGTGTATTATATACTCCTGAGAAAGAAGAAGTAGAATCGGATGTTGAAGAAGAACAAGAGCCAATTGACGAGGATGACAAAATGTTAAAAGAGTATGAGGACTTAGTTAACCTTTATTATGCCGAATTGTGTGAAATTCAAGGTCTGATGAATGACAAAGTTGTACAAAAAGAAATTGTGTATTGTTACAACATACAGGAATGTGATGAGTACAGTGTTGGTAATGAATCTGATACAGACTCTGAATTGATGCTTTATGATCAAATGGAAGCGCTCGATCAAGACAATCCGTTAAGAGTGAGATATAGTTTAAACGTGCATAAAACAATTTTGGTAGTGGAAGAATTGGGACACAAACTGTATGAGTATATGCGACCTACTTTATTAGAAAGATTACTTCCGGAAGAAATCCATCTGAAAGAAACACCTACATTTGAAGGGCATGACTTTATGCTTGAATGTGAATTGGCATCTGAGAGTTCGGAAGAATGGCTTGAATTTTCTGACGTGGAACTTACAGAAGAAGAAAAAGCGATGGATACCGTTACCGAAATCGAGATGGAAACATTAGAATTCGATGAACAACCAGGAGAATGGATAGCTGAAGAATTCGGTAGCGTCGAGCATGTCAGTCTTGAAAGCAACGTTACTGTTTCTTCCTCGTCTGAATCAGAACAATTACAAACTAACTTACAACAATCAGGTAGCAGTGAAACATCATTATCTGCGAGTGGTGGATCTGCATCGATTAAAGAAGAGAAAGATAAATTAGAAACTACTGAATTAACTGAACATGAAGAGGCTTTGGAATTTACTCAAGACGAGTCCTATCACTCTGAAAAGAAAGAACCTGAAAGGGTAGTTATTGAAGAAGAAGATAAATTGCCTGACTATGTAACACCGATTTACCTGTTAGAACAAAAACAGGACAAAAATAAAATACCTAGACAAATATTGGAATATATATTTAAATGTGTGTACAAACATCGCAAACATGTTACATTGGATGAAGAAACTATAAGTATAATGCAGACTGCATCCTTTAAATCTAAACTAGCAACGCTTCCATCAGAAATTCTTTTCAACATAGCAAGGAAGATGGATGGCATCGAGACTGAGTTAGCAGAAATGGAACGTACAGTTAAAACTGAAGAGGAAAGGAAAAAATACAATGATGTCATTTCAAATGCAGTCGTGGAATTTACAACTAACATGATAGAATTTTTGTTAAATGAAGTTATTGACAATGCGGTCATTAATCCAGATAAAACCATCGAAGAAGAGGTAGAAGAAGTATTGCCTGAATCACCAATTTATGAGGAAGAAGCAACATCATTAGAGTCTACGAGTGTTAACGATGAGGACACATTTAATGCATTCAATGATGATTTACTTTTCCAAATATAGACAATTTGCCATAAATATTCAACTCAAGCCTTAAACAAAAAAACCAAAAAAAAAAAAAAAAAAAAGGTTAGCTCAATTTGAAAAAGTACAATAAAGTGCAATGCAAGACTGAAATTTTTTGATTTTTCCTAAGTAAAACCTTTTTATGGCTTATTGTAAACAAAGATGAGGCAATATTAAAGCAGAACAACTTGATATTAAAGTGTGTTTATTTTAGATAAAATTTAAAATCTTATAATAGATAAATATTACTGAGCGAGCTGGATTTTAAAGTAAATAATGTTACATGACACATATGGTATTATTTATTGCAAGAGTAACATGGGCGCCGTTGGTAAATTAAGGTATATGACATAAAAGTAGTTTTGCTTATGATAACATTGTAAAATTCGCACCAAATATTTGATGTTTTCATTTGGACATTCGTTCACAATGCAAATACAGATTAGGTGAAGAGAAGTTGGTTTTTTGACCCGACACTTCGAACTGAAACATCAAACTAGCCCCATTATTTTTAAAGATTACTGAAAATCTGTTAGGTTTTAATCAACGTATGGTCGATTGTGGTACCAATTATGCTGCCTCAACATAAAAAATTTGACATTTATATATTTCATCATGAAAATAAGTTAAACTTTTGAGTGATTAACATTAATTCATTATAACAAGAGACGATGTATTATTCAGTGCAAACGCACAAAAATGGATAGACAATCTGAATATAATTTTAAATAAAATAAATAATATCACGGGCAAAAATTAATCTATATAAAAAATCTTGTGAGGGTTCCTCTTGAGTTCTTGAGGGCTGCGGGGGATTTTGATCTAACAAATTATAAAAACTATTTTTCTTATGTACAATTTTTAATGCCATTGAGATGTATTAGAGTTTTGAATCTATAAACAATTCGTACATCAATGGAATTGGTCTAGATGAATACCCTGCACTTCACAGCTATTTTCTCCGCTTCATTAGAAAAACATTGAATCATGGATATGTCACCTAACCCTAACCCTAGGATATGTCTATTATATATTCTTCTTTTGTTAGGAACAGAATAAATCAATGCAACATGTAAGATACATGGAGCAGTTTTATTCAATGCTGACTGACCGGAGAATATTATCCAACTTTCTCCTGTCATTTGAAGATGCAGCTTAATTTGTTATAGGTTAATACAACTTTTGACAGGGCATGGCCTTATCAATTCAACATCAGCCTAGACATGGCTTGTTCTTGCAGTCAGGCACTGTTTCAAACTTCTTCTAGTCTCAAAGACCAGGATGTCCACTAGGTTTCATTTACTGCAGCACATAATGACCCAGGAATAACTTTGGTCCCCCACAAAATTTTACCCTATTGGATCTGAAGTGCCGCCATTCTTTATCAACTTAGTACTTGGTATATTTGCATTCCTGGAAAATTAAATGTATAACGCAGAAAATTAACTATTAAAAGTGTCACTTACTGAGTCTTTCTCTACTCCCTTTGCCGGTTCAACTGAATTGACTTGAAGACCAAAATCCACAATCAACTATTGAAACTGTTAAAATAGTAATATTATTGCAATTAATGTTATTCATAATGAAAAATTAGGCCACACATCTTGTGATTTGTAGAAAAGGTTGTCCAATCTGTAATTAAGTGCTTTATTTACTTAAAAATCATGTAATACTCAATGATGTCTGGACCATGATGTATGATTTATATATTTAAAAAATTCTAACCTTGCCTGACCTAACCTAACCCTACCTAACCTAACAACACAGCCCGTACACACTTTTAAGTAATGTGAAATAGATGATGGGGCAAATAGTTACATAGTTCAACCCAAAAATGTATCCGTGCTAATATAAAAAATTGTAAACATTCTTGAAACCATCAATACAATTTTCTTGCGAATCAAAATGCATTCAATTAAACTATTTTTATACATGCTGCTTGTTGTATTTGTTTTTTCTTACAAACAGCCAAATACCATGAGTGTGTGTGGCTCAAAACATTAATATTTTGTAACTGACAAAGTACTTTGTTGTGATATATTTTCTTTGATTTTTTCTTGTGATTTTTTTTTTAACCAAAAGACCTTACAAGTAACGTCTAAGAAAAAATAACAAATGTTGAAAATATACATATGTTTTCTTCATTGATATTTATTTAGCGTGTGAACTATGAAAGACTCAAATTTACAGTTTTATACGTGTTGTAAATATTGTCATTGTACTAATAAACATTTTAAAGAGGAAATTAAAAACAGAGCCAAAATAATCATCACTTATTAACAAGCAATAAATAAATATATATGGAGAGAGAGACCTGGACATAAACATGTATTTTCATATTGCAGTTACCATAGTAATTATTGTGTGGTATGTAGTAGTTTCAAAATTTTTGAATTGTCAAATTCTAGTATTATACTGCTATGTTCCAAAAAAATGCTTGGGATATTTTCAAAAAGAATGGAAATACAATTTCTATTAATGGGCATGAACAATCTCAAAAAGCTTTTAGGGCTTTTAAAATAGCCAAGGTAACATTTGTTAAAATCTTTTAAAAAAATCAGTGTAAAACCACAATAAAAAATAATTGTTGCTATTAGAAGTTAAGTTAATATTAAAACAAATATATTTTGCGCCAAGAATATGTTAACCAGTAGCTAATATGTTCATTATTAAATTATTTTAAACATTATATAAATCGACTTAAAGATCCTGCATATTGTATGTATTCCAAAATGTAACTACAATTGTTATTATTGTGTATTAAAAGTTGAGTAGTGAGAGTACAAGAAAAAAACTAACTTAACGATTAATGAAAATATTTAAGTTTTTCAATTTTACCAGAAGCAACAGTTAGTAGTTTAATTAAGATTAAAATTAGATGGTTTACTTATCACCTGAATGTTCTTGGCGATGAACCAATAATTTGATCATTACCAATCGTCTCGGACTGCTTCTCCTTGCTGTTTTGGCCTGCTGGTTGGAAACACTGAAAATGAGAAATTGCCACAAGTGGTCTGACAACTCAGTGAGGATAGAAAAATCAAACTCAGTCGTTAACGATTGTTTTATTATTTTCTTACACAATCAGGATCCTAGGAAAGGGAAAGCCAGGGTCTGAACACACATGGAAGCCCTTCAAAAAGCTTTGGGGTCTGGTAAAAAGCCTCAAGCGAAGAGCATTAGATTAAAAAAAAAAAGTGGAGATGCACAATAGACCAATACTAGTGGCCATGGTGCACAGGCCGGCTCCTATATAATTTAATCTAATCTACACTATTTTTCTGAAACATATTAAAAAATTGATTGATTTATATAATAAAATAATCAATAATTGCTGATTGAGCACACAATTTGTACTGACACTAATAAAGATCTTTTCTTTTTTTTTTAGCAACTAAACAAATATTTTCCACAAAAATTTGTTCGCCCAACATTGAAGTTGTATCCATTGAATGAATGGTCAGAAATGATATGGAAGCTTAAGAGAGTAAGAATGTACAATATAATAAATTAGATACAAAATTGTGTTATGAAAATGAATGCTGTTCCCATTTTTTTTTTTTTTTTTGCAATTAGTTTATCAAAGACTTAGTTGCAAAATTATTGCGGTATAAATAAATCAATGCATTGATTTGTCTGTTAGAAAATCATACATTTTTGTATTAAATCTTATTAAGGGATTACATTTATTTCCATTATTTATTGCTTCTCTTTTGAATTTTTTTATTTTAATGCCAGGATGTTCGATGTAGCAGAGTTCATAATGATGTCGCTGTCTACCTTAATAAAAAATTTGTAGGAGACGAGTACGGCCTCTTTTTAGAAATCCAACCACACCGTATCTTTTATCCATTAATCCATCAATTTGATGACACAACAACAGAAGAACTTATGTTACTATACGGAGTGGGACCTGGGGTAAGTGTTTTTTTTTTAAGTTTTTTTCGTTTTATTTTAATTCAAGTATACTTCAAAATTATTGCTTAGAGACCTTTTCATTTATAATTAAAATCCGAAACTGCATTTGTAAAAAAAAAAAACAATTCGTTTTGGTTATTGTGTAAAATTCTGTTTTCTGTCGTCAGCATTCAAAAAACACAAATCAAATCTCTATTATATTGATATGAAACACAAATTAATTTCAAACCTGTCAAAATATTTGTAATAAAATATGAATCAATGGAAATGAAGCAGGCTGATTTTATTGAAGTCAAAATTAGTTGGATTAATTAGAGAGGTTGCCTTAGAAACCGTTTCACTCACTTGGCTATACATTTGCACATATTGTTGCCCATTATTTAAAAACAAAACCTCTGATCCCTTCTAAATAATACCTGAGTTGTGACTTGGGTGCCAAGGCAAAACAAACAATCGATTGTTATGAAAAGGATAAACTTGTTGAATAAATGTTGATGAGATTTTTAGAACAATAGACTGCAATAGATAAAAACAGATTCGCTAAAAATTATATCAAATTGAAACAGAATACACAAAAATGGATGGTTCAATTTACTAGAAAGCTTAAGCTTTAACCAAACAATTTATTCCTTAATAAGCTGTCTCACTACTGTCAACCTCGATAGTCGCTTCAGTTAGAGCACAGACACAACAACTCATCTTTATAAGAGTACAGGGTTAGATTTTCAACAGCTCTGAATTCAATTCAAACTTAATTCCAATTGGCTTTCTTCCAGTGGAAAAACATCAGAATAGTAAAGTACTCTCACTCTACTCACTAGGGAAGTACACCTCGGTCTTTCAAGCAGAAATACATGCTATCAAT
>CM077100.1:9021934-9046981 GCA_039619505.1 Cimex hemipterus
TGATATATATATGTATATTATATAAATTGATTATATATTAATATATTACTAATATCTAATTAACAAGTTGAAAGACAATTGTGCCAACAAGCTTCAAAGAATTTAAATAGAATAAAATTGAAAATATTAAAAATTTATCAAATCTTTGACACTTTTGCTTAATGTCAAAAACCTGGAACAAATTTGTCCTTCAATATTGTTGAGGTGGATTGCAACGATTGTCTAGGTACATTTTCTATTCTTGGAAAACTCTTGGCAATATCTGGGTGTTGTTTATGAGAAACGTCATGCTTAAAATCTACTGAATCATTGCACGCAATATTTTTGACATCAGTGAAAGAAGTAAAACGACTGTCGATTTTGGAATTGTCTATATTCCTAGAACTCTCTGAAAAAGAATAAGAAGAAGAAATGTTTAAAAGAACCAAGTGCTTGCTTTCAAATTGTATTACCGTTTTGTTCATTTTCACTAAAATCTTTTTTCTCGCCGTGTATATCAAGACATCCTTTTATATCTGAAATATATATTATGTACAATAAGTTAATAAGGTGAATTTTTTTTAAAGCTGGATTATTTACCTTCTTCATACGTTTCAAACCACTTGGTGACTCTTTCAGCGATATCTTCTTCTTCGTCGCTAGAAGTGAGGGGTTCAACATCTGAAGGCTCTTTAGAACACCACTCTGGCTCATTTTCTATATCCCAAATCTGAAGGAGTGTTGGGACGAGGTAATCACAATATTGTAGTAAACTTTTTTTTGATTTCTGCCAAAACTCATACTCTGATGAATTGATGTCCATATTTTTTCTCATTGCGGGTTTTTTTTCTTCATATACACCTACACAATAGATGAAGGAATAATATAATAACTCATTAGATCCAAAAACACAACCATTTAGTTAACTTCGTAGTTAATTTATAAAAAAAAAACTTCATCGTAAAAATTAATGAAAATTTAAATTTTAACAAATTATAGGTACTGAATAATAATTATTAATAAATCAATGGAACAGGTAAAGTTTAAAAAGTATTATAAAGATAAATAAACTTACTTTGTAACAAATGTTTACTAGTTGCCTGCCTTTTTATACTGACAGGCGTTTGTGATTGTTTAAACAATGTGACACATTCATTTTCCCATTGGTTAAGTAGTTTGATTTCTGACGGTTTGAAATTTTCGTCTTCTGAGTTTGTGACGTCAACTCTCTTCTGCCAGAAAACATCTCCGACAGAATTCGATCTCAAAATATGAATGCCCCGATTTTCATAACAACAAAGTCCAGTCGTAATGAATCTAAACCTGAAATATTAGATGAATTTAATTTATAATTAATATTATAATAATATTTTTTAAATGACTTTTCTCCAATCTACCATGCCCAGGCGGGTGATCAGCATGGCAACATCCTAGGCCCCATTCTCTATTTACTTTACACTACTATCAAACTGATACTGTACTCCACATAAGATGATACCACCTTTCAGCAAACCCAGACCAGTGATCTTCAGAAACATCCTCCCATATCTCCTGTTTGGAAGAATGGGTCAAGAAATGGATGATCAGATTCAAAGAATCCAAATTCCAGCAAATAACCTTCACCTTTGGTTGTATCACCTTTCCTCCACTAGTACATCTCTATTCTGATCCAAGCAATGAATATTATCTGTTATTTGGGTCAATGTCCACACACCATCTTTGCCACCTTAGCCCACGAGGAGTGGTCACATACACAGCTTCATGAGCAAGGATCAAGGATCCACCACCACTCCAGATTACATACAAAAACTCACTGAGACACAGGGTCTCACCATCAAAGGTTCTTAACCGATTCTACTGGCTGAGACAGATTATAAAGGTGGGCTTGGATCAGAGACTGAGAGTAGCCAGTAGTCAGAATCAAGTAGTCAAAGGCTAAGGCTTAGTGTCACAAATGAGTGTCAGCCTGCATGGGCAGTGGGTGTCTTAGCAAAGCCACAAGAGAGCCAGTGCACCAGATTCTGTCTGCATAGGAGAAGGTGTATGGCCATCTTTACCACCGGGTAAATGAAAAGTTCCAAATTCTGCCATAGTTACACTGGGAAAGGATTATGGTGGTGCGTGGTGATGCTCCTGGTGGGAACTTAGAAAGAGGCTGTCTTCTACTTGACTTCATGAAGCTTGCATTGGAAGGATCGGACCACATATGCTTAGCCTATGGCATCCCTCGAATGCACGTAGCAGGTGTAGGCTGTGCTCAACAGGAGGCTTTTACCATAGGCAGTGCTCATCTAGGGGGTGGTTAGCACTTCCACTCAAAACAAAACCATGGCCAGGAAGGATCCGGTAGTTTCTACACTAGGGAAGCCCTATACTCAGGGAGATAGAGTGGCCTTCTCTACCTAGGGAAGGCGCGGGATAACAGGCTGATGTATTTCAGCCTGTTAGCACTTTGCACTCAGCGTACAACCTGATGCACAAGGCGGGCCTGACCATTCGGAGTGGACAAATGGAGCGAAGTTGTTCTTGGCCCTTAGGGGCTGGGATGCCTCTACACCAATGTTGCGGCGGTAACACCATTCTTCGTATGCGGAGGTGTGTCAGCTGTCATCTTGAGAATCAAAACGTCCGATAAGGCCGAATAGGCCAGGTGGGGACGTTAAAGATCCTCAAGTCTTGCAACAACAAGTACTTGGGAACGTCATGTCTAAAATGAGAAATGAAGTGTTGGAAAGTAAGATACAGATTCATAGTCAAACTGATGAAGTAAACTACTGAAAAAATCTACTTGACAACAGATTGCAACTCTGTCTACAACACAAACATTGTTACAGCCAATCTGGATAAAAAGAATTGAACTGTGGGATTCAATCATATATTCTAATCATCAAAGAATCCAGTAACTTTGACCCAAAACCCTTCAAATCTCACCCATGGTTGCTACTTCTTATCTGACTCTACTACCCGCCAATCCATTGGATTCCTTTTGTCCTTGAAACCGTAAGAGGTCAATACAGATGTGTCCATAAAATCCTGGAGGATTCTCATCCAAAACCTCTAGGAATTGAACTGTGGGTTCCAACCTTCAAGGAATCCAGTTATGACAGTTCAAAATCCTTCAAACCACTGCCCAAGCTTCCTAATTTGTCAACTTTACTGTCCACACATACCTCCAAATCCCTTTTTTCCTCAAAACCCCAAGTAATCAAATACAAACGCCTGCACCCTCATCCCAACCCCCTGTGTCCAACACTTTTCATCCTGAACCCTTCCTGACAATCCTCTGAGGCTAATGCGCTAATGACTTCATGATTTACTCCCAAGTAGGAAAATGAATATTGTTATAAAAGTGTAATTTATTAATTTCTTGTTCGCTCTATTAATGTTTTAATATAAAAATGATATACCATCAAGCAAAGAAATAAAAAAGGTTTGAAAAGTTTAAAAGTGACATGTGATAAAAGTGCTTTTTCATTTTTTCATTATTGTACCTGCTGTTGATGAGGTAGTCCAGGCAAAGGTTTTCACACCTCGCTTTGTTCAATGATTCAGCCCTGGATGGTAAAATGTAAGGATGTAATGGACTGAAACAACTGTCATCCTGGAAGTGATTTTCCATGTAAGCCACATTATCACTCCTTTGACATCCCACTACGATCATTTCCCTGCAGGTAGAAAATTATTACTCTTTGTAATTATAGCAACTATATGACTGCAACATACCTAAAGCGTTCACGTGTTGTGCTGATTAAACAAGGACTTGTTGAAATTCCATGTGTCCACTTTTGGATCCACCCAATACGCGGATCGAGAGACAATAAATTATGCCCAGTTGTAATGTAATGTAAACCAAACGATCCCTGTGTTCCGCAAAATATCTTATCGCATTCTTCTGTGATATTATTTATGTTGAATGTGTTTGAGCTTCTACCATAAATGTGCGTCTGAAAAGAATACTTTTTGTGAATTAATGTTTTACTATTGGAAAAAACAATAACGTAATAATGTATATAAAATGCAAAGAGAGACCCTAAGATCTACAAAGTTAACTGTTGAACGGTCCATATATACAACTGTGTTAGCATCAATGTAGTACACTTGGCCCCAACAATCTGTTACATTCATTCCTTTACAATTCAAACTGTCAGTTGTCATTTTCCTAGAAATATTATAATAAGAGACTTTCAGAAACATTTAAAAAATACAAATAAATAAATTGAATAACATAGCTAATTTAAACATTCATATAATTAATATAAATACAATTTATGTGTCCCAGGATTCTGATAAACACTGATATTTTTAGCAGAAGAATTCAAACGATTACATCTCAATTGATTTTTATAATATAATTGATCAAAACGACAAATATTTTGCAGAACTAAACGCCATATCGCTGACCCTGAGAGAGATTGTTAAACTGCCAAGATCAAAATTCGTGATATGCACAGACTCACTCAGCGCAATATCGGCTGTAAAGAACAAATTCTCCACGGACCCTTTAGTAAAAAACATCCACCAGCTCATAAAGGAATTATACGAGGCAGAACATAAGGTCGCTTTCCTTTGAATCCTGGATCATGTCGACCTGAAAGTTAACAAGGAGGCCGAAAGAGCGGCAAAAGAAGCCCTTAAAATGCCGCATGACTCGGATTTTCCCATCAGCCCAGCAGACATCAAAAACGCAATGAAAACGTTAAGTTGGAGTGATTGGCAAATCCATTGGGACAATATGACCGAAAATTTGAAAGTAGTTAAACCGAAAACAAAACCCTGGGTCCTGGAAAAAATGGAAAAGAGAGACAGGATTATCCGTACACGATTGAAGATAGGCCACACAAGGCTGACGCATGGCCACCTCTTAATTAGAAAGAGACGCAGGGTATGTCCTCTGTGTGGTGCAGTTGTGACAGTGAAGCACATTCTATAAGAATGCGAACAGCTGGCACGACAAAGAGAGCCGGTGCGACCTACCTATTGATATCTCAAAAATTCCAAGAAATAACAACGACCACAAAGATGACTTATGACATATTTAAAATCAATAAATGCTTCCAGCCTCATATAACACCCACATGAGGTTCACCCCCATTGAACATATTTATTAGCATGAGTGGTTTAGCATCCATGGGTGCGGAACATTGAGTAACTCACAGGCCCACCAAATTAGTATAGGTACATATATCTATTTGTAGTATGACTGTGGGAAGGGTCGACAGCGTCTTGGTTGTAGTAATACTACCGAGATGCTGCGTCCATTCTAGTATGATCATATTTATTAGCATAAGAGGTTATGTGCGAATGGGCGTGTCTGTCGATGAATATCGAGTACTCCACAGGCCCATCAAAAAACCTTAGGATTAGGATTTGTTTTATGGGCGAGTGGAAATTCTGAATGTATTTATTTGCGAGAATGGAAGGTCGGCAGGATCAGAATCATCTTACCGACCTCCACTTTAATTTTAATATTAGGAAACTAGCTTTATTAGAATAAATGTGTATTATGAATGTGTATGTATGTAAATGGTCAAATACCTCAATTTACCACATGTGAACCGATACAAAGAGAAATGCAAAAAACTGTAAGGCCCGATGAACAGCCAATTAGAATGAAGTTATCAGTAAAAAGTGCAGATTTTTCAAAATGTGAGAAAGATATACGCGTGGTGCCAGCAATAATCGAAGCAGTTAGCCGGCCGAAAAAAATAATTTATAACATGAGCTGGAAATAAACTAAAAGGCAGTCCATTTGTTTCCAATTCTCATGGGGGCAAATCGAATATAACAGTTATAAAATAAGTTAAATAGATAATCATACAATTATATATCAGATTGTGTATTGTTGAGTATTTGGCACAAGTTTATTTGATTACTACATTGACTGCATAAGACAGAACATGTGCATCAAGCCTACAGTCCTTCTGGGCACAATCAATGCATGGTCTTCGTCTTCCTGTTTATAATTTTTAAAATCCACCACTTCACCAGCTACATAATTTTATTTAAAATTCCTAGAGCCAGCTTGGCCAGGGCAAAAAAGTGCCACTGGCTACAATTTTGAATTCATTCTATAAAAACAACATAAGTTGCTTTTCTGTGAATGTGTTTTGTTATTTTAATTATTTACTCATTTTATACGATTATATTAAATAAAGGAGAAATTATTGTAGATAGTGTAAATATCTTTTATTCAATCGCATGCCCTAAGTGAACAAACAATCTGCAGATTGCCTTCTTTATATTCTTAACGCACAGGGATGCAACTTTGCATATATTATAAGTTATATCACTTAGCGAAACATAAGAAAAAAATTTTTTTTAATTTACATTAATTTTAAATTAATTAAGGTTTTAAATAGAGATTTAAAAAAAGTCAGTGTCATGAGCGGGATTTTTTTGAAAAAAGGCAAAGAGGAGGGAAATTGCGAGAGGTGGGGTTGAGATGGGAAGTTGGTGCCCGAGTGGATCGAGGTCACGATAGCTCAAGTGGTAGAGCAGCAGCGAAGCTAGCCGAAGGTCGTGGGCTCGAATCCCGCTTGTGACACTTACTTTTTTTATCTCAACTTAAAACATTAATTAATTGGATGATATAATTGGCCAAGCAGACCACGAAAAATAGTGAATTATTTTTAAATATCAGAGAGCTCTTTTACACGATTTCCGCCAACAAAATGGCCAAGCAACCAAAAAAATACAATTGATTGTAACACGTATCTTCACATCTACATATTTCATTCTATGTCTGTTCTGGAGGGGTGAATTACTCAAACACAATTGGCAGCAGAATCTGCGGCCGGTATGGAGGGGGGGTTTAAATTGTATAAAAATATTATCTTTTTTGCTGGGAAGGCAAAAATTGACTGTTAAGAAAAGCAGTGCTATAGAAGGGTGCTCGCTAAGAGGGGTTTCACTGTAAATATTTTATGGGAAAGGAGTAAAAGGAATGACCTGACCTCCTAGACCCACTAGGATAGGTAGAATTTAAACAAAGCTGCAAATGAAAATATCCACTAACTTCCTTGGGCACCAAGGGATGAGACACAAGGATTAATTTAAATTTTTTAAATCACCCAAATGTGCCGCAATATGTTTATTTAGTGGGTGTATGTAGTATCCTTTTGGTTTGGCAAGGAGGTGAATGGGAATAAAACAAAAGACTTCTAGTTTGGTAGACTCAATCATTTTCATCTCACCAAACAGTTTGGTCTACCAGCTATGCTTCAGTATTTTATTCTCTTTAGTTGTGCATTTTGTACCCCTTTTTTTCAGTTGTGTTCCTTTTAAATATTTGTAAAAATGTAAAGGCTAAAAAGAAAAGTTTTAAATTTAATTCCAGGGAAGTTGTAAATTTACCCTTCTTGTGATTTCCAAATTGTGAGCTCTTGATCTGGAGACAGAGTACAAAATTCGCCGATGATTTTTTTATTAATGGAAGACGAAATGAAAGTATCTTCCCCATCGATATTTATCTCTACATCTTGCACTATTACATCGTCGATTTCACTAAACGTCACATATGTGCAATTATTTTTCTGCCTAATGAGAGCTATATCTAAAACAGAACTTCCAAAGTGTACTATTTACATTAAATCATTCTACACTACAATTTATTACTTTTATGAGTATCAATTTGAAAAATATTGGACTGATTATTCGTCAGAAATGTATAATCCAATTCACTATTAAGTTCGCCAGTTCCAAAGTCTTCTGTTAGTCTATAAAGCACTAAAACATCCATTAATTTAAATTTAAAAAAACTTATTTCTCAACACAAGCATAAAAATTGTTAAAAATAAATACTTGCATATGTTAATTATTTTTTGCTTCTTTTGTGCCGATCTAATTAAATACGTCTTATCGTTAATAAGCAATGTTCCAATATTTCCACCAGTGTAATACCAATTATAAACCTATAATAAAGAAGAGTTTTAATAATTAATGTTTCTTAACTAGACGTATCAAATGTGTCATTACTCCATCCAAATAAGGATCTGGATCTTTTTCCATGTGATCTACGAGTGCGTACAAGTTGGGATGGCATGTGATACTTGATGGAACGCCTGGAAGTAAAAATAAGCAAAAATTAAAAATGTTAGATGTAAAAATGAAACTTGGTCTTGAAAATAATACTTTCGTTATCGCTGAAATCCATTTCTTCCTCGTTTTCATCCGCGTGAACTGGAATCATCGAGTCTTCGCAGAGGGAAAGTATTCTTTTCTTCTTTAAATTCCATATTCGCTTTTGGTTTGTCAACTTAAAGGCGGGATCAACTCCATTGATTTCTGCAGGGGAGGGGGTTACTATTGTTAATCTTCATGATTATATATTTGAACTGAATTGAAACAATAAATTATTCTCACCCGTTAAAATAATTTATTGTGTCAATTTAGTGTTTGAGCACTACACAGAAAACAAACACTTACATATCTGATTGAACTTAAAATTTCGATCACTGTATAAATTCACTTTCACATCTTACATGAATTTGTATAATGATGCTAATAAATCTCAGGCCCTGATGATGATCTGAATAAAGATCGAAACGCTGGCACAAGAAAGAAAATATTTTCTAAACCTATGTCACACCTGAAGATTTCCAAATAATCATAAAAAATTATTTTCACTCTTTTATCTTTTATTATAAAAATAATTATTCGTATTCGTTAAATACTAAATTTTAAAAAAATAAACAAATAAAAATGTAATTGGAATCCTTGGCATTCTTGAAGTGTTTCTTTGTTGGAAGGAATAATTTTCTAGTAAAATTAAAAAGAAAAGAAGGGCAAGCAGATTGACAAGATAGTGAAATAAATATTTCCGAATTAACATACATAGAATATGAATAACATGAAATGAATTTGTGAGAAAAACTTCAAACCGTGTTATTTTCTCCTCAATCTGGCATATTTTAGGATTTTAATATGAGGTTTTGTTCAAATAACTACATCCCGAATTCAATTCCAGCAGCTTTGAATGTTTGTAATTAATGTGCGGTGTTTAGTGACCGTTAAGTAATTATTATTTGGAGATCGTGAGATGCTGACGTGGCCTGGTGTGACAGGTTGTTGAAAAACATTTTCTTTATCGTGCCAACGTTTCGATCTTTATTGAGATCATTTTCAGGGCTCTAAGTGTTTGTATTCTGTGTAATTGGGCCATTCTTGCGTGTATTCTTGAAAGTGCATTCTCAGAATGGCACAATTAAACAGAAGACAAATTTACTTTGTATCCTGAAGATGATCTCAATAAAGACGATAAAAAAAAACGTTTTTCTGAAACCTACATCAAAACAGACCGCATATCATGATTTCTAAATAATAATAATTTAACAGTGCATAATGATGATTGCTCATTCAAAAATTGCTCTAATTGCTTTAAAATTAAACAAGTTTGTTCAATTAAGTATTTACAATTACGCACAGACAAAAACCTATTTATAACAAAAAGAATCCGATTATTATTTTATAAATTTCGATTATTAAGAGATATAATTGATATAAATACCATAAAACGAGTTTATATAGCACTTGAGCAGTCGATATTTTCTTGTGATGTGGTAGCATGAAGGTAATGAAAATTTATCTACTAATAGATGATTAATTACAATTAATACTGTAATTAAAATAATTTTTTAAAAAACCTAGATTGTACTCCACCATTCTTTTGTATTGTATTGTAAGTTCACAATTTCAATAGGATACCATTAAATTTACCTATTAAATTTAATAAGTATTGGAATAATAAATTATCAATTTCCCAAAACTTTTCCACCAGGACCAAGATTGATTCCTACAGAGATATAGAACCACCTTTTGTAAAAAAAAAAAAAAAAAAAAAGGAAAAAAAAATTAAAATTGCTATTAAATTCTATTATGCCAACATTGATACAAACAGTTTTTTTAACCTAAAACTATTCAAAAACATTATAAATAATATTTTATGTAACAGTACGAACTTTAAATAACAATATGTAGTTAAATGTACTTAAAATCGTTTTTAAAAAAATATATAATATCTGTGCAACAATTTAAACTTTAAATAATAATATGTAGTTCAATGCATTTTTGAAAGCATGACTGATCAACTCACCCAGCACAAGCCATTTGGCTTTTAGATGACTGTCATTGTTATATAATACAGATCTACTTTTCATAATATAATGTTGTATAAATAAATACCATATCTGCAAAATTGTAAATTTTGTTAATTGGCAAATAAATCTATCTATGTTTAAAATCATTAATAGTGTGGGTTCCTATGCCACAGAAGGGTTCAGGTCCTATAAACGGGTGGAAAAACACAGATTGTAATTATTGTATGAACAATGGGAATGTATTATAATTTACTATTTGCTTGGCATGTTTTATATTTATTGTCACGTTCCGTTTTAAGTAGTTGATGATGGTAATGACCAAGACCAGGCAACAACTGCACACACAATAAATGTCTTAGCACACTAGAACATATCATACTAGGACCGTAACCGTACGGACACATGCAAATAAATATTCTTTACATAGTTAGTATTAGAAAATGTCCACTACACCATTTCGTCACTGGCCAACAGTGTACATACCATGCCGTGCACGTTCAATCAAAAATCGGCTACCAAGAATATTTTGCAGGTGTCAGTCCGCTGTGTGCATCCGGCCTACAGTGTTACTGTCCCGTTCCACACAAGTTCTTTGTATTTGACGAAGGGATCTGTGTTTGTGTTCTTAAAATGGTGGATGAACAACTAATAGAATATGTTCGTAATTATGAGTTTTTATCGCCCAAAATAATGTCAATCATGGCCAATTATGTATATAGATAATTTTCTAATAGCCAATCTTTTTTTTTTTTTTTTTTTTGCTTTGTATACTACATCTAGCCACGTCTTCTAGATTGTATAGCCTACTGTTTCAGACTGCTATGTGCTATGATATAATTTTAATTTTGTATCAAATTTATAGGTCAATATTTTTAAAAAAATTATATATTACTTTATAAATTTGGACGTCCGACTTTGCTATTAAGGTTTCATAACTGAACGGCCTTTCGGGAGTAGTAACTTTATCTAAGGACTTCATTAATTTTTCCCTTTCTTCCTCAAATTCAACACAGAAAATTATTATATGTTTCAAGTCTTCATACTCATCGCATGTTGCGCAATTGGGAGTGTCTCTGCTTTTTATTATTTTATTAAGGTAAGAGCCACAAATGATAGCCAAACTTTATTTAACAAATTCACTCCACACAAGAGAATAAAAGATCACAAATGAGACATTTTTTAAAAAAGAAATTACAGCGTCTGAAGCAGGGCGGCTATGAAACGTTTTTACATACGGGTACAGAACGCGGTTCTTCCGTTGCAGTGGGCATAGTAGCGACCAGAGTGTTGTTGTTGTTTTTTTTGTTTTGTTTTTTTGTGCCTGACACGATCCTAGTATGTTACGTTCTAGAAGGCAAAGACCTTAATGGCACATCTGTGCAGGAAACAAACACTTTGTTCTCTGAAGATGATCTCAATAAAAACTGAAAGCATGATAAAAAAAAATGATTTTCTGAACCTACGTCACACCTGACCACATCTCACGAACTCCAAATAATCATTAACATTCAGTACATACAACACATTACTACATACTGTACGTATCTAATTCTAAATACTTGAATGAGAGCGCTATCAATAAATATATCCGGCCTTCGGATTAAAACGGTATCAAATCTAATTGGTTTTAAAAACAAACAAAGTGGATTACATTTTCCAAGAAGTTAGTCATTTTTTAAGAGTCAACCTATTAGTTAAATAAAAGTCCCAAGGCGAACGTACCTTCCCTTGAGATGTTCACCGGATGAAAGACGGGTAAAGGATGGGTGAATTTGACTTGGTTTTTGAACAAGTCACAAGTTGCACCCAGCTTGTCATCCGTGGTCAAAAAGTCCTCTGGAAGATTTCTGTGGGTGTTGTGGCATGGTGCGCACCTGTGAGGGTACCGGGACAGGTAGTCAACCCCGTTCAATTGGCCCAAAGTTTTCGACAGGAATTTCTGGGCAAAAGCCATCAGAAATTCATTTCATTCTTTTCGACAGAAGTAAACGAATTTTTAACCTCCTTCATAAACAACACGTGACCCGCGAGTTCAACCATACGAAATGTATCGAAATATCGATTTTTCGACAGAGGAAAAACTTCTTTTTTTGTATTTTGCCGTTTTGTTTGGTCGTTTCCCATCATTTTGGTGTACCGTCTTCAGTAGTGGACCATATAATAGGAGCTCGAATAAACAGACTCATCACTGAAGATGTCGAGAAGAAGAAACATGTCCGTCAGACGAGGATAAACAGACCAAAATAAATGGATCACTATTACTGATAAAGTTTATTTATTAATTACCGATAAAAACAAAGTTACCAATCGATCATACATTTTAAAACTATATTTACATATGTTTGATCCTAGACCTTTTGAATTTTACAACGCCTTTGATTCTATTTCCCATCAAATTCTCATTAACAAATTATCCACTATTTTTTCTAATAAATTCCACGATGATAAGTTACGGCCCCTATCGGGATATAATAAATTCCAAAGTACTGATTGCTTTTTCTGTTGGATTTTGCTCAATGGTGTTTTTCAAGGTTCAATCATCAGTCCATCGTTATTTTCCCTATTACATACATAATATATCCTCTTCACTTTCTTGTGCTAAATAGCATCTTTATGCAGTTGTTTTTCAATTTTGGAAGTTCTGTAAACCGGCTATTTTGGCTTTCATTGGGACAATATAAGATGAAATTGTGGACGTTCTGCAATGGGCTAATGTTTTTTAACTTTCAGGCCTTGTTGTTAGGAAGTGTCGAATTTTCCTAATTTCATCCTTAATAGTATGCATCTATTGCATATTGTTCGATGGAAAGTCATCAAGGTTCTACCCTCTATCCACTATCCACACGTGTACCTGTCATATAGTATAACAATTTTTTTTTTCCGAAGTCCTGATGAAGACAATATATTCTGCCGGAAGCTCAAAAAGAAAATAAATGTTGTTTCTGTCGTCCTGGCCTCATACCCAATCTACCTTTTGGAAAGAAAAACATATTTAAAAAATGATATTGATTTTTTTAATCTTACTAACACTCACAATACGACTGACAACCGTGACACATCTACACAGAAAAAACACACTTTGAGCCATGAAGATGATCCAAATAAAGATCAAAATGTTGGCACAATAAAGAAAATGTTTTTCTAAACCTACATCACACAACACTGCATCTTTTTTTTAACCAAAAATTAAACATTAAATTAAGTAAGAAAGTTCTATAAGGGTACCTTCTTAGAAAAAATTTAATTGATGAATGAAAAAATGAATAGCTCAAGAGCCCAGAATAGATTTATGTTGAAAACTATAGATAGTTGAAAAAAACAAAACATTGAATATCTGCAAAAGGGTTGAGAATCGGACCATGGGTCATACAAACTGTTTTGTCGCATTTGAGGTGTAGAAGCACCTGACGAAATTTGTCATACAAGTACTGAATCACCCTGTATATATTTTTTTGAAAAATAATTCCTATTCATGTAGACAGGTTGTATGATTAAATCTTTATTTTGCTTTATTTTATTTAGATTTTATTGTATTTTCACTTAAATCTCTTTGGTTTATAGTGCAGTGTTTCATTCTATATTAATATTGATTTGTTTATAAGCATTGGATTGTATATATATATTTTCTTCTTCAATTCTGTATGTTTTTAAAAAAATGTCCCCCCCCCCATAAATAAATAATAAATGGATTATCAATACTTCAGTGACGCCATAACATAACCAAGCTCCTTTTTGACCACAAGAGGCGACCACAACGCCTTTTGTCGCGAGGTTGCACGGTCAAAAACGTCGAGTGGTTTGGAAGAAGGCAACAAAAACAAACAACAAAACTTTCAATGAACTCGACAGATGAAGTTGTAATTTTCAAAATTCGGTCTTGCACAATTGAAATGCCATTCGCCCGTTCTGATTCAGAGGAGAAATCTTAAATCAAAACCGATCCAGTTTTGGTCTCATAATAGCTCGGAGAAGGACTAGAAATGCGTTTTCACTTTCAGTTCTGCGATATTGGCTGACGAGTTTTCTTCTCGGTGCGACCATCGCTTCCTTCCTCTTCTACTACGCCTTCTTAGATCGCCATGGTAATTATTTAAATAAATAAAGCCATTACAAACCGTCTAAACTTAATAATGCTTTAACTACCTGTACATCAACTTTTCTGAAAGCAGAAAAAAGTATTCACTCTAATTAAATCTTTCAAATTTTTCGCCATCATCAGTAGTGAGTGTGTTAAAATGTATAAAGGATCCGCAGTGGCTAAGTGGTTAAGGCGTATTGGCCATGCTAGTATTTCTGTATTTGAATCAATAACCCCTGGATTTTTTAATTGTGATTATTATGGATAAACCCAATGGATAGTTGAATGTTAAACATCCTGGGTTGTTATCTGCACTGAAGAGTGCGGTTGGAAGTCCCCCTCAGATGACTCGCAAGTCTGCCACCCACAGAACCACAACCTTGCCAGGTATGCTGTTATCCCCATGACGCTTCTTCGGTCCAAGCGCTAGTTGGCTTTGTCGGTAGATCTGCTTTGACCAACTGTTCAGGGGCTAACAGAACACACTAAGAGAGGTTTAGTGGCTCATCCAAGTAAAAAAATGTCACCTATGTGGATGCTCGAGACAAAATCTGCTGTTATCCAGTTCCACACTCTGTACTTTTTCCCTGACTGGTCCTGGAAGAGCCATTAGCCGCTCAAACTCGGATGGACCATACTTCTTTTTCCTTGTGCCTGTTGGGGCTATATTGAGCAGAGGCAACCTGAGGGTTACATATTCTGTGGTGGTTTGTCCGTCCTTTTCCCAGATGGGCATATGAACTCCAAAGTCGAAGGCGCTACTCTTCTCTGGGACACTTGGGCATATGATAGGCCGCAGCTTGAAACTGGCTGAAGTTGGCCCACAAATGAACTCCTAACCCGGATGGACTGCCTTATAGTTTTAAGATAGGCCACCATGACCCTCCCCCCTCAAAGTACAGTAGTGTCCACCTAGGTGACACTTAATCAGGAGGGAGTTAAAGGGAATCTGTGTCCTCTCCTTGTTGCAACCGGATGGCCTGCCAGTATGGGCAACATCGCCGGAGACAACTAAAAAATGGAAACTAAAAATAACCCTCCTAGAAAGAGCAAACTAGAATCCGTCATCTCTGATGCTCATTATTAATCAAGAACTGCCCCAACAGCAGCATACGAATATGAAGTTGTGTCAATAATACAATAGATGCATTAGGTAACAGTGGAAAAGAGAGATCAAAGTCACCAGTAACATTGGTTGGAACAAAACAAAACAAAAAACCTATTCCTACCACCTGTCCACTTATGAATGTTTATGAATTTCAGCCGACACTTTGTATTCTGGGGGATATTTTCAGGATAAATTTGGTTAAAGGGGTGAAATAGCAGAGATAGACCAACCATCCACTTCAGAAAAGTGACTCACTCATAGGGAAATAAGCAAAAAGGCACCCCAGAAAGTGCTTGGCTACTTTAAGGATGGGACTGGGCTGGCCAAGTGGTTAGTGTTCGATTCGTACATGTCACTAGCAGTTCTTGGTTTGACAGCCAGCAAAGCCCATGGCGTTTTAATTTATATTAGTATGAAAAATGTATTTAGAAAATATATCTGTCATAAGCTCAACTGGATTAGGTAGGCAATCAATCTGCAGGTTTATCGCCTTGCAGATTCGCAAAAAAAAAAAAAAATGTTTATAGATATGTCCACTATTTTATCTTAATAAAAATTTGGACCGTAAATATTAAATTTACATTTGCACATTGTTCTTACAAAAACGCTTTTTCAAGAGCCAAGAAATGGCCTTCAATGAACTGGGTCACATCGAGCATGCTGGACTCAGTGGGCTTGGGTCCAAAATTAAGTGTCTGTGTGTCGCCCTTCTCTAATTAATAAATTCAACCCAATTTAAATCTGTAGTTTGATTATCACAGATCAGCCTGTCAGTCAAGTTTCAGGTATATAGATGATGGCTAATTACCATAATATGTCTAATAAAACTAGTGGCAAAAATACAGACCAGGACGATCAGAGTTGATCGAGTTACTTGTAAAATTTAGAATCATTGCAATTAAAAAAAAAATTATTTCCTCCTTTACAGGTTTTCAGTTCATTAATTCCATTAATTTAATCTTTCATTTTTTTTAGGACCAAACAATATGCTTGGGTTCAATGGGCGTGAGGCTCGACTTGCGGGAAGAGTAAGGGAGATGGAAGAGCAAAATCAATTACTTCGAAGGCAACTGAGCATTTCGCAAAACCACTTGGTTGCAGCTATGAAGAATAGCAATTCTTCTATAAATAGAGATCAAGAATTGTCCACCCCCACATATCTATATGAAAAAAAGGGCGGTGCACTTTGTTCTAATCAGGTACTACACTTTCTGTGATACTTCACGATTAATATTGATTTCTTATTTTTAACATTGTAACAAAAAGAAAAAATTCAAGATCTTAACAAATTTATTTCCATTTTAGGAAGAGGATGTGCCAAAATGTGAAGTGATTCACATTGCTATAGTTTGTGCTGGCTATAACTCTAGCAGATCTGTAGTGACTCTGATAAAATCGATTTTATTTTATAGAAAAAATCCTTTGTATTTTCATATGATCTCCGATTCTGTTGCTCAAGTTATTTTACAGACATTATTTAATACATGGGCAGTACCTCAAGGTAACTTTCGCTTTTTTTAAATTATTATGAATTTATGTTAATATTAAGGTTTTTAGTTGAGGTAAAAAAGTCAGTGTCACGAGCGGGATTTGAACCCACAATCTTTGGCTAGATACGCCGCTGCTCTAGCTATCATGACCTCGATCCGCTCAGACCCTATCTTCCCATCTCAACCCCACCTTTTGAATTTTCCCTTCTTTTTGCCATTTTTCAAATGTGTAATCTATTTGATTCTCGGTAACAAATTAATTTTTTATCTCAACTAAAAATCTTAATTGATTGAAAGATATTAATTGGTCAAGCGGACCATGAAACTAGGGAATTAAATGCAACATTTTTACCATTCACTTAAATGTGTTTCTAAATGTTTATAAAAAATTTTCCTTCCCATTCTGAGTTTTCTTTGGAAAAAAAAAAATTGATGTTTAGAAAGAAAGGTTCTTGATGTTATACTAAGCAGGACAAAGAAGACAATAAATTGGCCAAGAAAAGTTCGGGACACCTATCAGTCCTGAAGCCTTAAGCCAGAAGTGTACATCCATCAGACCACGGGTTAAAAATTAGTTCTCAATTCAAGGGAACATACGCCAGATATGTTAAAAAGTTGATCACAGAAACTAATGGCAGAACTGCAGACGCATGAGGTATGTGTATAGAATTTGGAGCAGCAGAAACAAGTCAGTGCATATTTCGCCTAGGTGCGAAGTCTGGAAGAGAAAAAGCCTGAATCATACACACAGGAGCCTTTAACAAAACTTTGGAATCTAAAAAATAGGTCTTAACCTTATTGTTGAGTTCTAAACAATAATGAAGATAGCACAATAGGCCAATATTGGTCATGATACACAAAGTCACAAAATGGCAGACTCCCTTTAATCTTAAAAAATAGATTTATTTATACTCATAATTATAAGTCACTTATTTAATTTTATTTTTGTTGTAGTCGATGTACAGTTCTACTTGGCTGATAACGTTATTAATGATGTTTCTTGGATCCCTAACAAACATTATTCAGGAGTATATGGGTTGATGAAGTTAACATTACCAAAGGTGTTACCCGAAAGTTTAAACAAAGTCATTGTGCTAGACACAGATGTCACATTTGCAACGAACATTGCAGAGTTGTGGAAATTATTTTCTGAAATGAGGCAACCGCAGGTAAATTTTTTACTTAATATATACATATTGAACTAATAATTCTATTAAAATTGTCCTGGTGTTTCTTAAGAGCATTGGATTAGTCGAAAACCAAAGTGACTGGTATCTTGGGAAATTGTGGAAAAAACACCGACCATGGCCAGCACTGGGAAGAGGGTATGCAAATCATCATTTTCACTGATTTGAAAAGTTCATTTCCTCCAAGAATTAATTTCGTTTCAGGTATAATACCGGGGTGATATTGTTAAATTTGAAATTACTTCGAGATGGTGGCTGGGGTCAATTGTGGAGGCAGATTGCCGAACGGGATCTCATGACCCATTATACGACAAGCCTTGCCGACCAGGACATATTCAACGCCATAATAAAGCAGCATCCGTATCTCGTATACAAATTGCCATGTCAATGGAATGTACAATTGAGTGACAACACAAGGAGTGAACTGTGTTATTCCGAAGTTACAGATTTAAAGGTAGTCCATTTATTGTTTCATGAAAGTTTTCATTATTTACCTAACTTATAAAAATCTAATATAACAAAAATAATTTATGTTATGAAGTTTATCTGCTTCAGACAAATTAACACACAAAACGTGCTTATAAATAGAATATTTATTAACATTCTAGCATTTGCCTCACTGATTTGATACATAATATTATAACAAATAAATTATTACTATTTATTACAGGTAATACATTGGAATTCCCCGAAGAAGCTGAAAGTGAAAAATAAGCATGTTGAATTTTTTCGAAATCTTTATTTAACTTTCCTTGAATATGATGGCAATCTTCTCAGGCGGGAGTTGTTCAGTTGTAATTCTTCAAGAGCTACAAGGAAAGAGAGAGAGCTAAGCAAGGTAAACATGAAATTTTTAGCTAAATCTAGTGCCATTTTTAAATGTGAAATTTAAAAAAAAAGTAAAATTTCCAGTTAAATGAAGAAGACGTGTGTTATGAATTCAGGAGAGCAAGGCTGAACAATTTTAGAACTCACCTTTACTTTTTGCATTATGATTATGAACCAAGCCCTGAAGGAAATGATGTTACACTTGTTGCACAACTATCTATGGACAGGCTACAAATGGTTGAAATGATGTGTAAGCACTGGGATGGTAAGACTTCGTTCATATTTCATATAGTATTGTTAATTTGTTTATGTTTTTGAGAATGTAAAAATTTAGATGAGTACATGATACAAAATGAGATTTCTTCCTGAATCTGTGGTTTGGTCATTCTTGATTATTTGTGTCTACCTATGCATTGCTATTTTGGTCTACAGATATGTTTACACATTTTTACTATCTTCAGTGGTAGGTTTGTATGTTGCATTTAGTTACTGTGGTATAAAAACGACATTAAATTGAAATCCTATCATTAGGATGATGAGCTGAAACACATCTACTAAGCAATACACCAAGGATAACCAAACCAGGCTTATCAGGAATGATCAAACTATAAATGCACAAATATTAACATAGTGAAATAACATAGAATTATAGTTAAATTGACATAAATTAGGAATGGTAAGGTTAACCAATAGAGGCAAGTTAGGTTAGTTAGGTGAAGATAGAGTGAGTATGTTGATTCACTTTTTGTAAATGATAAACCATCGTTGCATGAGGTTGAAGGAGTTACAAACACATATCTCAACAGGAAATATAATAATTTCATAGTAGATTAGGTTGTGCTAGGTAGTATTAATGATGGTAATTAATAGGAACAGGTTAGGTTCATTTAGTTTGGGTTTGGGACAGTTGAGGTAGAAGTAGAGATAAGTAAGGTTAGGTTAAGTTAAGGAGAGGTTAAGTAGAGGCAAGTAAGGTTAGGCTAATTTGGATATGATTTAGAGGACAATCTAGGTGAATTTAGTTTGCATTCAGGGCTGCTTAATGAGGACTAGAGGTTAGGTTTAGTTTGAGTTTTGTGCAGGTTAGGTAGGGTTAGAGATAGGTTAGGTTAGGGTCAGTTAGATGTGATTAAGGACAATTAAGGGTTATTTATTATAGATTAAATTATATACGATGAGGGACAAGTTAGGTTAATTTAGAATGGGTTTGGGGCAGTTTGGATAGAGCTAGAGATAATTTTAAGTTAAGTTAGATATGGTTAGGGAATGTTAGTTTGGGTTTGGGGCAGTTTAGGTAGAGTTAAAGATAAGTTGGGTCAGGTTAGATTAGATATGGATAGGGCCAGTTTATGTTAATTTAGTTTAGGTTTCGGACAGTTTAGGGAGGACTAGAGATAGGTTAGGTTAAGTTAGTTCAGATTTGGTACAAGTTAGGCTGGGTTAGACAAGTTAACTATTATAATATTGTTAGGGACATATTAGCTTACGCATGCTCAGGAGCAGATTAGGTTAAATTAGGGACAGGCTAGGTTAAGATAGATAGGATTAGGGTTAGGGACATTTTCATTTTAACAAAATGTAATACTTCATTTGTTGTAATCACATTGATTCTATCTGTAATACTTTAGGTTTTGACTTTTTTTTAAGAAGAGAAATGTTTTAAAATTGTAATTGTTCCAAAAACAGTCAGAGCATACTTTTTTATACAATTAGCATGCATGCTCATCTCCTGGCATATTCTGATAATTACTGTGTACTACATTTATACATCTTGCTATCTTCATTTTCCTATGGGATTGAATATTTTGTGTATTTATTATTAAAACCATACTTTTTTTAAATCAGACTCTCCTTTAAGGGTTATTTGTTTAAAAAGTTTATAAGGATATGTTGGTGGAATGCATGTTTTTCAACACCTTGATTCAGTTGGCAAAGGATAATTTCTTTTTGTTTTTCTCTTTTTAGGTCCTATTTCCCTTACTCTTTACATGTCAGATACAGAGGCCCAGCAGTTTCTTAGTTACGCGTTAAGTTCCGAGGTGCTAAGCAGCCGGAAAGATATAGGATATCATATCGTTTATAAAGAAGGAGTAAGTTGTTAAAATGTGTTCATTAATTTTTATTTCAACTTGAATCATACCTTAAATTTGTCTTTTTGTGGAATTTCAGAACTTCTATCCAGTGAATTTCTTGAGAAATGTCGCTCTTCAACAAGTCAATACACCTTACGTTTTTCTTACTGACATTGATTTTCTTCCAATGTTTGGCCTTTATGGTTATCTTAAAAAATCAATTCAATCTCTGGATTTGGACACGTCAAAAAAAGTACTGATCAGCAGTATTCTTATCGATAACTTGACTGATTTTTTCCAATTTCTCTAGGCACTTGTAGTTCCTGCATTTGAAACTCAAAGATACAGGACAACGTTCCCAAGGAGTAAAGCTGAATTAATTAGGATGTTGGATATGGGGACATTGTTTACGTTCAGATATCATGTCTGGGCGAAAGGACATGCACCCACAAATTATGTAAAATGGCGCTCTGCTACAAAATCTTACATGGTAATTATCAAAAACAGACTTGCCTTCATAATTTTGTTTTTTAATTTATCGTGCACTATAATATTTATCTAATTTTGCAGGTACAATGGGAACCCGATTATGAACCCTATATTGTTGTGAAAAAGAACCTCGTGCCTGAATATGATACTAGATTTGTCGGGTTCGGTTGGAATAAAGTTTCTCACATTATGGAATTAGAAGCCCAAGGATATTCATTTATTGTACTTCCGAACGCTTTTATAATTCACATGCCGCATGCCCCTAGTTTTGATATTGCAAAATTCAGGGGCTCTGCACAATACCGAAGGTGGCTATTAGAATCGTATTTATTGTTAAAGATGTTTTCCCCCCATTCCTCCCTCAACCGTACCTAAGAGAGACCCCATACTGTCATTTTCCTCTTAAAGAAAAAACACTTTGGGTATTGTCTCAAAAAGTCTGATACATTAAATTTAAAAAAATTGGAAAAATAATCTATTATATAATTTTGTTTTCCGATTGTCTTTTTGGTTTTAAGCTGGTTTCTTTATTTGTTTTTTGCTAATGAGCAAGGTTAACACTTTTTTTTATAATCAGTATTTTTATTTCATTTTACAGGTGCTTAAAAATTTTGAAAAATGAATTCGTGAAAGATCTAGAACATCGATATTCAAGAGTTTTTGAAACTGAAGGCAGCTGAATTACTCCATCTGACTGGCAATAATACACATCCATTTATTTATTTATTTATTTTTTCTATAAGTTATAAAAATAACGTCATTAAACAGGAGTATTTGATATTTAACGCACACAAGAAAAGAAATATAAATTTCATTCTGGCATTAATGTCTTGTTTGTTTGATGTTTTCTTATATTTAAAAAATAGAAAAGAACAACGTTATTATTGAAGTTATTAAGGTATTAATGGTGAGGTAAAATAAGATAAAAAGTTCGTAACTTAAGTTATAAATAAAACTGTGATAAAATAATTTGTTGAATACATGAAAATGACAAGATGGCCCTTTAAAAATTAATCTCTTTGTACTTCTATTATTGTCTATACTCATTTTAAAATGTCCCTAGTTTTATTTTTGCTACAAAATCTTTTTCACTCGTTTTGTTATCTATTTTGCATTATACAGTTAATAGTATTCAAAAGATGCATTATATTTATGCTTCTAAAGAGAGATGTAGTTTGCTTCGAGTATTCTTGTCTAATTTCTCATATTTCAAAGGTTGGAGCTTTTTACCTGATTTTACACTTCTACTATCTTGTTTAAAAAATAGAAAAAAAATTCCATATTATGAACGTTTTATTTTGTTTGTATATTGTAACATTTTAAGCATGTGATCAATCAAATAAAGTTTGTTGTTGACAATTTATTGTAACAGTTACTCAATGTGTGTATGAACGTCCATTATCTTTACGAATTTTGTTTTAATTTTTTTTTTTTGTTAAATTAAATTCATTAACATTGTATGATCACTCTAAATAAACATTTTTTCTCTTTAAATATTACTATTTTAAAAATAGTTAAGGATATACAAAAAAGAAAAAATACCAAATAATGTATTATGTACTTTTGCATTTAAAAGGCCTAAAGGAATATTAAAAAACTAGAAATACTAGATTTCCCTCCTTCATCGAAAACCATTGAATTGTGTATACTTAACCTAACCCTAATCCCAACCTAGCAACCCTGTGAAAATGGTAAATAAAAAATGTGTATCCAGCCCTAAAACATATCCTTGTGTTCTTTTTTTAAATGTTTTTGGCATCAGAGGGTACTTATTTCTTAAATAGTTCTCTTATTTCTTTTTTATTATATTTATACTTTAGGAAAGGTTTCCATTCTTGTATCATTGCATTTGCATATTTGCTCTGCTACGTGAAAAATATAGAAACATGAATGTATAACCTGATCCGCTCATAGCTGCAACTAAACTAGCCAACCACATGAAATTTTGGTAACATGAAAATGGTCATGCAAAAAATGGGTATAACCCCAAAAACATATCCATACTGAAACCAGCCTAGCAGTATTAACGCAACTACGATTCTAGTGATTACGTGTAGCTTGGTACATTCACACAACGATAAAATTTGCTGAAAGATTAACAAAAAATAGTGCAAAACTGATGATTTGCACTCATATTTTCTCCGCTTCAGAGGAAAACATTGATTCATACAGATATAACCTGACCCATCTCTAACCCTAACCCTACCCCATCTAACCATTCCCTGAACCTAACCCAACTCATACTTTCCATGTTATATGATATGAAAAGTCGCATAATTATTTTTTTGATCCAGCACAATTTGAAACCTAACCTAACATAACCATTCTTATCCTAAAATAATACAACTCAATTTAACCTAACCCAACTCATTCTTTTAGGTTATATGAAATCAATGACTTGAAAATGGCCACACAAAAAATTCTAGATCCAGCTCAATTTGAATCATAACCTATCTCCATCCCTATCCCTACCTAACATAAACAATATTAATCTAAAATAATACAACTCAATTCATTCTAACCCAACTCATACAGTTGGCTTAAATGAAATTGATGAGATGAAAATGGTCACATAAAAAAAACTTTAGATCAAGCTCAATTTGAATGATCTATTTCCATCCCTAACTTATCCAAGGCCATGTGTTCTCTCCGACAACAGAAAAATTATCTTGGCCTAACCAAAAATATCTTTGTTAAAACCATTCTGGCAGTATTAAAGCACAATGTAAATCTAGTGAAACGTCCAAAATAATAAAGATGAAGCTTAATTGTTTTCAAAATCTTGATTTTTTCGTTGGTTTTGCTTTTCAGACTTTTTTTTCATTTCATTTTACTTAACCAGTTGGTCTGTGTGTCATTTTATCAGCGATTTCTTTCTTATATTGGGTTGTCCGGAAAATAATGCAGGATTTTGGTATTAAACAAAAAAAAAAGAAACTAGTTACTTTAAAGCAATGTTCTTTAATCAAAATAATTTCCCATACTCTCAATACATTTCTCCCAACGTGTTGGTAACTTATTAATTCCGTCTGAGTAGAATTCAGAATTTTTGGAATTGATAAAGTCAATAAATGCATTTTCCAGTTCCGTTTGATTTTTGAATATTATGTGTTGTAAGTAGTGGTCCAGGTGTCTAAAAAAATGGTAGTCAGTAGGCGAGAGGTCCGGAGAGTAGGGTGGGTGAGGCAAAGTTTCATAGCCAAGCTCCAATAATTTTTGTGACGTTACACGTGACACATGTGGTCGAGCGTTGTCATGCAACAAAATGGGCCCTTTCCGATTGACCAAAGAGGGCTTCATTACTGCCAATTTCTGATGCATGGTATTAATTTGGTTACAGTATGATTCAGCATTAATGGTTTCGCCAGGATTTCAGAAGCTGTAGTGTATTAAACCAAATGAAGCCCACCATACCGTAACCATTACCTTTTTTTGATGAGTTGGGGGCTTTGGAAAATGTATTGGAGCTTCTCCTTTGTCGAGCCACTGTCCAGAACGTCTAGTGTTATCGTAGAGAATCCACTTTTCATCACATGTAACAATTCTGGCCAGAAATGGGTCACTTTTGTTTCGACAAAGAAGTGATGCACAAACATCAAAGCGCTGATTTTTTTGGTGATCGTTTAATGAGTGTGGAACCCAATTTTCGAGTTTTTTCACTTTTCCAATCGCCTTGAGGTGGTCAGCGACGGTCGTTTTACTGACTTTGAGTTGCTCTGCAA
>CM077100.1:9047081-9059090 GCA_039619505.1 Cimex hemipterus
CTCATTAACACAACCCTCGCCCCAGACTTGGTTAATGTTTCTAGCCGTTTGGGCTCCGCTTCGGCCGAGTTTAAACTCGTAAAAGAAAATCGTACGAAATTCTCGCTTTGACATTATAAGGATGACTGAATTATTTCCAAGTAGCGGAATGCTACAGAGGTAAACAAACAATATCATTTGGAAGAGGATTAATAAGTGTTGACATTCATACAAATGAGTAATCCTGTAAACGTAAACAGAATATTTTATATAGATTTTTTTTAATGAAAACTTAAAATCCTGCATTATTTTCCGGACAACCCAATATGTACATTTTGCCTTTTTGATTTGGCTTAGGGAAAAAGAATTCTGGATTGTTGGTAGTAAGATATGAAATAATCTTTAAATTAATAATTTATTTATAATTATCACATGATAGTATTAAATAAACAGATAATATGTTATAATAAAAAAAATATTGCTATTTCTATACTTTTTTACATTTTAAACTATATATAAACAAGTTAACATTATTTACATAATGCAAATTCAAACAAAAGATCACAGTCTTGAATATTAACAAAATCAGCTTTTTTAAATTATTCTTTATTTTATTTAATACTTTGCCTTAGAGAATATCCAGGCATTGAAAAACATAATATAAAATAATTAGGCAGACTTGCAGCTAAGACAAAAACGAAACAGAAGAGAAAAAAATATAAAAGTGTATTTAATGCAGAACAGTGGTTTCTTTTAAGGCACACGGGAACAATCTAAAACATTCATTTCATAACCAAAATTATACGTGTGACAAAATTGTCCAGCAAAAAAAAAATTAAAATAATATATTAATAAAATAAATAAATATATAAACCTAACCCAACTAATATTTAGGTAAATATATTTTAAAAATAGTTAACTGGAATGGTTTATATTAGTTATATAACCACAAAAAATTTGACTTATTTATGGACTTGATATACTGTAAGTAAAATTTGAACATTAAAACTGTGAAGTAATAAAATTGGAAAATTGTTCAAGTAATAAAATTTCATGATTAGCACATAATTTATGTTTCGGATACTACGAAAAAAAAATTATTACTCCATACCAATGCAAAACTTTTATGGATATGGCAGCTTTTTGATATTCGCAGTTCTTTATTTCAATTCATTTACATCAAAACATTGCTATGATTCATAATTAATTTTAAATCTTCCGACGATTTGGAGGAAGATTTTCGTCTTTGTATGCTCACACTCTGGACTTCACAACTTGGTTTATTTGATTACTAACACTTATTCACTATTCAGCTTCAACCACACTTTTTCCATACTAAACATTAATATTAATCCACATACGTTTAGCAGTTAAAATTTTCGTCTCAACCAAGGACTTACAAAAAAATAATAAATAATAGAAAAATGAATCTTGTTCTTGAACATAGTTTATGGTCACAGGACCAAACACTCCAACATTTTTCTTTTTCTTTTAATTAAAAACAATGGCACCTTTTGTAATTTTTTGTTATATTTATGTATCTATCTAGAGGACAATAGGTTTATAAGCTTATTGTATTGGATTATTTTACATTTAGACATTTGACAGTTTTACCATTTTTTCTGACACAAAATCTGCTGTGATTATCAAAATATTTTGTACTGACATTCTACTTACACCCAGAAGGGAGTTTGTGTTATATTAACACCAAGAATTTGTTTCCCAAAACATGATGGGTCTTAATATGTTCAATGTGGGCTGGAACTTCCATTGTCGTACTATTAGGTGTTTTTTATTTTTATTTTTTTTAATTAATCTTATACAGACCTGCCTGCAGGTTGAAATACTTTGGCTCCTCTAAAGGTCAGCCGCACTGAACATGTTCATTTATTTTAAAAAACAAGTGTTTCTAAGAAAATTTAAAAAGCCAATTGATGGAAAAACTAAATTGTAAGACTAAAAATGGTTAATACTCCACAAAATCCCTTCTTTTTTTCAAGATTTGCTGACATTTTTCTCTCTATATGATAGTTTTTCACTTGTGTTATGACTAATTAATTGACTTAAAATCACATCTAAATGTTGTCTTGAATTTTTTTTCTTCGACCAATTGAAAAGGACATATATTTTTGTTAAGCTAGAAATTTGTTATGGTTTTAACACGTTGGGTGCGAAGTTGATTTTGTTATTGTTCCCTTTTGACATAAGCAGAAGAACAGAGCGTAAGATGAATCATTATAGTGCATAAACACATGAAACTACGCACATCACGCAACTGTTCGTCACTTTTTAAAAGATCTTTTTTCAAACAGAAAGGCAGATCAAAGGCAAACATAAAAATTATAAATACATATTGGATAATAAATGATGATGACGTAGAACTGTTAACACTTTCAATGCTGGGCTGCTTTAGTTGGAAACCCTCGTTACAGATTTTTTAAAACATATTTTTTCGTAAAGTATATAACAATTATTTAAGCATATATCCAAATATATTTGCCGTTAAAATTTAAAATGTTGAAAAACGAACAAAGTTGGTTGGAGGTATATTTACTATCTGAGTATACAAAAATCAGAGTTATACAATCTGCACAACTTGCCTTGTAAAATCGCAAAAGTGACATTTCATACAACTATTCAAAAATCGTGAGATGCGGTCTGGTGTGATGTAGGTATCAGAAAAACATTTTCTTTATCGTGCCGACGTTTCGATCTTTTATTGAGATCATCTTCAGGGCTCAAAGCATTTGTCTTCTGTGTAATTGTGCCATTCTTGCATGTCGTGTTTGAGAGTGTAGAATTTGGAAAAGTGAATTTATACAATGCAAAATATATTTTATATTCCATCAAAGTATTTCTACTCACTCAAAGTGTTTGTCTTCTGTGTAAGCGTGCTATGTCGTGTTGAGAGTGCCAGTAAAATTTTGTTGTTTAAAGTTTATATGTTGGGTTTTGAAGGTGGTGGGGAAGGAAGTGGGTGTAGAGGAGACTATTTTGTATAAGTCGTCGGCTTCTTTGAGGTGAAAAGAGCCGACAAAGGGAAACAATGTGTTGGTAATGTTTCGGCCAGTTTATTCTTTTAGGATTATATAGAAAGGGATAAATGGGAAAAGGAAAATTAGATTGTTGGACAATTAGATTAATGATGTTGGCATAGCTGCGACTGAGTTTGCATGCATCTGTTCTGTAAGTGATGCTGTGTTTATCCTTGTTGATGTAAACCATTTCTAAAAAATTACGTTTAAATTTGTTTTGTTCTGTAAATATTATTTTTGGATTTTTGAAGTCAAAATTGTGTTGGTGTTCAAAGTGGTGGGTAGCGAGTGCTGTAGGATTTGGTTTGGGTTTTTTGCAATCATAGGTATGTTGTTTTACTCTCCTGTCCAGAAATTGGGATGTAAGACCAATGTATGTAGCTGGACAGTCTAAACAGTTGATCTTGTAGATTACGTCAGATTTATTTGCAATTGGTGTTGGGTCTTTAATTTTGGAAGACAGTGTTTGGATTGTTTTATAATTTTTGAAAGCTATTTTGAAGTTATCGGATGAGAGAAATTTGTTTAATTTGTGTGATAGGCCTTGAATAAATGGGATGGAAATGTATGTTGGTTTGTTTGTATTTGTTGTATTTAATGTAGTATTATTAGTAATAGTTAGCGGATGCTGTTAGTGTTGAGTGGTAATTGCTGATTATCCTGTTAACTATGTGTTTAGATGTGTGAGATTGTTTTGGAGGATCTGTATATCTTTATGTTCTTGTGGTGAAATGTTTCATGGCTTAGGGTAATCATTCTGTGCAAGAGCCCTTTGGCCGTGTTTATTTTTGTATGAAGAGGATGGTGAGATGAGGAGGTAGCGATCAGTATTTCATGGTTTTTGATACCAATCTGTGATTAATGTGCCATCTGGCCGTTTTATTACGACAATAATATATTAATAATAATAAATTCACTTTTCCAAATTCAATATGTATTTTCTAAATGTAAACTATGTTTGTAAATCCCAGGCCCTGAGGATGATCTCAATACAAGATCGAAACGTCAGCACGATAAAGAAAATGTTTTTCTGATACCTACATCACACCAGACCACATCTCACGATATCTCAATAATTATCCATTAACGGTCACTAATCTCTACACATTTCATACAACGTTCAATAATAACTTTTAAATGCTTATTTTTAAGGATAATTTTTTTTAATGAAATGATAATTTATAACTTTTGAAATTTCAAATCTATATGGCACTTTTCAAAACCAAGGAACAATCCCGGCTCCTCATCACAACCTGGGCACAACGTACTAACTTTGCCTTTCCAAGTTCTATTTTGAACAATGGAAAAAATCCATTTTTTCTTCCTTATCTTCATTTTTGTCATCGTTATCTGCTTCCTCATTATAGTTAACGCCCTCCATCAATAGTTTTAAAAAATCCTCAACATTCAATTCATTTAATATTAATTGTTCTTACGTTTTAAATTTTTTGATAGGTGTCTCCCCTTTTAAATTCAACTGCTCAGAGGGTACATTTACCAGGGGTTGCTGGTACATTTCTAAACGTTTATAAGGCACCATGTTATTACGGAAAAATCACAATAAACAAATGTTGGTTCCTCACTACTGACAGTTACTATTATTTTTATCCACTGTAAATAAAAAATATTTTATATAAAAAAGTCGTTAGTTACTTAGCAAATTCGGAAATATGTTAAAGTCATTGTCATTCAACTATTGAACGTGCTTTTTATTTTTTCATTTTTGTGAACAAAAACAACTGAAATAACTAACAAATGTTACAAAACAAAAACAAAATGATGTGGTAAAAGAAAAAAATATGAAATAGATTCTAGACACTTTTTGAAAAAGTAAAAGAGCACAAAAAATTTTAAAATTATTAAATTCACTAATTTTGTTGTCCACTTGACCAATTGATATATTACAATAAATTAAGGTTTTTAGTTGAGATAAAAAAAGTCAATGGCACGAGCAGGATTCGAACCCACGATCTTCGGCTAAATACACCGCTCCTCTACTGCTAACTTGACTTCGGTCCACTCGGACACCAACTCAACCCCTCCCTGCCTTTTCAATTTTCCCTCCTTTTTGGCCTGAGTGGATCAAGGTCATGACGATAGCTCAAGTGGTAGAGCGGCAGCGTATCTAGCCGAAGATCTTGGGTTCAAATCCCGCTTGTGCCATTGACTTTTTGATCTCAACTAAAAACCTTAATTAATTTTAAAATTATTTTTTGATTTATTGTACTTTTCTATCTTTTTTAAATAGTAATAATACCTATTTTTATAAATAAGTTTAATTACCAAATGATAGAGAAATCTAAATTTTTAAAAAAATTAACTTCAAATTGAGATAATAATCAAAAACGGCTTGCAGTCTAAGGTAGGTAAATTCAAACCGAAGATCTGGTGAAAATGACAATATGACAAAATAAAAATAATATCTACAGCAACTAATAAGACTAGACCATTTTCGGACAGGGAGGATGTAAATTGAAAGTATTAATTGAAACAAGTTGAGGTAAAGAAATAATTGGAAAACAAGATTTTTAATACTTGGCTGGATACGCCGCTGCTCTACCACTTGAGCTATCATGACCTTGATCCACTTGAACACTAACTTCCCATCTCAACCCGATTAAAAAAAAAAATTACTAGAAAAGACATGTCTTGAGATACATGTGTAGACAAGTTGCACACCAAAGCCCCTGTTGAGTGGCTCTGGCATCTAAAAAAGGAAAAGCCGTAGCCGAGCCAGCTGAGGGCGGACTTTTTTTCTGTTTAATTTTGGCTAAATCCCACTTCTGAGACGCTACATCGAATTTAAAAACATATAGCTATACGGTAAATTTTATAAACTTGACTCTGCCAATCCACAAGGATTCAAATAAAGATGGAAAGAATAATGCCACTTTTGCTGCACCCAACGTGTTAACAAGAATTTATTTTTTACAACTAATTTTATAAGAAAAAAAACACATGTAACACGTAATTGTTTAAACCAACATTAGTAAATGCAGTATTATATACAGGGTAATCCAAAATGAGTGCTCAAAAAGAAATGTTAAGTGTCAAAGCTAGGCACAAAATTTTGCTTTGTGGTTATGAATGTGGTGTTAAATTTTTCTTTAAATTTCTATGAATAAATAGAGTTGAACTGTTTGATCGTAAAATTCCTGCATTCATACTGGAAAGATATATTAGCTGTGTAAAATTAATACATTAAATTCACTAGTTTCGTGCTCCGCTTGACCAATCAACATCTTACATTAAGGTTTTCAGTTGAGACAAAAAGTCAATGGCATGAGCGGGATTCGAACCCACGATCTTCAGTTAGACATGCCGTTGCTCTACCACTTTATCATGACCTCGATCAAATCAGACACCAATTTCCTTCCTTTTCGCCATTTTTCAAATGTCGTGTAATCTATTTGATTCTCGGTGACAAATGAAATGACAATGATGAATGACGAGAATGCCGACTTTTGATCAGGTTGAAAAAATTTTGCATTGTGACTTTACCAAAAACATAACCTTTCATTGAATCAACTAATAAACCAATTATTAAGGTAGAATTTTATCCTAAATGCACAACATTTGTGAATCAACAAATTTGTTTTGTTTTTTATTTGATATTTAATAGTGCTGTTTTGCCGATATTGGATCACCCCGGATATAATAGTAATTAGTATAAACATAGGTAGTCAAATTTTACCACCTGATTATCACGGAGTTTCAGCTGATGATGAGCGATTCAATTTTTGGTAACATGGATGACAGACAGGAACCGCACACTGGCTCAAGTGGCCAGGAAGAGTTATATGCTTTTCAATACAGCGAGTACAAAATATATTCCCACACTGCCAGCAGTGATACTAAAAAAAAATTTGTCAAAAAAAAATTATCATCGTCTAATTGTTTTCATTTACCTTTACCATACTATGGTCAGAAGGAGCTGTACATTCGAAGCACTTGACGTTTCTGAGTGTTTTCCAATCCAATGCGAGCGCAGTTAAATCATCGCTTAATGAATCGATTGATTTCTTGTTTAGATCTGCGCAAAACAGAAAATTTTGAAAATTAAGACTTAAAAAAGAAAGTTACAATAATTATGAAAAAAATTAGTATACCTACCAAAAGGATTACTTTTAACTAATGGAACAGCATTCTTCAAAACTTCTTCCTTTTTTGTATCAAATAAGAAATGATAATTATAAGATTCATTTAAATATGGTCATCATCAAAAATTTACCTGCTCATTTATCTTATTGCCAGTGCATGATGGTGAATTTATTTTTTCAAACTTCTTTTTGCCTTGAGGATCACTCAATAGTTTTGTGAGTGCATTAATTTTCTGTAAACAATCAACTTAATTTTTTTAAAGTGTTATATGAAACTTTTCAAATTTAAAATCATAGCACGTTGATAAGTAACACATAGGTTTAAACAAGTTTTACAATTTTGTCTTGCCCACGAATATCTGATATAAATGGCACACAAATAAATTAAAAACACTGTCTGGCAGCATTTTTGATTAGTGTTTAAGCATTTGCTGCGGCGTTTTCGATTAAAAAAACCAAGGCATGTACACTTATTTTTTTCTCTAGTTTCTCATGAAACAAAAAGTTATAATCTAACTATCCAGAACAGCAGAACACAAATAAGAACTTAACTTTTTTTAAAGGCAACATACTCGTCAATGCACTTTTTTTAAAGGTTTTGACACTAAATTAAAAAAGGTGCAAATGATGTTTAATTTGAAGCAACCTTTTTCAAGTTATTTTCAAAAAACTTTGTCCAAACAACGTTTTTCAGAAAAACAAAATCTCCTACTTCTTCAAACCAATAGCAAAATTATTTATCATTTTAATTGATATAAGAATTAATTAATAAGTTTCAACATTTTAAAACAATTTCCTCAAATAACATCGATGGGGCTCTCTCTTATCAAAGTTTGATTCGCCTGGTGAAAATTTTGTTCACAAATACAAATAAGGAAATAATGTTTGGCAAACAAAACAAAAATAAAAATTGTTTTGTTGATACTAGCAGCTTTTGAGTTATACTTAAAAAATTATTGAAATGTTTTAATCCGTAGTTAACACTAACTGATTTGTTGGAGATCGTGAGCTGCTTTCTTGGGTGATGTAGGTCAACTATCATGATGTCCAAATAATCAATAATTAACAGTCACTACATGTCAACCTTAAAAACCTACTTCAAAAGTTAGTTTTTAATTAACTTACTTGCATATCGTAAAGAAAAGATTCCAAGAAAAATCGGAGATTATTGTGGACTAAAATTTGCACTAGGTTGAATCGCGCTTTAATGAGATACATCCAGAGTGTACTGTTGGTCGATGTATATTTTAAGGAATTGTTGCAAAAATTTTCTTTTGATACCATGAAAAATTAAATTACTATCAATTGAAAAGATAAATAAATTGGTTGAAAATTTGAGGTGAATGGGTCACTTTTTTTTTTTTTGTTTTGTAAAACGCTGTTCAAAATATTTGTTTATAAATAGTCTGAGAGCAGTTGTTCCAAATTAAAACCCATTTAAACAGTTGGAATTAGCATCCAAAAATTTTTAAAATGCATTGATGAATAATTCAGTACGTTGCCGTCCTCCAACTAAATCACTTAACACTTTATGTTCGAGGTAAATCAAACAAGATCTAAAATAAACAGAACTTACTTTCTGTAGTAGTTTGATATGTTCTTCTAATGAATTGCTATGATTGGAAGCAACTAGCAGGGATTCACTCACACTCTCTCTGGGATGGACGCCACTTTCAAAACGACAGTACATTCCCCTCCAAAACCTTTAAAGATAATCTTTTTTTTAGTTAATTTAAAGAATTAGGTTTTGCAATTCAACCAGTAGGATATTATATATAATTATGAAGAATCGTAAGTGTAATATATCATTTTATTTTACCTTATATTCTGGGGTATGAGGTTTGGTCTTAGAACTCCTTCGCAAAATTTCGGATTATACAGTGGATTTATATATTCTCGCATATGATTAGCCATGAAGCCCCATAATGAGAAAGTCCTTTCGCTTAATCTATAACAGAAAGTTCATATAAAAAAAAATCTAATCAAAACTATTTATTAAATTACCTAAGTTCTATTCTTTCTTTTTCACAATTTCCTATGAATGTTCCGTACAAACAAGAACTTGTATTATCATGAATCGCAAATAAAAAGCTTTCATTAAACTGGAAAGCCGTCGGAAAATCTTCCATCAATTGCCATGTACATTCGATGAACTGTGTAAATACTGGAGAGACTTCTTTCGTCTCGCCAGCCAAATGGCCGATTCGATCTGTAAACTTATGACCAAAACTAAGCCAGTCTTTTTCGATTAGGGCCTGCAATAAATAACGAATAAGAAAACAGCCTTACTTAAGGAATATTTTATCTGACCTGGAAGCCTTGTATTGTTCTATAAAACGGGTCCAAAAGCATGGCAGCAAGCGAGCACACTTGCGCAGTTCTGTCCCAACCGTCGCTGCAGTGCACTAAAACATTAACCCCGGACTCTACAGCCTGAGCGATAAACCAACTCGTGTCGAGAATAGATTTTATATGCTTTAACCAACCGCTGCTTTCTAGTCCACTTAAAAATCCTGACATGGAGGGCCATTTGAGTTCACAAGCTGAAAATGTTTGTCTGTTTTGTACATCAATCAAAAACACAGAACTCATTCAGTAAAATGTAAATTTCTATATGTAATGTTACAAATTAATAATATGCTTACTTTCAATTAGTTTCATGAGACCATTTCTCATCACGTGAATGTTCTCAATACCCATAAAGCTGAATTTTATATTATCATAAAAGTTTTCATTTTCATATCCTCCTTTTCCTTTTGCTCTATTTGCCATTGCGTTTATCTAAAAATTCGATTATATGA
This sequence comes from Cimex hemipterus, assembly GCA_039619505.1. NCBI lineage: Eukaryota > Metazoa > Arthropoda > Insecta > Hemiptera > Cimicidae > Cimex > Cimex hemipterus. The sequence goes on from CM077100.1 coordinate 9,056,997, forward strand.
CATACAATCCTCCTTTAAGAATAGTTCAACAGTAAAAAACACAATACCAATGGCCTTGTATCTACCACAACCATATGAGGTGCAGTTGGATTAGTAGCAATGATACAATTTAACATTTGTTCATCTTCTAAACACCTTGCATTAAATCCAGATAACGGCTGACTGCATCTACATATTGCAGCCTGTTCATATTAAAAAATTTTCAATAAATAAAAAATTCTGTATTGTAAATACCATTTTTTTATATATAATTTGTAATACCTTATTTTTATGTAGATAAGTTAAAACAGGTAGTCGTCCTTTACTCCTGAACTTTGAACTGCCAGTTAAAATGGTAGTATTTGCTGTAGATGGAACAAAAAGTAAACTAGGATATGTGTCGCAGAGCTGGAAATATTGATCGTGTTAAATAATACAAGAAACTGTTTTCGAAACTCGCTCACCTCATAATCTTTGTTGAGGAGAGTGAGGCTCCACTGCTCATTTGGGACTCTCATTCTCTGAAATTCCGCTTGAAGATCGAAAAAATTCCATCCAGCGGTTTTAGGAATGTTTTCACAATTGGAAGAGCGAAAACAAAAAAGGTCTTCCACTTTTTCTAAATGAAGCATGCAAAAATCAATACACAGTTATAAGTAGACTCTTGTTATCCAAGCTAAACACCATTATACATTCCAAGTATCGCCGCAGATATGAACCAATTTTAATTTCAGGTTTTAAAGCATTTTTTCCATCTGCATATCAATCCGACGCTTTCTGTATTCTATCATCAATGTTATACATGACCTTATCTAATTCACTAATTTCGTTGTCCACTTGACCAATTAATTTACAATTAATTAAGGTTTTTAATTGAGATAAAAAAGTCAATGGCACCAGCGAGATTCAAACCTAAGATCTTCAGCTACACACGCCGTTGCTCTACCACTTGAGCTATCGTGTCCTCGATCCACTTGGACACTAACTTCCCATAACTGAAAAATGGTAAAAAGGAGAGAAAATTCAAAAATTGCGGTTAAAAAAGGAAGTTGGTGTCTGAGTGGATCGAGGTCACGACGATTGCTCAAGTGGTAGATCAGCGCAATATCAAGCCGAGGATCGTGGGTTCGAATCCCGTTGTGCCCTTGACTTTTTTATACCAACTAAAAACCTTAATTAATTGTGATTATTCATATATAAATATATCCATACTAACACATACAAAGAGCTGAGAAAGATTAATCATAATGTTTTTGTTTAAATTATTGATATGTTATTTACTACTAATCTGTTTTGTGCATACCAAGTTGAGACAATTTTAAAAGAGAACTGTATACATCATGGCAAGCCCTTTCACGTGGAATGACAAATGTGACCGAATGAAAAGTTTTGCATCTGATCTGCAAAGGACATCCTGATGTTGAAATTGGCAGTTTCTCTACCGATGCGATATGGAGCAGTAAAATCTGAAATATAATCCCATGTCCATGTTAATATTTTTGAATATTTAAAATTATATCAATCCTAAGACACAAAATAACAATAATTCTTACCCATGTCTCTTTGTTAGTCTCAGTTTCAACAAATATAAGATGAGTTGCAGTTACAAACAAGTTTCCAAAACAGAGCTTTCTTGCGTTGTAACGATCCAACATACGAACATTTTCAATCTGAAAAATCACACGTCATTAGAGAATGCGTAATAAACGTTGTAAAATTTGTATAAATAGACCTAATTACTCAAGAAATGCGCAGTAATTCTACTTACACAACCATAAAATGAAGCATTTACTATTATCAGCTAATGAAAATCAATGAAGCAAAATGAAAAATAAGCTCAAAGAAGGGAAGAATCAAAAGAAAAACCTTTCTTCTAGCCTGGAATAACGAACACGATATCATGGCTACAACAGTGCCCAGCGTCTCAACGCGAAGAAATGTCAATGTTTCTTCACGAGTTGTCGTTTGGCGGAATCCAGGGTATGGCATGAAAGAATTGAGTATATTCATAAATTATTTATGATTGGGAATAATAAAATGGTAAATGAAAAGATACCTCTTATATATATATATATATATATATATACTCATCTACTCCCATGTCGAGAACGTCTC
>CM077100.1:9059490-9090864 GCA_039619505.1 Cimex hemipterus
TATATATATATATATATTACATATTATTTTTAATGATCAAATCTACAAAAAAACTAACAAAAAATCTCCAAATGAAGAATAAACTGACATTTATTAAATGACTTAAATATGTGGTGTTTTTATATGATGATTAATTAATGGGACATACATTTCTGTGAGTACCAAATATTAAGGGGAATCGTAAAAAAGAAGAAAAAAAAACAGAACCAATTAAGAGTATCACTTATAGAGGACCCATAAATAGTAGAATGATCCTAGAATTAATTATCAACAAGCCTTTAATTGCACAAGTAAAGATACCAACATTAAAACATTTAGAGCAAACTTTATAAAAGTTATTTCACACTGGTGTCTATTAAAAAATCATGTGCTATGGCCAAGATTCAAATCCGGAACTGTTAATGCCAACGCAGTGAACTTTTGAAACATCTTTCTACATAGCTTATAATTTATCCACATTTAATGGAGCTTACAAGTTTGGTTTGACATCTAAAATTTATACACTGGTCATATCATTTTTAATTGTCAAAAAACGATAGAATGTTAAACAGTATAACAATAAAAGTCAAGTAACTCTAACTAAAGTAAGCATAATAATTTTACACTCTATATTGAGTGATAATAAAACTCAAATAAATAGATATAATAAATCTTTTTTTTAATTGTATATACTGTGGATATTTATAGAGCAAGAACAAATACTAGTCATCATCAGCCCACCAGATAGTATGGTATAATGTTAATTGAGTTTTGACGGTATATCGCCCGACGCATAAAATGAAGTTTTTCATCGTTATCGAACATAATATGACTAGGTGAAGACTATGGAAGAGGGCGTAACTATTGAAGACTTCCTTAACTAGAAGAGACAAATCGCACATCCTGCATGTTGCTTCAAACAGCTTTTTGACTGCAAAAGCCATCACAGAGAAAGCAGGTGTTGATGTCTCTGTTTGAACTGTTCAAGAAGATTCCTTAAAAAACTGAAAACATAGTCCGAAGAAAACTGAACCAAATTTTGAAAAATGAAGATCATTGGCCACAAGTTATTTTTTCTGAAGAAAAAAAATTCAATTTGGGCAGCCCAGACAGATACGCATACTACTTTCACGACCTAATTAAAGAAGAAAATTTTTTGTCATGGCATCAAATGTGTGGTGGATCTTTGATGATGTGGGGGTGTTGGGTGTAAAAAGGAAACCTTGTTTTCTTTAAAAAAAAAGTCAATTCGGAATATCACAAGAAATTACTGGACAACGAAAAACGAATTTCTGCAATTTATGCGAAAGGACACCAATATTCTAGGTGGAAAAAGCGTCCATAAATAATGCAAAGATTGTTAAAGAATAGTTTTCACAGAACTGCACTCTCACCAGACTTGAACATTATAGAAAATGTATGGGGAATTGAGAATGGTATATCAAGACTGTAAGCAGTCAACTCTGTTGATGAACTTAAAGCAGCTGTCACCACTGGCTGGAATAATTTGCCTCAATATTTTATTCAAAATTTTCAGAAAGATTACTGGAAATAATAAAACTGAGTCGTAATGCCTCTAAACATTATAACCTTGAGTTAAATTGATTTTATCCCATGTCTCTATAATTTTGTCACAAACGAAATCGTATTTATGTAAGTATGTAGTTTTAAGTATACTTTAATAATTTTTTCTCTTATTTATTGAAAAATTAAACTTTAATGAAGAAAAATATTTATTTCATGTGTTTTAAATAAATATTTGTAGTACAAACCCATTACTTTAAAAAATCATAACAATTAGGGGTGTGTCTATAATTTTGTCACTCAGTTGTATAACTATACTTTGGATGATGACCATCGCAACATAGACGGCTACAAAGATGGTTCACTTATCAAAGGTAGAGGGAGCGGTGCAGGAACCTACCTAAATTAGGAATCACCTCCTCCTCTCTTGGCAATAACACCTCCGTTTTTCAGGTGGAAATCTGGGCCATTAATGGGTGTTGTAGAACACTTATGGAAAATAAAATTAAGGGACAAGATATTAGAATTTTTTTGACAGTCAGGCTAGTCTTAGGTCATTACTCACCTGACCCCTGCGTGGGTCCTTGGGTATTCGGGACATAAGTATGAATGGACATATCAGCCAAAAAAGAAGGCCCGAACCCTACTTAGCAAAAAAAAGTGCATCTAAAAATGAGTCCAATACTTAATTGAGCGACAACAAATCATGTGAAGAGATTCATAGAAGGGCATTACTTACAAAAAATATTAAAGGGGGCAACTGCAACAGGACCAGCATTCTGGTTGGACTCCTGACATGGCAAGAAGGTACATGGACCAGATATGAGCGCAGATACTGCCAGGAAGAATAGGAGACTGCAGAACACGTTTTATGTTTTAGTGAGTGTATGTGGGTGCAGAACAAGTGGAAAAGGCGCAAACAAAATCCTACACTAAACAGACATTAGGAAAGTTATGGAGATTGATTAACAACATGAAGCTAGCCAGAGTTATTAAAAAAATAGAGGAGCAACGTCCTGTGACTTTCTCATTTATCCCTATCTCCTAATGAAAATTGCTGGACGGCAAATGAGTATGCTGTAGACGTTTACTGCAGAAACTGCACAACTGTTTAGGAAGAGGCATAAAGAGTGACATGGTTTAAGGGTATAAATTAAAACAAATGAAAATTCCAATTGTTCCACGTCAGCATTTTGCTTGTTAAAAAGGTCTTAAATGGTCATGTATAAATCAAAAGAATTTCTCTCTTTTTTTTCTTTTTTCTTTTTTTTTTTAATCAATAGTTCCCATTTCGCGCTCAACTTACTTTTGGTGTTTTAATTGAATCCATTTGTAGATGCGGCATTCAACTTGGCATCCGCTGGGCCCGGCGAGGAAAATCGTGAACCCGGGGAGGCGGAAAATCCGTGGAAATATTTGTGGAAACCCGAGTAAAATACAAAAACTGGTCGGAAAATTGGAAAATTCAAATTCGAGATACCGAACGGGCCTGGGGGAGGTTCGACGTGCGATAAGCCCGACTGACGGCGTCGCCCCCCCCCCTCGACGACCCGAAGGGGGCAAGTTTGTGCGACATGGGCAAATCGGTTAAAAACATTTATTATTAGTAGAAATATTTGACTGTAAAACTCTAGTCTTTATGGAAATACGTAACAGTTTTGGACTCTAAAGTTACACTTTTATAAAATAAATTAACTTTTTGTGAATCCACATTTATGTTTTTTAAGGTAATCAGAAACTTTTGCAATTCATATGCAAAGTTTTTCAAAGACAAATATCCTATTTTCAAGGATCAAACACAATTTTTCGTACAAAAACTTTAATCCCCAAATTACGTCATTTTTAAATAATCAGATTTTAACGATGAAAATAGATTATCAACCTGCAGAATACAAAAAGTTCTTTTCAGAGGATCTTCGGAAGAGGTCAAATTTTTTTTAACCTCTTCCGAAGATCCTCTGAAAAGAAAATCAGATTTTACTATTTTCCAAATTTACACTTTTTCTAATTGCATGCAGCATTTTTAAGACTGATTCCTGATTTCAAGTTTCATACAAAATTGTCAAAACAAAACTTTTGATATTCAAATTAGACCTTTTGTTTTTAAATCAGTTTTTACTCTTTTCCAAGCTAGCTTCACATTTTTCCAGTCCAAATCCACTCCTGTATTCATATGCAGCATTATTAGAAGGCGAATTCCGTTTTTACAAGTTTTATAGTCAATTTTGAAAACAACTTTTGATATCAACGAATTGTACTGTTTTTAAAAATCACGTTTTACACTTTTTTAAAAAAAAATAGATTCCCATTTTTCCAGTTCAAATTCACTCCTTCTGTACTTTCATGCAGCATTTTTTAAAGGCAAATTTCCCTGTTTTATGTTTCTCAAATCCTTGTAATCAGAAACAGTCAGAATCATTTTTTTTTTAAATAAAATTCTTTTTATTTATTTATTTAGATTAAAATTTACACTTTTCTGAGTTAGATTCCCATTTTCCAGTCCGAATTGATACTTCTAAAAAAATTCAAATTGACTCTTTTTTTCAAGATTCTCACTTTTGTAAATTAAATTAGCTATCTTCATGTCACAGGGTTTTTTTCAAAAACGTTTCAAACAATTTAATCTTCAAATGAAACCTTTTTTTTAAAAATCGCATTTTACTCTTTTTCAAATTAAATTCTCATTTTCAGGTCCAAATCCACTTTTTTTTCTATTAATTTACAGCATTTTTTAAAATCAAATTCCTAGTTTTCAAGTTTCATACAAATTTATTTAATAATACAACACTTTTGACCTCCAAATTACACTGTTTTTTAAAATTAGATTTTTCTATTTTCCCAGTTAGATTCCCATTTTTCCAGTCCAATTCCACTCCTTCTGAACTTATATTCAGCATTTTTTAAAAGCGAATTCCGTTTTCTGTTACTCAAATCCTTGTAATCAGAAGTCAGAATTAATTTTTTTCTTTTAAATAACGTTCTATTTATTTATTTAGCTTAAAATTTACACTTTTCTCAGTTATATTCACACTTGTTCACTCCGAATTAACACTTGTTAAAAATTCAAATTGACTTGTTCAATATTCTCACTTTTGTAAAGTAAATTAGCTGTCTTCATGTCACATAAGTTTTTTCAAAAAATTTAATTTTCAAATTAGACTGTTTTTTTAATCAGATTTTACTTTTTTCCAAGTTAGATTATCACTTTCTAATTCAAATCCGCTTTTTTTTTTCTATTAATATGCAGCGTTTTTAAAAATCAAATTCCTAGTTTTTAAGTATCATACAAATTAGGCCGTTTTTAAAAATCAGATTTTTGTCTTTTCCAAGTTAAATTCCCATTTTTTTTCAGTCCAATTCCACTCCTTCTTCATATTATAACTCTTATACAAGTCAAACTCCCCACAAAATTAACCCTTTTCTAATTTAAAGTTAACCCTGTACACATTGTTTTTTTACACCCTTAATTTACCCTCTTGCAACTAACACTCACTTCTCCCAAATTGCAAGTACTATTGTGTGCTATAAATTTACCCTTTTTTAAAGACAAATTCACACTTTTCTAAACTCAAGGTTAAGTTTAAAAGTCGGCTTCTTTATGACCTTGTGCGCCGAAGCCAGTATTGTTGCATTCACTCTTCTAAGCATCCAATTTAAGAGCTTTTCTTTTAAGTTCAAGGCTTTTTATCAGATCCCAATGCTTTGTCAAGGGCTCCTGTGTGTATACTTCATCTCTTGGCTTTTTCTTGCCCAGGAGTTGTAAGACTGCGAACATATTCCGATTTTTCTTCTTCTCATGGCAATATCTGCACAAGTTATTTAAGTTGCTACCATTTTAACCCTAACAAGTCCTAAGTTAAGTAAATCTGTTATTTATGTGGTCGTCCTTGATTGAATTTTTCCACATGCCTCTGTTCTGGAATTTCCATTGGATAGCGGACTTTTTCTTAATCCATATTTGACGTTTATAAATGTAATTTAAATAGTTCCATTTATAACTTTTTTATCTTGGTATATAGCAAAATAATGCAACATGAGCAAATAAAGATTTATTGTTAAAATCTGAAACATTCATATTCATTTAAACTTTTTTTTTATAAATAAAAAACAATACTCTGAACATTATAAATAATATAATATAGATTATTCTGATTAACTTTAAATATTGATATCGATAGTTATTATCAATTCATTTTTAAAGCAAATACTATCACAATTGTTCTAGTTTCATAAAATGAAGATACATTTCTGCCAGATCAGAAATTTTTTTTTTTAAATAAATAAAATAAAGAGAATAGTGGATTCATGCTGGGATAAATAATACGACCATACACTGAATTACTAACTTACAAAAATATGTGTATATAAAGAAATAACTCCAAAATATGTTGAACATTATTTTTATCATGAAAATCAAGTGCATACAATAGATCGTATAAAAGAAAACAAATCCGAGTAATCTGGTTTAGTGAACTTCGTTCTCAGGATTTGTTACGAGCTGTTTTCCAAGTAGACAGCAAGTGGCCGTGCTTTTCTTCTTCAGCGAATTCTTCAAAACTTGTAAGATGTATAAGTTGCACTCCATCCTGTCGTCACAGCCCAACGTGGAAATTGTGCAAGAAGTTTCGTTAGTCTGACCGATTTTTGATTTGCCCCGTGAATGAAATGCCCGCACAAAGCGATATCCAATACTGGAGACGATTGTGGAAGTTGATCAGATATCTAGAAAAAAAATTATTATTACATACGAATCTTTGCACAGCGGTACACAACATGCACCTTTATATCCAGTGAAAATTCCCACGTAGACGGGTTTGAAACACTGGAATAGTAAATAAAATAAGTCTCCCTCTCTCTCCATTTAGGCCCAGCCACGATATTTTTATTGATGTCTGTTGTAACAATGCTAACACCTTGCACTGGTGATATCATTAATGTCATATGATCTGGACCTATAAAAAAATAATGCAAGATAATAAAATTGATACTCTTCTGAATATACATAAATTATATGTTGCTGAATTTAACCTGATCAGTTACATGCACACCCAACATTAATGTTCAAGCTCAAACAAATAGAGACAATTGATTTGTATCGATGCAACATAAAAATAATTTTAAAATAGTATTAAAAATAATTATCTGGGTAATTTTATGCTTTTTCACAATTTTAGAGTTATGTTTTTATGTAAGGTTTTGGTTGAAATTAAAAAAGTTTGTGTCACGGTGGGATTCAAGCCCACAACCTTCAGCTAAATACACTGCTGCTAAATACTTGAGCTGTCGTGACTGTCGAAAGGTAGGTTGAGATGAGGATTTGGTGTCCGAGTGGATTGAAATCATTACCATATATCAGCCTGTTGTTTCTTGAAAAATAAAGACTTGTTACCTTTGTTCGCTATTTGAAGCAAGAACACGAAACACTACGCAATAACTGATTGTCCCTTGGAGCAGAATGAAGCAAACAAAACATTTGACTCGGCTGGACTGGTTACCCCCCTACTTGATATACTAAAACAGTCATCCTAGCTCACTTCAAACAGCCTGGAGCATCTTCACTGTTTTGACTAATCGTGTGTTTTGGACCGAGGTTAATATTCTGTGCAATATCTTGCGTCATTGAATGTGGGTTCGTGAAGAAAGCTTGAATTCAATAGGTGACGTACGATCAAGAGCCTCTTCTAAACAAAATATTCGCTTCTGAATTGACCATCACTTTTTTTCCTCTCAACAGTCTGAGCTGTGATTTACTATTTGTAGCAATAAAAACAACATTAAATGATGAAAATATAATATTTTTCTCCATTTTAAATCAGGAAAACACCTTGTAAAATTACGAGATTTCAAATGAAACTGCCGAATAAAAACACCTTCACTAATGCCTTTTTAGAGTGTGTAAACAATGATTGCATGAACATTGCTTCTGAAGGATAAAATTGGATTATTAAAAAATGCTACGGACTTATTTTACAAACTACGGACAACCCAATACCATTTTATTTTCATTAGTTTTGACTGCTCATCAACCCCCTAATCCACAAATGAAAAAGCTCTTAGGCGAATCTCTTTTATAAAGTAAAATTTCATTGTAACAATGCTATTATCCACTAAAATAAACTTTTGTAAAAAATTAAAAACATCAGGAAATAGATTTTTACAACTATTGATAGACAATGAAGTACATACCTAAGGCACGGAATTGATATCGCTTGATGTTATTCTCAAGTTTACCACTATCTAAAAGTATTAATTCTGTTAATATAAATGTTGTTGGCTTGGGTGCAGGAATCCAATGAGTCTTCCTACAAAAACAACATTAATATTTCCATTTAACAATGATTTTTAATAACTGCTCATTGAAAATAAAAAATGTAACAAAAGTAAATATGCACTAAAGAATTATTATAAACTGATTGATCACTGATTACTGATTTATACGAGCTCAATTCAATATGTACGCAAGCGTACAGAGCTGAGCCTATCACTTCTCGTAGACCACCAGCAATTCCAGGTTTTGCGTAATTTACAATAAATTACCGGCAGGATTCGATAATCACCCACCCTGGAACTGGATAAGTTCTCTCTGAGCAATGCAGCTTTACGGATTATTGTACTTTTTCTATTTCATTTTGGGAGCTTGCAAACAAGTGTGTAAACTGAGCTCCTAGTGTGCCGGTGTTCTTACATCAAAGGCACTCATTTTCGAACAGGATCGGGATCGGATTCAGGGTCTCTGAGACCTGATTCTGCCAGAGCTTCCATTGCCTTCATTGTGACCACCATTGTTTCCCTTACCCATCATAAAAATCCAGAGGTGACAGTGGGAATTGAACCCATGACCACGGGATCTAGTAGATGAGAGTCTGTCACATTACCACTCAGGTACCACAGTCCACTCACACTCTCAATCACTCTTAAATATATTCTCTTCAATTTACATACCATTCACTCAGGGTGACGAAGTATTGATATTACTTCATCACCCTCCAATTATTATAAAGTTACACTTTAGATATAATTTTATTGTCATTTTCCAACAAGCAACTCACCATATAAGTTTCCAAACTGGAATTATATAAGGGAGCCCGCAATATAACTGGTTGGTACAGTCGGTTACTAATTGAGCTGAAAACATCTCGGGTACAAACGATTGAACTAAATGCGGGCTGTTGATATCAAGGTCTACAACCCAGAACCCGGATTTATCCGAAGCGACTGAACCATGTATATCTCTACTTTCTGAAGAAACGTGCTAAAATAAAATATTTCATAATTTATTCATCAGCAATAAACAGAAAACGTTCTACTTACTAATATCATATATCTCTGGGGAGTTAGATTGTTTGGATCTGCTGAATAAGGAAATCCAAGAGGAGTGAGCAAAAGTGCCAATAAAGCCACGGCAATAATAGAAATTAATACGTTAGTGATTTTTTGCATGTTGTCCACAGCAACAGCCAACGGTACCTGAAGGCAAACATTTCAACCTCAACAATTGTAAAATTCAATCTGGAAAAAACAACTTACAACAAAATAATAAATCATTAACGTCAAAACTGAAGAAATACAAGCCATGATAATTTCTTCATGATTCCCTGCTCCTGATCTTCCCATTATTGGAATCACAATTTTATAAACGACGGATACCATGTAACATCCTTTGAAAAATGGCAAAATGAATGCTATCATATAAGCCAACAGCCAGTAATCACCTAAAAAAATTGAACAAGATTTTTACATGGAAAAATGTTTAAAAAAATAAACTAAATAACAAAAAACAAAATAACCAAATAAAACTTATAAATTTATTTACCTTTAAACCATTTGTATGACAAATCTTTCAGGAGGTTCGCAACAATAGAAAATGCTAACCAAATGGCAGCGAAAAAGCCAGATCTTATGTCAAAAACTATACAAACAATTATAATGAATGCTAAAACTAAGTTAAATGCATCTGAATTCAGTCTTTGATTCCAAGTAGAAGGAAGTGCCTACGAAAAATAATTTTAAAAAAAAGTTTACACAAAATGTTATTAACTGTCTTATTTCATTTGGTGTTTCAAGCTTACCAATTTTCTTGCCTGCCATTTTGAAAATTGTGACATTACAACTAACGACACTAAAACAGAAGGTACAGCATACAAAAAGTATATCCACGTCGGCGTAGCATACCAACTCATGGCCCGATCAATAGTGGTCAACATAAATCCTATTGTACCAGCAGTTAAAACAGACAGTAACCAGGAAAAAAACATTACACAGCTACAAAGACATGTATGTAAAAAATAGGTTTTCTTACGATGACCTGGAAAATAAGCAGAGAAAGTTGGTAAAATATCATTTTAAAAAGTAATGTTTAATCAATTAAACTTTTTTTTAAATAAACTGTAAGGAATTGATTTTAATAGGCTATTTTCTATTATTGTAAGGTGGTTTCCATTTTCTTTGGAGGTAAAAAGGTAGGTTTTTTTTTTAACAAGGGTATTTCAGGAGTGCCACAGGTTTTTGGAAAAAAAAGGCCATTTGAAAGTCTGCCGGGTTCAAATGCAGGGTTGCTGGATTCGAACCTGGCACCTTTACCTTACAGTGATGAGCTGATGAGCTCTGTGTCAACACCTAAACCTTTGTGGCCACCGACCAAATTAAAATTCCTTATTTAAAAAAATTCTGCTATTTTATACTAATTTTTTTTTTTTTAAATTACCACTTACCATAGATTGCACTGAATGTATGTGAATGCATGTAGTTGATAAAAATTGAGATAATCGTTAACAACAAATTAATGAAGGCACTTGTTTTTTGTTTTATCCGTATTATACAGGTCCCGAAGAAGTCAAAATAAACCATCTTCCCTTGAGTTTCCAATTTTTCTTTCGTTAAATCCATATTGGCAAGATACAAAACAATGGGTAATATATTATCTCCTGTGTGCTGTAGTGTTCCTAATGGAATTTGAGCCGCATTATCGTGCTTCGTATGGTAAACATAACCATTTGATGTCCAAGCGAAATCTAGTCCTATAAAAAAATTAACAGTTGAAATATTTTCAAATTACGTCTTACAATTACAAATTGATAACAATTGAAATTTATTTATTTATTTACAAACAGGCAAACCCATAATACAATAAACCTATATGTATGTATGTATGTATGTGTGTGTGTGTGTGTGTGTGTGTGTGTGTGTACTTTTTTTATTTGCTTTGTCTTCTAAAATGTTATTGAATTCATTATATTCAGTACAGCTTTTTTTTTTCAATTTTCCAGCCAGACAGCAAAAATTTCCTATTCCTAGAAATGTTATGTCCGGCAGGTTGGGCCAGTGTGACCTTCATGCAGGTCACCAAGCAGAACATGTTATTTCATGTGCGTAGTTGGAAATAAATATACAAATAAATCAATTGAAAAAAAAAAAAAATAATGCAAAGAAATATAAAGTAAATAAATAAGAGCAAAAGGCATGATACCTGGAATTCCACCAAAGTCTCTAAATATTCGAAAATCTGTATCACCAGGGATCAACCCGCTTTGAAATACTTCTTCTGCTAAAGTGGAAGCCATGCTTGATTTGACATTTAGGGCATACGCCTGAAATAATTATTTAAATAACATTATCAATGGTAATGTCGTTTAAGATAGTATGCTAAAAAAAAAATAATAATAATAAATTCACCTCAAACAGCCATGGATTTTCTGGGCCTGCTTGAAACAATAACTCTTTCCCTCCTGCTCCACAAGCTTCTAAATTGATAAAACACTTGACTTCTTCGGCCCATTTATGTTGTGTAATAAATGCATGTGACCCCTGCAGGAGATTCTCCTCAGCTCCATTAAATAGAAATATTATGTTATTTTTTAACGGAGATGAGGATAAAGAAATGACCCTCAAAAGTTCTAACATAACACCACAACTAGCAGCATCGTCACTTCCACCTTAAATGCATAAAAACGTACACCAAATTGTTTAAATTAAATATATGTAAATATAATTTTACCTGGACTATCGGCCACAGTATCATAATGACAGTTCACTAGTATGCTGTGGGAAGACTGTACAGTCGGGCCAATCTTAACAACAATATTTTGAATATCTTTATAAACACTGGTCATTCCATCTAAAAATAATAACGGGAATGAACCGCTTGCCCTCTGTTGGTCTATACTAATCCTATGTGTTTTATGGGCTTTTTTCATTATAACATCCAACTCTTTATACAAGAAATTGACAGCTAGGACCTCATTGGCAAAACTTCCCACAGGTCTTGCACCTATACTCGTTAAGTTCTGGATATGGTTCATCGCCCTTTCGGCAATGAACCTATTTTTGTGAGTAATCTCATCTTTAATCATAAGAGGTACAGGCAAAGTTTTGGCCATATTGTTCGCCAAAACGTACAACATAGTTAAAAGAAACAGAATAATCAAAAATCTTTTTGGTTTAATTGTAACATTAAGTTTCCTTGGGCTCGCTTCCAGTGCTTCATTCATTTCTGTGAATACCTCCTGCTTACTTCCTGACCCACGGTACCTCAGCAATACTGTATCCATCTGCAAATTAAAAAAAAAATACATTTTAAAACCGCTTATTATAATATAATAATGTTTATAATTTAAAAAATTAATAGGTAATAATAGCAGATGGGGACTGTAGTAGCTGAGTGGTCAGCGTGACAGACTGTGCAGTGATGGGTTCCAGTCTCACCATTCCCCCTGCCTTTTTTTTTTTTTTTCAAAACACTATTTTTATCCCAAGAATACAATTAATTCATCACAGTTTCTCACTGAAGATGGCAAAATGCCAAAAAGTGTTTGAGTAATCCAACGAACTCATGAGTGAAGACACCCAATAAGTGGCCCTATGAGTTCACTGACACGCAGAACAACACCCATCATCAACTCATCGAAGTCTCTGATTTTCACTGTGGCTAATATTGAAAAATGAAATCAGCGAACAAATAGCACAGCTATTATATTTTACTATTCGCACTGCTTTAGTTTGGCCTGTCAAACCCGTTTGGTTAAACGAACCGAGATCAAGAGTGAAGAAGAAAATGCTGGTTATGTTACAATGGCTTAAAAGGTCTTATTGACAACCACCCACCTACTGAAATGAAACATCTGACAGAACAGACTTGCTAAGTTCGGCTGGCCAGAGTGATCAGAAGCAGCCTATATATAAAAGTAATTAATAGAGTTAAACCACTTTTCAGTACTTTTTCATTTATTTATTTTATTTTATTTTTATTTTTTTTTCAATTAAAAAAGCCCTGGGCTATGGCAGGATTCGAACCTAGAACTATCCATATGGCAAATGCAAGTCAGATGCTCTAATCACTAGAACGACTACATACATTATTTAACACAACAAACTGTATCTACCTTATTGTACGAATAAAAGAGGTGCTTGGAGAAATACATTAAAGAAAATATTAATTTTGGCCATATCATTTATACTAAAAAACAAAAAAAAAAATTAATAACTAACTACATTGAACTATATTTATCTATGAATAAATAGTAGGTCACATTTTCAATAAATTGGTGAAAGAAAGAAAAAAACAAACTACCCATTATTCTGTTTAAACACTGTTAACATTATAAAAAAATTGGTAATTAAATTACACTGATAAACAGTAAAAACAAAGGGCATTTCCTCTGAAATGTAAACTGGAAAGGAATGTGTCATGAGTCAAGTTTACATAAATAACCAAACATAATCTGACAACCAGGCAAGTTTTAAGAAGCAAATTGATGGGAACTGTTGGATATTAAATTTTATATAAATAAAATATATATTTATTTTTGATAAGCTTCAAAATTTACAAGCTACTTTTTTTTATAAAACTGGATTAGTATCTAAAAGTAGATAAGGGTGGATGGATATGCTCTCACAATCAACTCAGTAATTTAATTAAGGAAGGATTTATTCCTTAACTGTAAAAAATACAAAATTAGCACTTATCAAAGCAAAACCAACAGAGCAAAAAATTGAGATGAATAATCCTTCGCTCACATTGAACCAGCATTTCTTAACTTGTTGCTTCAATTCAATTAAACAAAATCGCTAATAAATATTAGGACTTCAGTAGTTTGTTTTAAAGGAGCAAATATTGCTGCAAAAAAAGTGTTGGGTCACCATATCACTTTTTGTCCACAATATGGCTGAACCATTCAAAATGGGAGATCAGAACCGACAACGAAGATGGCAAATGTCTGACAAACCAACCCAGCGACTAAAAAGATCGGTAACAACCAAATAATTTCAGTTTCAACACCCCGAGAACAACAAGGAAAAATTTACTATGTTAGCAGTAATTGGATATTACAACAACAAATTTTAATGTGACAAGAATACAATTTTTTTTAAAGGCAACAATTTTGAACCCATGAACCTAAACAATTTTTTAAATTTAATTTTACATTAGTGAGATGAAAACCTGTTATAAAATACTTCAACAGTAAAATAATTAAGTTTTATGAAGCAAAAATACTTTTTTTAATAAAAACTACAACACACATGTATTTTCTGCTTGTATTGAACTGCTGATTTCAACTTTTGAAGAAAGAACTTTGCAGAATCATTTCACTCTTGTTGAAACGAGATGGCACAAATTTTTCCAAATTGTAACATCAAAATTATAAACTATTAAACAAAAACCGTTCAACAGTGAAAAATTAAAAGTTATAGAAAACCAAAACTGATAAAATTGTCTGCTTCGAACAATACAATATTCAGCTTTTAGTCAATTGTCAATTCTTTACCAGGTGGAAAAATTAGAAAAAAAGGTGTATTACATGAGAATTGTATTGTTGGCAAATTTATTGCAATTGAAAAATTGAAATGTGTTTATCAAAAATACTTTAAAACTAAAAAGTATATGTATATTTTTTCCAATGAAAATTGGTAAAGGTGTAAATTGAACAATGAATTTTCAACTTTTACTGAACTGTTAATCCTTTCCATAGTGAAGACATAGGACATAAGAATTTCAGTATTTTCAAAATACAGTTTGAACATCAAATGTCTGACAATGTGATTTTATAAAGCATACTGTAGTCAAAAAAATTTCAAACCACAAATCGATCAATTAGTTTGAAATTGTCAATGCTAGACACAAAAATAGCATAGAAAAAAAATTGTTTGATCTTAAAATGATTAAATTTTTTGCAAAATGAGTTGACTAAAAAATTTTCAACTGAAAGATCAAAAATACTTCGGAGGTAAAATAATTCCAAAAGATATAAAACAAAATCAGATAAATCTATGAACTGAACAATGAATTTTCAACTTTTATTAAACTGTTAATCATTTCCAGACTGAAAACTTTGCAGAAGAATGAAGTTTTTTTCAACTGTCAAAATGCAGTTTGAACATCAAATGTCTGACAATGTGGTTTAAATCATACCATAGTTAAAAAATGTCTAACCACAAATCGATCAATTTGTATATTTGTCTAAAATTGTCAGCGCTAGAGACACGAAAATGGCATTGAAAAAAAAAATTGTTTGACCTTAACCTTAGAATTACATTGTTTGCAGAATGAGTTTACTAAAAAATTTTCAACTGAAAGATCAAAAATACTTCAGATGTAAAATAATTCCAAAAGATATAAAACAAAATCAGATAAATCTGTGAATTGAACAATGAATTTTCAACTTTTATTGAACTGTTAATCCTTTCCATAGTGAAGACAAGTCTTTGCAGAAGATTTTCACTATTGGCAAAATGTAGTTTGAACATCAAATGTCTGACAATGTGGTTTAAATCATACCGTAGTTAAAAAAATGTCTAACCACAAATCGATCGATTTGTATATTTGTCTAAAATTGTCAGCGCTAGAGACACGAAAATGGCATTGAAAAAAAAACAATTGTTTGACCTTAACCTTAGAATTACATTGTTTGCAGAATGAGTTGACTAAAAAATTTTCAACTGAAAGATCAAAAATACTTCAGATGTAAAATAATTCCAAAAGATATAAAATAAAATCAGATAAATCTGTGAACTGAACAATGAATTTTCAACTTTTATTAAACTGTCAATCATTTCCAGACTGAAAACTTTGCAGAAGAATGAAGTTTTTTTCAACTGTCAAAATGCAGTTTGAACATCAAACGTCTGACAAAGCGGTTTTATAAATCATTCCGTAATCAAAAAAATTTCTAACCACAAATTGATCGATTTGTATATTTGTCTGAAATTGGACAGAGATGGAGATGTAAAAATGGCATAGAAAAAAAATTGTTCAACTAAAAGATCAAGACTTATTTATGTTAAAATTATTATCTTTTAACGACTTGTCATAAAGCTGTGAATTGAACAATGAATTTGCAACTTTAAACAACTGTAAAAATGCATAAGGAATCTGATATAGATAATTCATATTATCTAATAAACAAGATACAATGAGAAAACATTATATTCACATGCTCAATTACAAAGCTAAAAAACGTATCATTTCATGTTAATTTGAGGAATGTGTAATTGTGTGGGAAAAACCCCTCCAACATAAAGGAGACACTGTAAATTGACTCACCTTAAACTAATTGATATCAATTGTCTGACAGAAAGTGTAGAGATTGTAAGAAATCAGGGTGGAGCGGCTTGCGACTAGATAATAACTGTAAAATAAGCCTTCCTCAGGGAGAAATGAAAATGTAACAATTCCACATCTGTTCAGATTGGCCGGCGACAAAATAATTTTCAAACAGCTATTAACCAAATTTGCCGAATGACTCGACGCCGATTTATGACAGACGCGCGCATCCAAATCACATCTGCAAAACTGAATTTTGTGGAGTTTGGAAATTTGTCAAATACGCTTTCCGCCGAACTGTCACCGGCGAGAGGAGACATTCGAATAAAAGTCAGTTTTACGAATACGTTTTAAGATATAACAAACTTTCAAACCTCTCTCAAAGATGAAGAGGTAACGTCAACTCGATGAATCAACAGACAGCCGGTTCGATTGTTTTATCAAATAGTTAACATATACGACACCAACAATAAAATTTAACAAATTAACTAAACCTATGCCTTACAAGCCAAAATTCTGTTTTCCCTTATCATGCTAATTATACTTTAAATCCTGTAACAAAATAAATGTCTGTTGTAAAATTGGATTTTGAAAATTTAAACAAATGTTGAAATATTTATTGCAAGGCCAAGTTTTAGTAAGAAATGCGGAAATGCATCTGACAGACCAAAGCAACAAAATAAGCAACAACAGAAAAATTAACTAAACCTTGGCCTTGCAAGCGAAAATTCTGTTTCGCCTTATCATGCTAATTATATTTTAAATCATGCAACAAAATGACTTGTCTGTGCAATAAAATTGGGCGTTTTTGAAAATTTAACACCCCTTTTTTAAAAAAAGTGAAATATTTAATATTCAAATATTTATTGTAAGGCCCAGGTTTAGTTAGAAATGCTGAAACGCATCTGACAGACCAATACAACGCAATAAAACAAAACAAAAATTTTAATTAAACCTGGGCCTTGCAATCCAAAATTCTGTTTTGCATTCCCAATTCAAAACAGACAAGGATACTTTAAATACTGTAACAAAATAAATGCCTTCTTTTTCCAATAAAATTAGCCTTTTTGAAAATTTAACAAAAAATTGTTGAAATATTTATTGTAAGGCCAAATATTAGAAATGCCGAAAAGCATCTGACAGACCAAAGCGACAAAATAAGAAACAACAAAAAAGTTAACTAATGAAACCTGGGCTTACAATCTGAAATTCTGTTCTGCCTTTTCAATCCAAAACATATAAGGATACCTTAAATGCTGTAACAAAATCGAACCATCTTAAAGTAAAAAAAATTAACAATTTGTTTCTTCATAAGTGAAGAAAACTTGGAAATATAATATCTGTTATTATTTAGGCAAATATCCCAATTGAAAGAAAAACTTTTAAAATATTCAAATATTTGTCTGATAACTTTGATCTGATTGAGATTTTTCTTGATTTTCTGATTATATTATGTACAAATAAATCTCTGTAAAACATTCATATTACATCTAAAACACTAAAAGTTAAATTTGAGAGCTTTTAAATATTTAAAACCTGCTAGGGTCTTGGAAAAATAGTAAAAGACTAGTAATTTGTCTAAGTAAAATACTCCACTTTTTGATTCCAAGAAAAAAAAAAAAAAAAAAAATAGAGTGGATCTGGTGAAACATTAATTTATAGAATTCAATGTGCTTTGTCAGTTAACAGTTAGTGAACAATTGAATGGTGTAAAGTGTGAAATATTTCAGTATTTGTTACATTCAGAGGGAAAAGAGAGAGGAAAGTAAAAACAAAATGAATAGCAGTATTTGTTTATTACACACCTTTTTATTTGTTAGCCTTTTGTTGCTATTTTTTTAAAATTGGTTTATATCATCATATTGTTAAGTATAAGCAAACATTATTTATTTTTATTACTGATTGATAATGAATAATGGAATGAATTGTTTCCCAGTATGTGTAAAATGTTCAAGTACTCAAAATAAACTTTAAAACTATATCCCCATTTCGAAAAACAATACATTTATTTATTTTTACCAACACCTATTAAAATCGGAATAAATAAACCATTCAAATACAATAAGATAAAAATTAAAAATTATATAAAATATTGCACAACATTAGATGTATTAGCTTATATTGCTATTTTTATAAACTTTTTTTTTTTATTGCGTTCATCACTTTGACATAAAAAATTGAAAAATTACATGAACAATTTGTTTATTTGAATAAATTTTTTCTCAATGTATAACTGTTTAAATAATTCGAAATGAACTCTAAACTTACATTCGAAAAACATACACCGATTACTTTTTTTACCACCACCCATTAATAAAATCAGAATAAATACGATTCAATTAAAACTAAAATATAAATTAAGCATTAAATTTTTTGGTTTACATATTGTACTTACTGATTTGTTTAGTGCTGTAGCTATTCTGTTTTATTGTATGTACTACATTGGTTATGAAATACCGTAAAAATTATATTAATAATTTATTTTACGAAACTTTCACGCGTAAGCCAAACTGATTTACTTCTATTTTTGAGAGATAATTTATTTTTCCAAAATAAGTGTAACGATTGTTCTAATGTTCGAAAATTCACTCTAAAACTTTATCCACATTTATAGAAATTTTTAATTACCTTTTGTTTTTACCACCACCCATTAAAATAAGAATAAATTTGATTCAATTAAAATAAAGTATAAATTAAATATAAAATTTTGTTTAAATATTGTAAATTATTTGTTTGTTGGTGTTCGTAGATTTTTTTTAAAAATTGTGTATACCTCAATAAAAAAAAAGCAAAGACTTAAAATGTAGAATTTACACTAATAATTTTTTTTTTAAACAAATTTTCAAATACAAGCCTGATTTATTTTTGCAAAATAATGAACTATGGAATGATACGTTTCTCAATAAGTATAAAAATGATTTAAATGTTCGAAATGTACTTTAAATCTATATCTACATTTGTTAGAAACAATAATATTTTATTTTTTTACCCCACCACCTTATAGAGAGAAATATACTATTTAAATTAAATAAAATATAGATTAATTTTTTTTTCAATTTGGCGTATTTTTATTTGTTTGCCTTTGTTGGTCTTTTTAATTTGTTACGACATTAATATAAAACACTGTAAAAATTATATTTAAAAAAAAGGTATTACATATAAGAAAAATGATTTGAAAGTTTAAAATGCGGAAAAACTTTAATCGCACTTTGTCAGTTGGCTGACAGTGAATGGCAGAGGAAATTTATCTATTGATTGTAAAAAAAAAAATTGTTTAAAAATTGCCTTATAAGCCAGTTTCAGCCACAATTTTTAAAATATAATAATTTAAACTCATTTTTCATCAACTTCACTTTCAAGATATTTCAACACGTGCACAAATAAAAATAATAATATTAAATATGAATTGCAAACATAAAACGCCCTGCATTCAAACGATTCAGACCAACACTGATATTTTATGACTTATGGATACTCCATGTGTACTGTGTATACTTAGTTTTTGTTATGGCAGTACCGACAAAATCTGAACTATTCTCTTCCACTAGCTGGGAGTGGTATTTCCGGTCAAACCTTTTTTCTCAGCTAGAGCCTGCCTGTAAAGGAATATTTAATAAATAAATTTAAAAAAATTAAATACAAAATATACTTTTAGTAACAATTTTAAGGACATAGAAATTTAACATATAGGTTAATTAAAAACATTGAAATTAATATGGCGATTCAGGTTAGGACAATGGTTGGATATTGTGTTTCGTGGAGTAAATATCACAATGAATTAATTATGCAACAAAACCATATGACACTCTTTTTTTAAAATAATTTTAATTATTGTAGAGCATTAAAAAAAAATATATCTATTTGTAACATTTAATATAAAAATGTAATAGTCACAATACAATCATTAATAAAACTAAATAAGTTTCATTTGTTTTATAAATTAAAAAGACATACAGTTAATCCATATTTGTAATTAAACTCAATTGCTATAGTATAAAGATATTTATTATCGGCCTAAAAACAGATAACATACGAACCAATTTAAATGTCCACTCACCAAAGCTACAAAATCTTCTAACACATACAACAGACTGTTTAAAAATCGAAAATTAAACTATAACTTCACTAAATAACACACACAAAAATAAATGTAAATCTGGATATAATTATATATCTGAGAAATTGGTTAAAAACAACGAAAATTAACCTAACAAGCAAGGGTTAGGACAAGAAGAGTGAGAGTAAGTACACATAAAGTTAAATGTTATCAAAATGTCACCCCCTAAAATATATCTAACTATATCAGACTTGCTTTAATGACTGTAACATTAGTTAAAAAAAAAAAACATAAAATTTGTAATAAATATTTACAATTCAATAAATCAATTACTGACGGTGGACTAACACACTAGTTAGATAATTAAGTCTAAAATACAAAATTACAAACATGATGATAAAAGTTAGTTACAACAGTATTACAAATAAAAATAGTGTTAAAAAGTTGATTGATCTAATTAAACAATAATATATTTTTGTCTTAATTTAACTTTTTGAAATAATAGTAAAAATAGCCTAACAATTTATCCAAAGCAAAGACAACTAATTTGGTTTGATGTGTGAAAACAACTTCAAAAATCATATTTATCGTTGTATTTAGATTGAAATGAAATTTGAAAAAATATTAATTATTTGATTAATAGAATAAAATTTTAAAGAATATTATTTTACAGGAGGAAAATTTTTAAAACTTGTTCATTTAAATTTATACGAGAGAAAGAATTTCTTAGATTGAAGGTAAAATAAAATTTATAAATTATACGACTGCAGAGAAAAATTAAAATTTCTTATAACATTTAACAAGTTTTATTAATTTTTTTAAAATTTTTTTATTTACTTTTTTTTTAACAACATGATATACATATTAAACCATTTATATTAAATTACAATAACAATAAATTAATGAAATCAAATGGAGACAAACAATTTTTCAGTTCACAAATCACTATTACGTAATATCGTTTAATGTATTATAAATAAATGTAATACTTTGTACAAATAAGGAGCTTTGATGTATTTTGATTATGACCTGAACAACATATTGTCTGCCATATCACCTCTATGATGAAGGTAAGAGGATGTCGAGTTAAGCAATCCAATTCTTTGCTTTTGTTTCCTTTGTTCAGTCATCTGCATAAAAAAAAGCATAATTTGTTCGCTGCATAAATTCTTATTTACCATATAGACTCGTCGAAAATAGCAACACCCTTAGAATTTTGTATTTTACGAGCACATCTGGTTTTACATGAATCAAAATTCTCGTGAATATCAAATAAACAATTTGTTTTCTAAAACTGACATCTAATAAGAAGTATCGTCTTGGTTTTGATTCCAAATTCTTTCATTTTTTTTTTTTTTTTTACTGGTTGATACTAGATTGTTTTAAATTATCGTTTGTTAAAATCAGTTTTTTTTTTTACTGGTTGATACTAGATTGTTTTAATTTATCGTTTGTTAAAATCACTGTTTTTTTTGTTTTTTGAAACTGGTTGGGATTTTAGTTCCATATGTTCTTCGTTCAAAGACTGCACATCGAATTTAATTATTCTTCAGTTAGTCTCCATGTATTGGCTGGCTGGGTGATATCATGGGACAAACAAAATTAACCGAGTAAAGAAAATAAAGAGATAAATTGTTGCCGAGGGCTGACAAAAGGTGTAAAACGACCGAAAGGAACACTGAAATAAACCAAGAAGGGGTTGCGATATTTTCGACACTGAATGTACAATAGAAAAATAATTACCTGATCTTTCAACTGTGACAATTGGTGCGACAGCGTTTTCACTAATACTTGCGTTGTTTCAAGTTGCGCTTGTAAACTTCGCAATTCAATTTGCTCACCTTCACTTTCATCGGCAGATAATGACATGGCTCTCAGTCTTGGGAACCAATCCAGATTGCGGTCCTAATGGATGGAGATAATAAATAATAAATCCTCTCGGATATTAAGAAATATTTTAATAGCTTACTTTAATCATGGCATAAACGTAACTTTCTGGGCCAGTGAATTCAGTTGGATCTTTTACCTTTACAAGCACTATGAAGTAAAGGTAATGCCACATATTGTGTTCACACTTTATATGCTCTTCAAAACTTACAGTTTTATTATCAAACGCAGACCTATTTAATCCTGTAAAATATAATTAATATATAAAATAGGTTGTTGATAATTAACGATTTTCTATATATAAACTTCACCACAAATAAAGCATGTTGTTTTCAACACCAATTCTTTTTGTTGTTTCTCACTCCTCAAGTCGGCAAATGTATCAATAATGACACCGAAAATCAGATTCAAAACAATAATAATGACTATGAAGAAAAACAACAGATCATAAGCAACTCTGGCAACAAATAACGGCTCCTGAAACAAAGTGTACAAAGTTGGTAAGATAATGCAAGCTTTTATAAAAAAAAAAAAATTTATACAGTGCTTACACTACTGCTAGGCGCTCGCAATATATCGCCTATACCTCCACCATTACGCAAGCCTTGATTTAAAGTTGTAACAATACACATAATCAAAGAATCACACGCTCTTTCTTTTATTTCACCGTCCGTATTTTCACTTGGCGCATTTCCTGTAAAAATAAATCGATAAAATTAATGTAAAATTTTCGACGCTTTTAAGATTCAATCTCACTACCTAAAGTGTATTTTAACGCTGCATTTTTTATTTCGCAATCATCCTCTTTGACACAAACATTTTCAAGTACATTTGACACCGAAGAATCTGAAAGTGCAGAATATAATTAAATGTTACAATATTAAAATCAGATTTGAAGCGTTTCGCCTACAGTTAAAAATTAAGTACTATTTTGAAAAGGGAACGTTTATGGCAAAAAAAGTGAATTGTGGCAAGAATTAAGATTCGCCCATACAACAAGAAAGTTGAAACTATAATAAATCCTTAATGACGACTTAACGACTTACCGCCAATTTCCTCATCTACGTGAACTAAAAAGTCATCTTTGAAGAACATATAGCCGATAATGGAAAACATGTAGACTAATATAAGAGCTAGAACAGCTGTTAAAATTATTGATCTTCCATTTCTGGTAACTGACTTTATAACATTCAATAGTGTTTCTTCTCGATAGACAACATCCAGAAGCTAAAAAAATAAATAAATTTAAGTAATGTAAACAAACAGTAATTAACTTTTTTTTTAATTTGTTTAATCCTTTACTATATAGAATGACTTTGTAAGCATAAATGTATTAAGAAATAAATAAGTCCAAAGAATGCAAGAATAGAAGATACCAAAGGCTAAATAAAGCGCCAGGCTTTGATGTTTTATTTATATATTTATAAATTTCTTTTAAGAAATTAGCCAGTTCAGATAAAAATAGATGTTACAAACATGCGCATATATGTTCTTTTTAATTCTCTTGGTTACAATACTGCCAGCACTGCACCTGGAGGAGAGACAGCACAAGAAAAAACATCTAACCCTGATAGATTATTATTAAATCATTATTAACGATGATGTGGTGGATCCTTGGGATGGGAAAGTAAGATAAGGCTTGGGTTAGGATGGAATGACAGATTGGTGTAAAATCTTTGGAAACGGGATTAGATCAGTTCTGTAAATGTTGTAAGGTTGACAATTTATCTGTCCAGGGCCAAGAAATGTCCCGCAGAGAGTTATTGAAGTATTTATTTGTATTCTTAGTTGTCCAAGTCGTCTGTTATTGTCTCTTAAGTCTTGCGAGAGGATTCCATGTTAGTCTGCTCGAATGTTTGACTCGAATGAAAATAGGTTACTTGTTCATGTACAGTTGAGGGTTAAATTTTTTAAAAATGTAAATGAACGCTGCATACGTTCAGACTTGTGTTCCACTTTTTGCGTCTGTCTTTAATAAGCTCGAAGTGTACGCTTGTATGTTTTGAAGGGTTCTTGTATAGGATTCATGTTAAAATAAATATTAATAAATATTTCGATATTTACCAAAACTGAATAAAAGAATGGATGCATGAACAGCCCCAAAATGCAAAACATTACATATGACAGATGGTAAAGTATCTCGGCGTCAGATAAAATTTGTTTTACACTTTTAGAAAATGTTCCTTGATTTCCCATTATACTTATCAAATGAATACCTTTCAAAAATACCTGAAAATAATCATATATGTACGTAAATATGCATATTAGTACAGGAGCATTGTGGATTGTACCGTTAAAGTTCCTAAAAGCCATAATGTAGGTTCTGGACCAGCAGAAAATATCATACGCAGTATTGTCGATGCTACTAATGTTCTTATTCCAGATTCTCGTGGTAATGTTATTACTATTGCCGCTGAAATTAACATGACAGCCCAAATAAGTCCTGACAAATGTGCTCCTAGTTCTAAAAATAAAAAACAATGCGTTAAAATAATAATAATAAATAATTTTGATGGCGCAATACATACTTGGGACTGTGTCCGTAAATGGATAGAAAAAGGCGACTATTAGATTGATGAGAACAGCACAATTAAACAAAACATTACTCCATAATGACATATAGCTGCTGACCCAAAACAATGCCGGTTGACCTAAATTTAACATTAAAAATGCAGTTTAAAATCGAAACACGTCCGTCAAATAAATATGTCAAGAAACAAAACCTGCCTCTGAGTTTTTTCTGCCATTTCATTTCATTAAACATATCATCAGAGCGTTCAAAGAAATCGGATACTTTTGAACCTTGATCGTCCCTTTCAGCAGTATGTAACACTTTAACTTTCGTTTCGTGGGTAATATACTCACATATTTCCGGGATAGGAAACACAATTTGCTCTAAAGTTCGATCATGACGTACGATCTTATATGAAAATATTATTGTTAATAATTATTCAATCGGAATAACTGTGACTTGTGGTAGAAATTTTCTATTATTACCTCAATTTGAGCGGTATGCGATGCATAATATTCTAACGCTTGATTGATTTTTGGGTCTATATTGATTTCAGACGGTTTCAACAATTCCGCCAGATCCTTATTGTGTTGGGCCAACTGATGGCATAAAATATAAATATTATGGCCCACCTGAAAAGTAAAATTTATGAATATAAGAGAGATAAAAACGTTTTTAATAAATATATCAAGATTTTTTTTTACTTTATCAATAAATAAAATATCACCATAAATAGACTCCTCCCCTTATTTTCCCATTCTAGAACATCGCACCTCTTCTAGAATTTCTAGAAAATAGCAGTTTTCCTAGGCTTATCATAAGGTGTTGGGGTTTTTTCAAATTAAGATGGTTTCACAGGTCTTTAGAATCGGTTTTTAATTTTTTTCCCCCTTCAATTTGACATTTTGGATATTTTTTTAATGATTTTTTAAAGAATTTTTTTCCATAATAGATATGTTTTTGTTACATCATTGTGAAATACATTTTTCTTGATGATCAATTTTTTTCTTTCTCAAGTATACTTTCATTTGAGTGTATAATCGGGAGTAGACGGTCAAAAAAAGAATTTCTTTTCCCATATTTTTGCTGTTTTTGCTCCCTCGTGGTTGTTCGTTTGGCATATTTTTTTATTCGTGGCAAATAATTATAATTATACAACTGTTTAAAAAATAATCGTTAATAACTACTAAATATGGAAAATAATTACTGAATTTGTAAACAACTGTATCTTTTTTTTTTTTCTTTTGCTACACATTCAGATTTTATTTATTTTAATAACATTCTTTAAAAACATTTTATATACAAATGTATATGAAAAAATTGTTTTATAACTGTAAATTTTAGATACGTAATAAATGAATATCAAATAATAAAATATAAGTTTCATTTTTTATTCATTTATATAATTACTACCTCCCCATATTTTGTAATAACGGTTTTGTAAGCAGAAATAATTAGATAATTTTTTCGTAATACAGAGGTAAGTATACATCAATAATGAGCGGGTCACAGTAGATACGGCTGATTTGCCTAACCTGATCTTCCCCGTACACAAACGATGTACCAGAATGATGTGTCCAAAAATTTAAAAAAACCATTTTTTTAGTATTATTTTAATTAAGAGTCATTTCAAAACCTAAATAGATTACAACAAAAATTTCCCTATTTCAGGAGGATGTAACAAGTGTGTTAAACAAAAAGCAGTTTACATACTTCCTTAGGCGAGACGCCATCTTCTTCAGCTTCTGTTGCATTATCATCAGCGTCAAGACCATCCTCTAGAATTTCTTGATGGAATGCACGGCATGCGACATCGACCTAAATCGGACAGAAACATCCGTAAGCTATATCATCATTAACGCGGGACATTATAATACCAATTGTTTTGGGTTCATGTTGTACAGAATACGCTCAGCATTCTCGCTATCACCACGACTTTCCATTATTGCTAGTAGTAATTTGGAAGCATTATTTTTCAGCTCTAAAACCAGGTCCATTCTCGTTTTGCCTAATGGGTTTATGTCGTTTAATATTAGGGCTGTTATTATGTCGAGGCCGTTGGATTCATGGGTCGCAATGCAGTTTTGATTATCATGACATGGCCCTTGACAGTATTCAGTCAATGTTTCGAGCGTTTGATTAATTAAAGACACGTTGTACTCGTTGATATAAAGTCCAAGCAAGCCAAGCCCCCCTGTCGTTGAGCCGCATATACAGTCCAAGAACATGAGTGTTTCAGAAACTAGATTGTAATTACTCTTGTTATTTTGATGACGTAAAGTATTCTAAAATATAAAACGACAGTTAAAAAAGTAATATAATAATTTGTGTTTTTGTTTTAGTAAAGACGTTCAAATTGACCTGTAAATAACGGTTGTGATTTTCACAGAGAAGTTGTAAAAATCTTAAAATGGGCTGCATGACTAAAACTTTCTCGGATAAATGTTGATCTTCTTGATCTCTTGCACGTTCTAACTTTTCAGCCAGCATATCTTCTAGAGCTGAACTGCCACCGATAATAATATTATTTCCTTCTTCTCCTGTGCAAGGGGATAAATTTATGATATTTCATATGACATAAATATTGGACATAATGAAGGACGTAAAAGCAATGTAAACCTGGCAAAAGAGCTCGTGCACCAGCATACGCTTGCGATGTAACAGCTGCTGCTTGATTCAATTCTTCTCGGATTTCTTCTGTTATTATCATACCATTTGTTTTACCTAATTATCATATCTTGTATTTAGTATTTCCAATATAGAAATGTGTAAGTGTGAAATAAAAAAAAATCATTACCTTTGCGTTTATTTAATTTTTCAATTTCTTTACTTTGTTCTTTGTCCTCATGTGCTTTTGCGGCCATATCTGATGTGTTGACAGTAACTGTAGATTTAATTTCCTGTTGCGAGTCACGCATTTTATCATAAAAAACCTGAAAATTTTGTATGAAATTTATTATTAATTTTTTGTTTTAAAAACAGAACCATCGTAATAAATAAATTGTATTTTATGCAATGACTTAGAGACAGTTTGAAAGAAAATTAGGCACACATTAAATGTAAAGTTGCATGTTACTTAACAATAACTTTAGAATATTAAGCATACTATGATAGCGATATCAAATTACCTTGAAGAAGGCTTGGCTCAAATCGCCTCCAACCAACTTGTTGTACATGCTTTTTTGAATTATAGGATTTCCTCCTTCTAGGAGAGCGATTCCTAGTTCTACCGCTTCCACAAATATAGAAGGGGAATGAACGGATTTAATTACAAGTTCCACAACTAAATCTGAAGCGCCTTCCCGGTCTAAATGACACTGGACATCATGAAGCGTCCTTCCTGCCCTGCTCAATAGTTTGCCTGTATTTAAAAAATATATATATAGACAAAAAACTTGTATTATAAACATATTAAGCGGAAATGTTTATTACCTCCAGGACCATGTGACAACGTAGAAGGTTGTGGTGTGACTAACAGATCGACTGGAGTCGCTTCAGTATTCTGAACAAACTGTTTACCAAAATATCGAGCCAAAAGATTTGATCTTAATACATCACCCTACAATTTAAATAAAAATGCGTAATATTAGTCATTGGATTGAATAAGGCAAACTATCATACTTTTTCTCCGTATTCAGAGTCGATTGCCATCATCTCGCGAAGAGTCCTTAAAACTTTCACGCATAACTTTTCTTCCTTTTCTTCTAATAACTTTTCAGTGTGTTTAATGAGCCT
This sequence comes from Cimex hemipterus, assembly GCA_039619505.1. Taxonomy (NCBI): domain Eukaryota; kingdom Metazoa; phylum Arthropoda; class Insecta; order Hemiptera; family Cimicidae; genus Cimex; species Cimex hemipterus. The sequence continues at coordinate 9,087,721 of CM077100.1, forward strand.
GAGAAAATCGAAAGCACTTTTAGTTTCATATAAATGTAAATCCTATATGTATTTACCTTCTAATAAAACCTCCACTTTCACAACGTTTCCTCGCTTCTGTCCCGTAAGGAAATAACATTTCAGGGCTGTAAAGAACGTCCACGAGCATCGAAAGCTCAGCTTGAACCAAAGGTTTTAGCTGATCTTCAAGTAAAAGGACAATATCTTGCAGTCCTTCAATTATACTTCGGTCTAATCTCATTAGCTAAAATACAAATTTTTTTAAACACTTTATTATATATTCGTAATGACCTTATTGTTTTTTTAATGTAAAATCTCCAGATAAAAAATATACCTGTGACTGAGATCTTTCTATCTTAGGAGTCTTTGAAGCTTGCAACCATTTGCTTGTCTGGCGACAAAGGAGATTAATTTTAGTGAACATAGTTGCCAGCTGCCCCTCAAGATCAGATGGAATTGCAATGGATCTATTTTTCGCTTTAAATAAATATTTTATTGTTAAAATATTATTCCAACGAGCGGTATAAACAACGTACCAACTTCCACTAGAGTTTGAATGCAATGTTCAACATTAAAATGCTGAGCTGGATTAAGCCAAGAGCATTGAGAAACTCTGAATGCTGAATGCAATAACTGGACAAAGATGGGTTGACGGGTCTAAAAAAAAAAAAAAAAAAAAAAACAATTTAAAAATAGTGCAACAATTAAACATTTATGAGCGTTTACCAACCTGTACTGTTGTCGACTGATCAGAAAAAGGGCTAGAGAAAAAAGTCGTTATTATTGCCATTACTGTAGTTGTTACATAATTTTCCATAGCGATATCGGCATGCTTTCTATCGTGAGGTCCATTAGCAACAACGCCCATGTCAACAATAAAACTTTTTTCGAACAAACTCCATATGTGATTTGACGTATAGATTTCTTTCATTTCTACCTCAGTATCGATGTAACAATGATTAAGGAAATTGGTATATGCCTCCTTAACCTACAATCAATATTATTTATCAATCTAGGAATATATCAAACAAATTATTAAATATTACTAAAGAGTGATTATTTGGCAGAAAAAAATTATGAATTACATTTTTTTTCTGGGATGTAATGAAAGAATAAAATCAACGAAATCTTATAAAGTATTTTGTAAAACTATTTAAAAAGTTACATAAAACCTTTAAGAGCATAATTTCATGCTGAAATTGCTGCTATAATACAGTGGCTTTAAACACAGAAAAAGTTCATGTAAAAATAGTGCGTTTTGATTAAAATAAGAAACTTGTTGGAATTACAGTTTCACAGCTTCAGCATTCAAGAGTCAATGCATGCAAACAATTACATAAAAATTACACACACATTCTCAGAAAAGTAAAAAAAAAAAAAATAAATAAATAAATTCACTGTTATGTACAACATACTCATTTCAGTTTGAAGTAAGTACTCGATATTCCTTAATATCTCTTTATGGTACATTAAAACATTCATTGACATAATTTCAAATGGAAGCCAAATCCATTTATAGAGGTTTGGAAGAATAAGATCTGTTTTATCAAGGATTTAAACGTAATTTTACTTAGTATTCTTTAGTTGGCAGGAATGATTTCCTCCGATTTCAATCCCATTTTCACTTCTATAAACTTCCAGCATTTTAGCAACTTCCGAGATATGTTGTTTTTTTTGGAACTTGTATCGAACGAAATTCTCGTCAGAGAAGGCTGCTTCCATTTACTGAAGTATATAAGTGAAATATACTTTACAAAAACATCGTTTACCTAAGGCTATCGTCACCAGAATAAAAATCATTTGAAGGTAAATTTAATTTATGCAAATTATTTCCCTTTAAATTGGCAATATTTTTTAACCAAATTTCAAATCAAAACTTAAAATGAGTTTTTGACGAGAGCATTTTTAACCCATGTCGCCTGTCTTATATATATTAAATAATGCATCAATTTTCAAAATTTTCCCAAAAATCATGTGCAACAAAATGTAAATCCTTGAATTACAGCCTATCACAACAATCAATGCATGTACATACATTGAGTAGCTATCATTTATATATTATTATTTGATCCATGTTTTTTCGAGAACTCTGAAGTTGGCAATGACAATAAAATCCCTCAAATTTGCACCTAATATATTACTTTATTTATTTATTTTTTAATTTAGTTATGATTTTTTATTTTTTAACGAGGGTATTTTAACTACAATGTATGTCCCAGGGCCTCTACCTTACTGTGTGAATTTTCCTAAAACAATGTGGCCACTGACACCTCCAGTGATGAAGTCCACACCCCTCTAACTTATTAAATTTTGGTTCGATTTTGATAAATCATTTTTTAAACTTATGAAATGTTTTAAAGTCCAGTTTCAAGATGTTTCCACAAATAACTTTTTTTTTTTTTGATGAGTATAGTCATTTTTAAGAGAATTGTTCTGCAGAAAATTATCATTCTTCGCAAAACAGGTAACTCAAGTTTCAAACAATGAAGCAAAAATTAATTTCTGGAACTGATAAACATTGATAAATCAATCATTACAAATAGTTGAGAAGAATATGCGGAAGGGTCCTGGAAGTTGGAGAATGGCGGGCCTGAAAAAAGCTCGTGGTGACAAGGCAGAAGGGAATGCTCCTCAAAAATCTTGAAGGATCTGGGAAGTTGTGGAAAAATAGCAGGTCAGTAATATAGGGGGGGGGACATATGTTCAGAAGAGATGTAATCTGGAACTCGAGTGATGACGATTGAACATTCTTCAACGGTTAGAGCATATGATTATTTGGAATTCGTGAGAAGCAGTCTGGTGTGATGTATTGGGTTGTCCGGAAAATAATGCAGGATTTTGGTATTAAACAAAAAAAAAAAAAAGAAACTAGTTACTTTAAAGCAATGTTCTTTAATCAAAATAATTTCCCATACTCTCAATACATTTCTCCCAACGTGTTGGTAACTTATTAATTCCGCCTGAGTAGAATTCAGAATTTTTAGAATTGATAAAGTCAATAAATGCATTTTCCAGTTCCGTTTGATTTTTGAATATTATGTGTTGTAAGTAGTGGTCCAGGTGTCTAAAAAAATGGTAGTCAGTAGGCGAGAGGTCCGGAGAGTAGGGTGGGTGAGGCAAAGTTTCATAGCCAAGCTCCAATAA
>CM077100.1:9091264-9183227 GCA_039619505.1 Cimex hemipterus
CGTAAACAGAATATTTTATATAGATTTTTTTTTTAATGAAAACTTAAAATCCTGCATTATTTTCCGGACAACCCAATAGGTTTCAGAAAAATGTTTTCTTTATCGTGCCAAAGATCTTTATTGAGATCATCTTCAGGGCCTGGGATTTACAAACATTGTTTAAAATTTAACATACTCAAAGTGTTTGTTCTCTGTGTAATTGTGCCATTCTTGCCACTCTCAACATGACATGCTAGAATTATGCAGAGAACAAACACTTTGAGTTAATAGAAATACTTTGATTATAAAAAATATTGTTTTTTGCACTGTATGAATTCACTTTTTTTTCCACATCCTTCATGTATTTGTTAAATTTAAACACTGCTTGTAAATCCCAGGTCCTGAAAATGATTTCATTAAAGATCGAAACGTTGGTACAATAAAGAAAATGATTTTCTGAAACCTACATCACACTAGACGACTTGAGCTATCGTGAATTCGATCCACTCGGACACCAACTTCCCATCTCAACCGCAATCCAATCTGATTACACGACGTTTGAAAAATGGCAAAAAGGAAGGAAAATTCAAAAGGTGCGGTTGAGATGGGAAGTTGGTGTCCGAGTGGATCGAATTCACGATAGCTCAAGTGGTAGGAAGGAGCAGCGTATCATGTCGAAGATCGTGGGTTCGACTCCCGCTCGTGCCATTGACTTTTTGACTTCTCAACTAAAAACCGTAATTAATTGAAAGATATTAATTGGTCAAGCGGATCACAAAATTAGTAAATTTAATTAGTTATTCTCCCTTTCTTAATAAAATTCCTATTTCCCGGATCCCACAAAATCTTCCTTTAAAAATTAATAAAATCCTCTTTAATACAAAAAACAATTGACTTTTTACAAAATAGACTTCATCACAAAAAGTTATTTTAAGATATCAAAAGATTTATCAAAATTGGATCAAAATTAAGGAAATGTGGGGTGGACAACTTGTGTGGAACACTATGTAGAAAATTTAATTAAACAACGTGTGTGAATTGTCTGATGGGAATTTTAATTACAGAGCACATAATATCAAAGTTTCAAAGAATAGATTTTCACTAAATGTCCTTGATCTAAGTAATTTTACTTATTTTATATTAAGTTATTATTTTACACCCTCACTGATTAACTACTCAATAGTAGTCACTCCTACATATCAGTGTTAATCAATTTCATTGTTACTTAGGAGGTTGCAAAGACAGTGACATCTCGTTTGTTGAGGAGGATTATCTGGAAGGGTGAAGGACGAAAGGTTCCTGACATGAGTTTGTGCGATTTTAATAGTTTGTGAATCTTCTTTTTGGCTATTTCAACAACGTTCTGGATATTAAGATTGGATACATAAAAAGGAGCATTGATGTTGGTTCGGAGAATTATTGAAGGTTGAAAATCCAAGAGAGATGTTTGGTTGAACTCCCTAAGTTCGATGCTGTAGGTTCAAATAGGTCAGTTTTTATCGTTCGTTGAGTTTGTCTTTTGAGACAAGTGAGTGGGTTCCATGTCATTTATGAATGAAGTAGATGGCAGCATTCTTCAAAAGGTGAAACTTGTACGTTAATTGTCATTAGCCACCGCTTGAACCACTGGCATTTTATTTCTTGAGCATCAAGAGACATGGATTTCCAGGTTTATGGTTGGGATAGTGGGATCTTCATGAGAACAAAGGATTACACTGTTGCACTGCCAGAAAGGGTTGGAATTATAGTATTGTATACTGTAAAGACAATGGGTACTAAGATACATCCTTGTGACACCCCTTTACCATTCAGTTATAATATTCATTTCAGATCATTCACTGTTGGCGGATTTCAATCTAACATTATTATAATACCAATTAATAAAAGGAAAAGAAAGAAAATACCTCCGGGATGCAATCTGGGTGTGAAACCATTGCAACTATATCATCCAAAGGAAGTAGAGAATGGCATTTTATCTCAGTGTACACATTCTTGCCCATTGTGCAACATGCAAGCAATTTGACAAGCTCAATGTGGTACCTGAATAAATAAGATGGAAATTACATTTTAAAAACAAGCACAACAAATTAATCAAAGAAATTAAAACTGAGAAATAATTGGTCATAAAATTGTACAATTACGAGATAAACTGTTTTGTTTATTTCTTAATAATTTTTTCAATGATCATTGTAAAAAGAAAATTACAAAAAAAAAAAAAAAAAACGTGATTTATTAGGATATCCTCATGATTAAAAGCATAAATCCTGTGTATTCACATATTTCAAAGCATAACGGTTTCTGTACTCAAGAGGTATCTAGCCGTAGTACATGCTCGGCTCGGTTCAAATGTTTTTACAAACTGTATTATTATACAGTATACAGCATAAAGCTACACTTGAATCTTCATTCATTTCATAGTTATAAGAATCAATTTCAAATACCAACCGAAAATAGTAAATTTCTAAGATGAGTGAAAAAATAGAGCCAATAATTTCTTTACAAATGCTGTTATTTAAATAACTAAGCAAGAGTAAGCATATTTTACATTTTTAGCAATTCCTCAATACTTATTGTTATCATAATAAACTGTCCTTTATTCACTCACCTGAGAGGGCTAGATTCATCCATACGATGCCTTTCACATAACATCATCGAGACAAATTGTGTAAAAGAAGCTTTATCATTGTAAAACACCAAGACATCCTCACCAGCATTTACCAACTGAATAATTAAAATAAACAATTTAAATGTCCAATTTTAGTTAGTTTAAACGTGAAAAAACTTCTAAGTTCAATAAATTTTTTAGCTCTCATTACCTCTTGCATAACCATATCTTGGCATTTGCGTATAAACTGGTTTTCTGCCTTTACAATAGTTTGGAAAAATTTCAAATACTGGACATGCCTTCCGTGCGTTTCAATACAATGAATAAAATGCTGAATCACTTTTTCGTTTACTTCATTGCATAGTGTATAATTCTCTCGAAAAATGCTACAAACTGTCTCGGCTTCAAGAATCTGTCGAAATAAGCACACAATTGTGTCAACAACTTGAATTATAGTTTACTTAGCAGCAGAGAGAGAGAGAAAAAAAAAGAGACAAAATATTTGTTTAGTATAAAGAGACAGCTTACCCCAGGATTCAAGAAAAGGTCTAAATGTTTATGTAAAAGAACTTGGTTTTGTTGATTCCCGAGGCAAAAATTATGAAGAAATTGATGTGCCAGACTCATAAGGTTATTCATTTTTATATCTTCTTTTTGATCGTAAGGGACCTGCAAGAGATCAAGAACAACAGTGTGCACCCCAACATTCCTTAACAATCTTTGTTCGTGTTTCCTTGGTTTGCCATTACTTGAAACACACAGGGCATTCATACGATGTAATATCTGTAAAACAACAGATAATTTTCATTACTTGGAATTTTTTAAGCAAGAATTACGAGTCAAAAAAAAATACCTGTTGAATTTTTTTATATTCATGGACTTGATCTGTATTTAACAATGGATCTATATCACTTGCGGAATTTTGTTTACCAGCATCTCTTAGCATAATTTTTTTCATAGCGTCTGAACTCCCACCATCGTCATCGTCGTCTTTTTCTTTATCCTTTAATTTCGGTAAGCCGTCTTCGGTTTTGCACTTATAAACCCAAAGTTCAGACTTTTCTACTGACTGTCTTAAAACGTCCAGATCAGATTTGATTTGTTTATAAGATTCAACATCACTATCAGACACGAGTAATTGAACCTAAGGCAAAAATATTTTTATAATAAAGTCGAGTGTATATAAGAAATTTGGACGTACTTGTTTAAATGCTTGCAGCACTTCTTGTCTTTGACTGAAATGTCTAAACAACAAATGCAAAGCACCAGAGACAAGAGGAGGGTAATCGTGCATGGTAAGATGAAGAAGTACTCTTAAAAATGTTCTACCGCCATGACCATCTAGGTCAAGGGCCTCACACTCGCCGCTGTAAATAACAAAATTAAAATTCCAAATATAAAAATATTCTACCTATATTTGTTATGCGATTACTAACCTATTTCCAAATATGCCTTCTGCTTGAGTACCGATAACCTCGAGATCAATTGGTTTCTGCCCGATTGGCAGTGTGTCTACAGGTTTTTCTGAGCTATCAAATTCAAATTTGAAAATCGAGAGTAGACAGCTTATACGGTAGTCCAAACGAACATCAAGAATAAACTGAAAATAATAATAATTACTTACAAGTTAATCAGCAAAACGAGAAATAAAAAATTAGTAATATTATAAAGAAAAATCATAAAATGATATAAATAAGGAAATACATATTACACTGAACAAACTAATTATGAACAAACAAATCTGAAATGTTATGTTTTCATGGCATCACAATTAGTAAATCCAAAGAAAATATATTTTAATATGTAACATTCAAAAGTAATACGAAACACAATATTGTAAATTTTAAGTTAAGAAAACCGAAGAAAAAGTTAAGAAAAATTAGTAAAGTGCATTATTAATTCAGAAAATAGCAAATGGGATTTTTTAAAATTAAAACTGCAGGGCAGTAGTGTAGTTGTTTTAATTTACAATAATGTTCACACTTTATATGTTAATGTCAGTCAATATGCAAATCAGTCAATAATGGACATTAATTAGAAATAAATAAAAATCAAAACAAATTTTAATGAAATTATTAATGTCCAGAGTAAAGCCAAATACGAAAACTGCAGCCTTTCATACAATGCTTATACTCACAGCGAAAGCTTTTGCTTTAGATCTATTTTGATATAGTGAAGAAGAAAGAATTTTCCATTATTAAAATTTTCTTAGAAGAAAATGAAAAAAAAAAAAAAAAAAAAAGGTATATAGAAAAAGTCAGCATGTTTGTGTTAATTTAAAATCTTTACCTGTAATATTTCAATAATTTTAAGCTTGGTATCCATAACGAGAGGATATTCTTTTTTATGTTGAGCGGTGTTTTTATGAGGAACCGGAGTTGACAGGTTCGATCTTGTTATTCCTGTGGCCAAAGTCAAACCCGTAACAACTGCCCCCATATCGCCGATAGAACGCAAAACACCACCCTCAGCTGAAAGAATTGTATTAAATAACAAAAACATTTTGATATAATCTATATACAAAATATTACAATGAATTTCTGCGGTCGGAATTTTCCTGCTGATGTCATTTTCAGAAACACAATCAAGAATACTCAAAAGTGTTTTTGTTAAACGAAGCAAGTCACTGAAACTGTAGAATCCAAAATAAATCAACTCTCTGGCAAGTTTCACCACCTGTAACGAATAAATGCCCAGAGTCAACAACTATAACACAAAAATATACGGCTGCTCCCATGAGGGAAAACTGGTTAAGTAAAAAACATAATTTTTCAGGGTTGTGATGCTAAGGTTAGACTTTTTGTACAAATTCAATTTTCCTAGTAAATACGTTTATGAGAGCCAGGGTTTAACGAGGGTTATTACCGCATCGGTGGTAAAGTTCAGAGATGTTAAGGTAAAACTTTTTGTACAAATTCAATTTTTTTAGTAACTTTTTTTTGTGCTCACATTTCATCAAATTCAATTTTCCTAGTAAATACGTTTATGAGAGCCAGGGTTCAACGAGGGTTATTACCGCATCGGTGGTAAAGTTCAGAGATGTTAAGGTTAAACTTTTTGTACAAATTCAATTTTTTTAGTAACTTTTTTTGTGCTCAGATTTCATCAAATTCAATTTGGTTGTCCTAGTAAATACGTTTATGAGAGCCAGAGGGGCAATGAGGAAGTGGTTAAATTGGCCCTGAACCTTTTTGTGGCATACTAAACTGCCAAAAATGTGGAACCATTAGACAATTTAATAAAAAGAAATCCTCCCATTCAATGAATGATTAGCTGAGGACGGAGACATGCAAAAAAGTTCATCAAAGGACCACTACAGGAATTATCAGCAGAATTACTAAATACAGAATATGTTACAATTGGAATAATAGTGAACTGCTAGGACCTTGCATACTGTAGCGTATGTATAGACTCTGAGTGGCAGAAACAAGTCTGCTGCTCATCCTCGGTTGGTGAGAAGGCTTATATAGGCTTAGATTACTACTCCACACATGCACATGGCAGTTCTTTGAAAAATTTTAGGATTTGGTAGAAAGCTTAATGAGGAGCTCTAGATAATAGAGATGCACAGACCGATACTTGTCACAATGATCAGGTCATAAAGGGGCCAACTCGTTTGCTAATCTAATTTAATACGATCTTCACTTTATCAAATTATACAATCTTGCCAGGAATGAAAAGACTATGGAATATGTCCTTATTTCATTTTGTCAAAAATTGCATTTAATAAAAATTAAAAGTAAGAATGAGTTAACGTTTACTATAGATTGTTTGTCAAATTATTTTCAGTCTAATTTGAACCAACATTGATTAACATGACTTAAGGAAAATTTGAAATGTACCGATGAAATTGTGATAAAGTAGAGAGAATAGAGAGAATAGGAGGAGGGCCAAGGGCAAAAGGCAGAAATAATAAATGCCAGGGTGTTTCACAGCCTCACGGAATGTCCTATATTAAAAGAAATTTGTCGGCTCCTACTGTGAATTAATCATCTGTAAACATGCACGGCAATGCAAACTATGAGTTTCTTGGCAAACTTAAATCTTAAGCAGGCTGTAAAATTTTTCGCTTTACTTTTATGTTCTTTAATATTATTTTTTACTGTTCGTTTGTTGATGTTTTCATTGCAGTTACAGTGCTTCTGTAATCAATGTACGTATACTTACAATTAATACAATACACAAACAGAATAACTGAACTACTCATCTGGCGCCAAGTGTATTTTCCTCACTCACCTAGCCTTCTCCCTCCCTTGTGATGTGTATTTGTAGTTATCGTTTTATTCGAATTGGGACAAATAAAGTAACATTATTATTACTATTCTAATTGGGCCAAAGCTGAAGAGAGCAAAATTATAAAACACGATTATTTAGAGATCGTGAGATGCGGTCCGGTGTGGTCATTAATTAACTGTAACTATATACTACACATTATAAAACATTTCGATTCATTTACCTCAAAGGTTAATTTATTTTGGGATTGGTCAGTAAAGCTCCACATTTTCGCAACAACATTGCACAAATAATCCTCAACGAACATAATTGTGGAGCTGAATCGTGCCCTGACTGCTTCTTTGTTGAGATCGGGGGTTTTATCTGTATCATAACTGGAAAAAAAAAAATTGTTTTTAAGGCAACAATAAAATTTTAAATATTGTACATTTTTATATTAAAGCTTTAATTTAACGATGGTGTAGAGAGCATTATTAATTCATTAAGTCTTTTTTTTTTTTTTTTTTTTTTTTTTTTTACTTACAACAAATGAACTTTTGTAACCTAAACATGTTTGTACATATTATAAATGTAAATATTGAGTACATTTTCCTTCATTCAGTCTTGTCCTACACTTTTTGCACCAGACTTCATTAAGCTCTGTCAGTGTTCATGGATATTGGAACTAGCTTAGCTAGGATTCAAATAAAAGGACAAAATTGCAGTATTGTCCGCATAGGTGATCATGGTATTTGGGACAGCAGGTGGTATGTCAGCAGTATAGATAAAAGGATGGGACCAAGAACGCTCCCTTGTGGGATGGCAGCTTATATTAAGGAAAATTTTGTATCTACAGAAAAAAAGGTATTATAGCAAAAAATTAACACTGAGCCCCCCCCCCCCATTCACGAGTAGTCCCAGCATATGAGATGCTGAACTTCTGGCACTGGGAATCCATCTCCCTTTGTCTACTGATGATGCCATATTTCACTTTGGCAATTCAGTTTACATCGGGCTGTCATGCAATTTGGTTCAACTCAGTCTGTCATTATGAATCTCGCTTGAATATAATCGGAGGCCAATGTTGTCATTTGTTAGTAGTAAAACGATACGAATGGCCATTTTTGATGCAAACTGTGAATTATTCATGGTGGATTAGGTGCGAATATTACGTTATTGAAAAATAGTCTCACACAAACTTATGAATAATGAACTTAATTTACCCTTTCCCCGTACGGTGAAATACCATGCGGACTGAACTTCGTGTCTGTCGCTGACATTGCATTCACGGTCCATGAACACATTTTAAATCATATCCTAGAAAATTATTTGATTCTGATTTTTTTTTTTTTTAAATATATAACTGCAGTGTCATGAAGAAGACCTTTTGTGGAAAATGCCTTAAGCTTTGTGGCATATAGATTTCAGATCTTCCAATAAACTTAAGTTTATGGAAAAATTGAACTGCTTGTAATGGGATGATCACGTAACTATTTGAGTAGCTATATTCCACCCGGAGCAGTTTTGATGTCAACGATTTTCATACAAGGGCTGTTGTTCCATGCTATTAAATAATGAGACTGCTCACTTTGGTTTACAAAACAAAATATCATCATGAATGCCAAATAAAATTGCACAAAGTATGCACCGGGAATTCCACATTGATATCTTTGATTTTAAAACTTTACTTTAAAATTTGGTACATATCTTCTAAGGCCATCTTAGTCAAGCTGGTTAACTTAAATCAAAGAATTATACAAGTATGTGTAAGTGATCAGCTAACACTGATTTCCAAACAATTCCAATTTGGCATTAATTGATAACAAAAAATAATTATTTAATATTTATTAATATAAAAATTGAATAAATAAAAACCTACTCATTTATTGACATTTTGGAAGGAATCTCAGACCAAAGGCGTGCATATTTTACAGGTGTAATCGGCTCCTGAGGATCTCTATCCACATGTAAATGTAGCATTAGGCGACAAAATGACGCTCTTAATTCGTAAGAAACATTTTCATCTGCCATACACCTGAAATTTCAAATTAGTACCATATTTCAGCAAAACTCGGCGTTGTAATTAATAATAACTTACTTCAAAATGAGATCAATGTCCAAATTTGGTGAAAGATTGTTTAAGGCTAAATACTGTCGGTTGAGACACATGTTTGAAAATAAGTTAAGCTGGTGCCTGTAATAATCCAATAAAGCAATGTACATCTGATTTCCCATCTTCGCTTCATGAGATAGATCAACAAGATTACCAAATTTCTAAAATTACAAAGAAAAAATTTAATTCTTGACAATGACAGGACTTATAAATGTAGACCTACTGTTCTATTGTCCCAAAGGAGAGTTACGCAGGGTTCTTCATTTTCTAAACCACCGTCATCTCCATTTGGTTCCTGAGGCATCTTACTCATCCTTTTGATTTAAAACAATCAATTATGTAACATTGTGGGGAAAAAATTGAAAAAACAGTATACAAACCTTGTCTCAATAAGAATATCAGAATTTTTAAAACTAAGTACACTTTTGCAAATCAACTCTTGCGTTATCGCAATGGCTTTTTTATTCGAAATGCACAGATCAGAAAGATAATCCAGAAACCTGGATTCCCAGTTGTTCATATTTTTCCTGACCAAACCGACGAAAGTTTCTATTTCGGCTGCTGTTATGTGCTTTTCAAGGAGTTTTCTGTTGTTATGAAGAAGAGCAGTAATAGTATCTTCAGCAAGTATATCATAACCAATTTGTTTTTGCATAAAGCCAAAATGTTTAGCAATATATTCCTACAAATAAATAAGCATAATAAACCACATTAATTGAATTTATTTACAAAGTAAACTACAAAACAATCTTCTAACCTGATTTTTCCTGTAGTCTTGCTGGCTTAAACGTAATATTCTGTAGCATAATCTAAACATGTATTTGTACGGTGAATGACGAGGATCTCCAAGTTCTTCTATCCTCAGAAAAGGCCCTTCTCCTGCAGAAGATTCCATGAATGGAGCTTGTAGTATCTTAAATAACTGCTTGAGAATGTATTGTTCTCTTAACAATTTTTGTCTATCCCTGTTTGGATTTGTAACAACCAATTCCAAAGCTTCAGATTTGTTTTGGTCATTTTCCAAACCAGCAATAAAATAAACAATGTCCTGCAGTAAACTTGTAACAGCTCTAAAAAAATAAATAATAATAATAATAATCAGTGTCTTATGAGAAATTATCAATTACACAAAAAAAATTACCTCCTTTCATTTGATGAAATGGTACCTTTCTCTAATTTAGTGGAATTAGCTGCAAGTACTTTACAAGCGTCGTTTGCAAAATCCAAGTCCCTTACTTCTGTGGGAGAAACAGGAATAAGAGCAAATGCCTCCTTATCTTCTTTTATATGAGCACACCCGACCTATTTATTAACAAAGTTGCAAAATATTTAATTGTCATTCTGAAAATAAATTATTGAACAATTTTTTTACTTTGGACATCACTGGTTTCTCTTCGTCCTTGTCAATCGGTATAGAGGTGCTATGTACCCACGTATGAGTACATAAATGATGCAACCTCACATATGAAGACTGAGGAACAAGCGAATCACCTCTAGTAAGGGTGGTAGGATCCAGTTCAAATAAAGAAGAAATTTCGTTAGTATGCGGAACAGAAACCAAATGATAAACCGGACCTCCAGGTGGATCTACGATAAAAAAATAAAATATTAACATTACAGACATTGAGGGAAACTTCGGACTTTTAAAACTCGTGCTTTACATTCCCATATTTTCAACGCTTCATGGAGAAAAAAATTGAACCAAGAATAAGTACTCTATCTCTAACCCTAACCCAACTGACACACGCCCCCTGGTTAACACAAATTTGATGATTTGAAAATTTACATAGAAGATTTTTTGTGTATCCACCCCAAAAACATATCCATAAAGTATAAAGAAAATTATATTTTGAAAAGAAATGTTCACGTTCAGGTGATATTTTTTACTTAAAACTAACTGCATTTATCACATACATTAAATTTAATCTAATGTTTTAAATATCATATCAACTTGAAACTTGTGAACTGACAACAAATAAAATTATGGAATAAGAATTAGATTAAAGAATACTCTAAAGTCTTACACAATTAGTTATCAAAACAAGAGTATAAACAATGAAAAATTAAACTTTTTAACCACTTGAACATTTTTAAACGGTTGTTTTTAATTTAAATCTTGAAATTTTAGCAGACCTAATCAAGAAATTGTTCACCTCGAAGTTTAGACCGCATTTGGTCCATAGTATTATCAGAATCGACTTCTGCTGCTAAATAATGTCCTGTAGCAAGGTGTTTAAATCTGAATAAACAATTCCAATGTCCTGCTCCACCACGACAATTATCATGCTGGACTACCTAAAATACGAGTAATTCTATGATAATCTTTAACATAATGTTTGCTATAGCAGAAAAAAAAAATTGGCTGTTCTATACCTCCACTTCCCAAAGTGCTTTACTGCTAGTCGCAGCTGTTGCAGAAGTTCTTCCAGTAGTTCTTAGAAAGACGTGTTGTTTCTTTTTGTATTCGTCCATTGTCAAGAACTTTTCTTGTTCGGCGTGAAAAAGCCTGATAACATCCCCTCCTTTTAAAATTTCTTCTTGATTCTCCTGGTGCTCCATAAAAAGGTTCACCTTCCATGGTGTATTCATGTTCACAACATTCACCTACCGAGGAGCATGTTTTATTAATTGTTAACAACGATATTGGTTTGATTAGAGCACCTCTTTACAGCCAGGGTTGTCTGGAAGCTCATGATTTGCGGAGACATGAAGAACTTGAGGCCCTGCATTAACAGGGTTCATGATTACTTTATCCCCAACCACAACGTTGTCACCGGTGGACCGTAGTTTGTAGTATGGTAGAATATAGAACCAAGAACCCTCATTCCCATTTGCATCAAGGTAAACGCGCATTGCATTTTTTTCTAATAATGCTGGGAGGCGTTTGTTCACTGTTAAATATTTATTTGACTTAAGATGCAATAGCTGAAAATAAATTGTTCAATTTTAAGTTAAACGATGCTCTAAACTTTTCAGTTTTTAAATAAAATATGCCACTTTATTAAAATATATTACCTGTACAACACTACCATATTGGACAATTAGTCCTAAGAGTTTCTTATGCTCAGAATAGTTTTGCTTTTTCTCTATCTCAGCAGCATGCTAAAAGTAATACATTTTTTAAATGCAAGTTAAAAACAATTATATGATTATTTTCATAAACATTCTTACATGTAAACGTTTGAGAAGTACTGCATCAGTGGTAGATGTAGAATTTGAATTTTGTTTTGCTGCCTTCCAGAATTGTTTCTGGGCGGAATATCGGTTCATGGGACAAATTTTAAAGAGACAATCTACAAGGGAATTTTCAATTTTCATTAATCCATTATCGCCATCTTAGTGTACTTTAAATGTGCCCAATTGTACTTTACATACCTCTGAATTTTTTAGGTGGATTAGTGAGGTCTCCTGCGCCAGGAGAGACCACGGTTCGGTCATCGACCAGGCTTTAAAGAAATTAAACACATTATATTATTTTATGTATTTTACCATTTCTTTCTCCTCTCACTCACACACCCTCATTCTTTCTACACTCCCTCTCCCTCTCCCGCTCCCCCTTTCACTCTCACTGGATCATTCACTCGTTCATTTTTTATGTGTATCTATTTTATCTATGCCCAATCAATTATTTCTTCTTAATCTACATATGTATTTATCTGTATTTCACCATTTGTTTTTTCTCTCACTCCCTCGCTTGATCTCTCCCTTCTCTCCCTCCTTCGCTCATTCTCTCTTTCAATCACTCACATTATACGTCTATATGTTTTATCTATCTCCAATCAACTATCACTTCTTGTGTTTTATCTACATCACTTTTTCTCTCACTCACACAATTTCTCTCTCTTTCTCTCACACCTCCACTTCCTGTTATTTCTTCCTAATATTTCTATAATATTTCTATTTTCCTCTCATTCACGCATTCTATTTCTATCGCTCAATATTTCACTCACTTTATATACCTATCGATCTGTCTATTGATCTACTGTATATCCAACTATCTCATTCTTAATCTATCAATCTGTATCTCTATGCATTTATCTTATTAATTCTCAGTTACTCCCCCTCCTTCCCGATCACTCTCTCTCTCTCCCCCCTCTCTCCATCTCTCTTTCAATCACTCACTCGGTCACATTATACATATACGGTTCAGTCATCGACCAGGCTTTACAGAAATTAAACACATTATATTATTTGTAAAAAAAATTTAATATAAACAAGAGGACTTTTTAAAATAAAAATCTATGTCCAACGTGCATTTTATACTAACACTACAAAACAATAGCCTTAAAAAAGGCAAGATTTAATTTCAAAGATTAAAGATTTACCCTAATGTGCTAAGAAATCCACAAACAGTCCCTTCAGCAAATAAGGAGACGATGTCCCCTAAGTGAAGGAAGCTTGCAGAACCGATGATTTCTGCCATTTTTGTAGTTCAAGTAAATTTCATTCTGAAACATTAGAAACTAAGTATACAAATGATCAACTGAATTTCTAAGACTAAAGAATTTAGAACTTAAAACCAAAAAATGTGTGGTGTTTAGTGACCGTTAGTCAATGATTATTCGGAGATCGTGTGATGCAGTCAGGTGTGACATAGGTTTTAGAAAAACGTTTTCTTTGTCGTACAAACGTTTCGATCTTTGTTGAGATCATCTTCAGAGCTCAAAGTGTCTGTTTTCTGGATAATCGTGTCATTCTTGTGTCGTGTTGACAGTGCCCCACGACACACAATAATGACGCATCTACAAGGAAGAAAAAACCCTTTGAGCCCTGAAGATAATCTCAATAAATATCGAAAAGTTAGCACAATAAAGAAAACGTTTTTCTAAAACCTACGTCGAACCAGACCACATCTCGTGATCTCCTATAATCATTGAAACGAAAACTTAAAATCACTTTGAGAACACTGAAATTATCAGCTGTAACTATTTTTAAGCAAAGAGATGTCTGAAGCCATTGAATCAATAATGCAATACATCTATTAGGAAATGCATGACAATATATGAATTCCATTTATTACAAAAATAGTCACCAACTATTAACTACAGTGGAAAAGAATTAGTATAAGAAATAACTAGACTTAGTAACATTTCAACGTCATATTTAATTCCCTAATTTCGTAGTCTGCTTGACCAATCATTACAATTAAGGTTTTTAGTCGAGATAAAAAAGTCAATGGCACGAGCGGGATTCGAACCCACTATCTTAGGCTAGGTAGCTAGCACGGTAGCTCAAGTGGTAGAGCGGCAGCGTATCTAGCCGAAGATCGTGGGTTTGAATCCTGCTTGTGCCATTGACTTTTTTATCTCAACTAAAAACCTTAATTAATCATATCTAATATTTGAATATCACAATATATTTAATGAGATAAAAAGAAATATGGGTTATAATAGTTAAAAATGAAAGGTAAGTCAAACAAAGATAGAAATCAAGTGATGATATTTTCTAATAGATGATAATTTTTTGTTAATACAGAAATTGAGAAACAATAAATTATATTTAATCCACTGGTTCAGAGATTTGTAGGTTTTAGGGTGGCCGCTTCCAAATTTATGGCACATCATGATAGTACAGAACTGCTGCGGCTTAGTGTTTAAGGCATATGACTCTTATTTACCAAAGTAGCAGTTCGGGATTTGAATCCCAGTATATCCCATTGAATTTTAATTGAGAACAATTTGACAAAAAAAAAATGTAAAGTGGTTCCGACTCATCATCCAGTACAACAAGAATTAATTTAATCAATTGGTTGGATCGTTCTGAATATTGCATATGGCATAAGAATTTTATTGTAGGAAATTCAGTTTTACCTAGCAAGCAAATAGTGAAAATCTTAATGTAACAAGCAGTGCACAAGTTGAGACAAGTTTAGAAACGTTTTAAATAACGTGTGATGATTAGTGAGTGACCGTTAATCGATGATCATCACGATCTTTGAATAATCAATTTTAAATAATAAGCAATTTGATTGGAAGAGGCATCTGCGAGATGTGAATGAAAACAGCAGCCAACAGAGTAACTGAATTAGAAAGTTATCAAATTAAAAAAAATTCTGAACTGCAAACAACAGTCACCTTTTACACCCAAGAATTGAGGGAAATAAACTCTAAAAAGGCAGTTACCCTTTGCAAGAAAAAAATTAATAACAGAAAACCTGCTGCAAGTCTCATTTATTTAGGACATACAACCGAGTGAAAAAATTATAGACACACCCCTAATTGTTATGATTTTTAAAGTAATAGAGGTTTGTACTACAAATATTTATTCAAAACACGTGAAATAGATATTTTTCTTCATTAAACTTTAATTTTTCAGTAAACAAGAGAAAAAATGATTAAAATACTAAAATTATACACACGGGATAAAATCAATTTAAATCAAGGTTATAATGTTTTGTGGCATTACCACTCAGTTTTATTATTTCCAATAATATTTCAGGGATGGTTTTGTACAAATTTTTAATAAAATCTTGAGGCAAATTATTCCAGGCAGTGGTGGCAGCCGTTTTACGTTGGTCGACAGAGTTGTACTGCTTACAGACTTGATATACCATCCTTGATAATTTCCCCGTACAGTTTCTACAATGTTCAAGTCTGGTGAGAGTGCAGGCCATTCAAGTTTTTCAATGCTGTTCTGTGAAAACCATTCTTTAACAATTTTTTGCATTGTGTATGGGTGTGTTGTCCTGCTGGAATATTGGTGTCACTTCGCATAAATAGCTTAAACTAGTTTTTTCTTTGTCCAGTAATTTCTTGTGATATTCTGAATTGACTTTTTTTTTTTTTTTTTTTTTTTTTTTTTTTTTTTTTTTTTTTTTTTTAAAGAAAACAAGAAAACAAAGATTCCCTCTTTTATTACGCCCAATACACCCCCAAATCATCAAAGATCCACCACTCATTTGGCACCAAGACAAATTTTCCAAGAAACTTTTGGAAGAATGTAAAATTCAAAATTGTCTCAAAAGGTTCCACAGAAAATGGAAGTACGACATAATTTTTACCAAACTAGTCAAGGAATTTTTCAGACTAGAAAATCCAAATTTTAAATGGAAATTTAAATATCGTACCCCGATGACCGCAAAGGTGTCGGACAAAATGGAAGAAAGATTTCATTTTGACCAACCCTTCCAAATGATTGGGGAGACCAAAATGACCAAATGGAAAAATGACTTAATTTGGACCAGCTCATCCAAACCATTCAGGAAACAAGGAATTTTTGGAAGTAATGGTAATTCCAAAATTTGAAGTGGAAATTTAAATATCAGACCCCGATTGTTACTAAGGTGTCAGACAAAATGGAAGAACGATTTCACGAACCAACCCTTCCAAGCTAATCAGGAGGCAAGGAATTTTCAGAAGAAAAGAAAATCCAAATGTTAAATGGGAATTTTAATTTGCTACAGCGATATGTCCAAAAATGAACAGCGGGTAAAAAAAAAGATTTTTCAAGAAACAAAACTCTTGGGAAGCCTCTCAATCTACCACCAGAACCAATCCAGAACTCCTTGTACAGGATTTTCTCATATTAAAAACTGCACCGACGTTCTCAGATACCCATTAAGCTTCAAGTTGCTTAAGTGAGAGCTTAAAATATCTCGGATATCCTGATTTAAAAAAATATATAAATAAAAATAGTAATACTGGTGAAAGAAAATGAGAGAAATAAACTGGCCAAACTTGCAAAAGGAAGATGTTTGAATTAAACTAATGAAAAAAAAAAAGAAGGTAATGATAAATTATTTCAAACAGTATTCCAAAAATAAATTCACTAACTAGCAGATAACAGGAATTTTAAATACCTTTAAAAATTTGTTAAAACCAAAGAATTAATATAATTGCCAAGCCAAGAGGAAGCAGATACTTCAGTGCACGTCCCCATGACAGATTGATTGCTACTTTTGAAGGGCAATAACATCTCACAAAACAAGACAAGAGTTAGTCTAGTCGTTTTTTTTAAATTTTATTCTTGAACACCTAAATAAGCAACTCATTACTACACAAAGATGAGAAAATGCCGAAGCGCGTCCGACAGTCAGCAGGAAAAGAGATGAGACCAAGGTTTATTAATCGTCTTGCAGATTTCAACTCAGTTACTAATCTGGAAGCACGATGGTGAGCGTAGGATAAGAAGCGTAGGTTTGCTATTCCCGAAATACTGCAGCCAGGATTATTGTACTTTTCTTAGTTCCTTAGTTTCCAGTACTTGCCAGTTTTGGTGAGAATTAAATGATGAAATTACTAATCTGTAAGAAAACAAAAAGAACTTTTTCGCCAGGGTTAAAAAGAAAAATACGCCCAATATCCAAATCAAAACCACAAAGAAAAAGGGAAAAAAATGAAAAGTTAAGCTTGTTAACCATTAAATTAATTCATAAATGCTGCCATACTGATAAAACTTATACAACAATTTAAAAAAAACAAACTTTTGTTAATGTTTTTCTATGTTAATAGTTAAAATTGGTAAATAGCATAAACAATAAAAATTGACTTACAGATTTTATTTAGACAAAATTTTGCCTATTTCTTACATCATTGAGTGCAGTACATCCTGCAACTCTCACAAGCTGCCTGAATCTATCGTACAAGTCTTGACAGGCGAAAAAAGTATCAGGAAATAGCAAGTTCAAATTCCAAGCGAACTTGTTTTCTTGATATTGTATCGAAAGTTTTAAGACAGGGAGAGGAGAAAATCTTTGGACGACAACTGTGTAATTTGTATTATCAGAAAAACAAACACGAGGGTTCATATTACAAAAAAAAAAAAAAAAAAAAAAAAAAAAATACACAAACTCTTCTAGAAAAGAAATCTAGTCAGATTTTTATCTCTTTGAACATTATTTTACTGTTTAATTGTAGATCATACGAATATCAAATAGGGTTTTTATGTGTTGGAAGAATATGATTTACTTTTTGGGCTATGATAATAGGGAAGATTTTTTTAACCACTGATAAATTATTATCCTAAAATCTTTCGATTAAAAAAAAAAAAATACAACATAATAATAAAAGTGTTTTAACAATATAGACGTTTTTAAGTCAAGCAAGTTGCAAGAATTGAAAAAAAAAATGTAAGAAGCAAGTTTTACGTACTTTTTCAAATTTTTTACCACACCCGTAAAGAAAAACTTCACAAATGGGTTTTATAAAAACCCCATTTGGTAAACAAGATGGAATTTTATTTTTCAAATTACCGAAAGTCTTGCGACAACAGGCCCCTGGCCGTGGCCCGGGCCAAAATGTTTACCTCTTTCGAAGTCCTTTTAATTCTCTTTTGAACAGCGGTGTCGCAGACTTTCTGACATGACGATCGAAAATCTTGCGACGGCCTCAGAATCCGCGTTGAACTTTTTCCACTAAACAAATAAGACTGCGACCCATTTTGATAACAAGTTCAAAACAACCCCTTCATCGCGATACCTGGATCTGAGAAACCTCAGAGCTGCACTTTTTTCTTTTTTTTTTTTTTTTAAATACACTTTCCGTCTCATTTCTCTCCAAACTGGAGAATTCTTCTATTAGACTACCTATTTGCCTTCTTAAAATACTCGAAGACATCAATTTGTTATTAAAATTTTTCAACAAACAAACTATGAATCCCTGGGGAAAGTGTCAAAAAGAAATTATCATATTATTTTATCTAAATGAAACAAATAGAACTATTAAAATTAACTACACACATGCCTAAGATAATTAAAATCATACCGAAAATATTCTATGAAATCAGATCTATCAACTTTGTCAAGGTGTTAGAGAGGATGAATAATAAAATTTAACTCCACATCGAAGAGATTAAATTTTTTAAAAACTGTCAAAAATATCTACACCCATGTTTAAAATGATCAAAATCATATTGAAAATATTCAAGGAAAGCTGGTCTATCGGTAGTCCTCACTACCTGTCAAGTTTTTGGAGGGGATGATGAATAGTAAAATTTAATCCCACATCAAAAATTACAAAAAGATATAATAAATAAGGCAGTCAAAATTAACTATTATATATTTAAGATAATGAACATCATGCTGAAAAACATGTTGGGAATGCTGATCCATCAATAGTCTTACAAATTTGTCAAATTTTTGGAGAGGATGATAAATAATAAAATTTAACCCATCAAAAATATTAAATTGAAAAAAAAAAAAAAAAAAACTCACAAATAACTACACCCATGCTTGATATAATAAAAATCGTACTGAAAAACACGCGGGGAAAGCTGATCCATCAATAGTCCTTACTATTGGTCAAGGTTTTGAAGGGGACGATGAATAGTAAAATTTAATCCCACATTGAAAAGGTCGAAAAGATCAAATGAATAAGTATGTCTCAAAAATTACTACACCTGCTTAAGATGATAAAAATCATACTGAAAAACATGCTGAGAAAGCTGGATCTTCCAATAGTACCTTATTACCTACTACCTCAAATTTTTGGAGAGGATGATGAATAGCAAAATTTTATTTCACATCAAAAAGAACAAAAAAAATTAAATGAATAAGTATGTCAAAATTAACTATAAATATGATTAAGATAATGAACATCATGCTGAAAAACATGCTGGGAAAGCTAATCCAGCAATAGTCCTTACAAATTTGTCAAGGTTTTGGAGAGGATGATGAATAATCAAATTTAACCCCACATCAAAAAATTAAATAAAAAAAAAACTCAAAAATAACTACACCCATGCTTAAGATAATAAAAATTATATTGAAAATATTCTAGGAAAGCTGATCTATCGGTAGTCCTTTCTACCTGTCATGTTTTTGGAGAGGATGATGAATAATCAAATTTAACCCATCAAAAAATGAAATTTAAAAAAAAACTGTCAAAAATAACTACACCCATGCTTAAGAGATAAAAATCATCTAGGATGACTCATGATGGTGTTGAAATTTTTATGGCCATCTTGATCTAGGCCTTTTTTTAAAAAATAATTTCTAAACACAGTCTTAACCGTAGACACATTTTTATTCAAAGTTTTAGCAATTTTGCATAAAGATTTCCCCAAAGCTTTGTCTACAATTAACTGTCTTATATCGGCAAATTTTCATTGTGGGGGAACCGGGGAAGAATTGAACTGGTGTTTCATATTTCATGTTAAAGTATAAAGGAGTATTGATCAAATTTGGAACATGAAGCGTATTAAATAATGCTCCTCTTTTATTCCAAAATGATGTTTTGATTTATCCTCTACAGATAAAAAATAAACTTTCGACACATATATTAATTATTAAGTGAAATTAGGTTGTGGCATATTTACAATTTTTTAAACTTAACTTCACATATCATTTAAACTAAATGTTAATCACACTATTAAAAAAAAGACATTTACACATTGTGTTACAGTGCTTTTTTATTATAATTGTGTTGGCATACATTAAACTTCATCATACTTCTCAAGACCATATCTATAACACGTTGGCTCTGGCTTTTTCTCTGGCGGCAAAGCAGCTTTCAAATTTCTAGTAAACACTTCAATACTCGTATGGGGGACGCACAATTCTCTCGTAATCCACGGAACACCAAGGGCATCTTTGTATGACGATAGAGGCCTTTTGAAATGAGATTTCAATCCCCCGCACTTATAAGCTGCTTGTGACCCATACAAATTAGACGCTGTGAAACGCATAACCTCGAAACTTTTATTTCTCGATGCCATGTCTTTCATTCCCTGTAGAAATAAACAAAAGTATTTACTGTTTGTTAAAAAAAAAAAAAAAAAAAAAAAAAAAAAAACTTACATCTAGCAACATTTTCGCTATTCCACGACGCCTGAACAATTTATTTACAGCAAGCAAATCAATTGACCAAGACTTTTCAGTCTGAAATGATTTGTAAATGTTGGCTCGTTCTTCAACTTGGGATAAGAAATGCATATAACGCCTTGCAGTGTTCATTCCCAATTTATCTGGAAGGGAATTACGATAAAACAACTAAGCACAAAAATAATTTTTAATTTGCATTACCTGCATAAGATCTCAATTCATAAACAGTCGTGGGGGTTGTACTTCGCGCAATGGCAACCCCTAATATTTCCCGACTTTCCTGAACCATAGCATATAGAGCCATATCATCGTTCATTCCCGTCAATAGATACTGCAAAATGCCAGGGTTAGGCTTCTCTGAATTGAGGCCTGCAGCCACTAATACTGGCTCATCTGGGAAATAATGCTTTGCGAGAAAAGAAGCGACTCTACATTTCTCTGTGTTGGTACGGGGAATTTTTTTAACTTCGACTCCACATATTGGAAGCTAAAAATAAAATGTTCATTAAACAATTGTCAAACAAAAATTTTTAAATACTTCAATTAAAAATAATAATAAATAAACTCAAATAAACTAAAATAAATATGTAGGCACAATTATCATATAAATATGTAAAATAATCTCAATTTAAACTCAGCCTGAGCTTATTTCAGGAAATATTGCTATAAAATTATGATGAAGGGCTCAAAATATTGTCACTAACAAACACACTTAATGCTTGTTTTATTTTATTGATAATATAATTTAAGCATGTAAAAATTTATAATATAAAAATATTTATATATTTTATAAATATATTTATAAAAAATATATTTAAATAAAAAAGTATTTAAGGTATAAAATCGATATATGCTATTAGCTCAGTATTATTAATTTAAATTTGATTTAATTCCAAATAAACTTAACATCCAAGTACTGATTTGAAATAATTATGAAAATTTCTTACCCAACATGGTGTCACTTCTTTAAATCTCTTCTGTGTGTATGTTAAGGGTAGTTTACTGAGTAATTTTCCTCGAAGCATTGTGAGTTGTAATGTATTCTTGCTCTTGTGTGATGTGTGCTTGCTTGTCCGTGTCTGGATGTGTACTGTGACTTGCTAAAATGTTTTGGTCGCCTTGACTACTATTAACAATTGAACAAATAAAACATTCGACTGTCGGTCACCAAATTTTGTTAAACAAAACAGTAAAGGCGAATATTTCGATTTTATTGGATCTTTCATTCGTTAATCATAGTTTGAGAATAATCGGTGACAACAAAAAAACTATAATTAATTTTATATCGGGCTTAACTCGACATAAAACCTAGTATATACACATGTGTATACGTACAAAATTTCATCCAAAAGTATTTTGAACGCGATAAAAAGCATCAACAAATAAATACATGCTTACTAAATACATATTTAGTTTTTAAATTATAAAATAAATTAATATATTTTTTCGGTAAGAAATAAAATCTAAACAAAAGCAGAATTTAATAAACATATGAATAAAAAAAAAAGTTTAAATAAACAGCTGATAGGATCATGTAAATGTTCAACAATAAAACGAATTATTTGTATTTAAAAAAAAGTTAATTTGCTTAAAATTGGCAAAAATAGGCCTCTTTTAAAAAGGACATAGATTAATAAAGAACAAATTTATTTACTACAATTTCAGCTTAATAATTATAAATAATATAGTCTATCCTCATTCACAATTGTGTAAAAAAAAAAAAAAAAAAAAATATGTATAGCTAGGCACTCCATGTCTGCGAAATCAACTCATATCCTTTCTGAAACTCCCCTAAAAAACCAAGAAACCACAAATAGCCTAATACTAAAGTGTGTTCCAGGTCATGAGGGAATTTCAGCAAACAAGGAGCCTCGGAATGACATATAGGCCCAAATGCATTTCTGACATAGATAATTGCTACATTAAAATAGAACTGTAACAGTGTTATCCAAAAATCCAGCCATGAATTTTGTCAGATACTTTTTTTTAAATGTGATATTTGACAACAAAATGGCCTGTCTTTATAATTTCTTATTCTAGAAAGATTAACTAACTGGGTGCAAAATTTGTATAAAATAAGAATGTTTTTCTCTATTGGAGGAGGTATATTAGCAAAAAAAAAAAAATGAACATATTAAAGATGTAGTTGTAGGTAATGGTAGTTTCAAGGCAATCAAATTCGAATAGATAAAAAAAACCTAGGAATAGAAACCACCTTAAAGAAAAACTTGTCAAGGCAAAAACAGGGTGAATTGCTGTGAAGCTTTGTAATAGGAGTGAGTAACATATCGGTGGAGGCTAAGTTCACAATCTTGAATATGGTACATAGAGCAAAAGTACGCAGGTTTAGGCTTTATGATTTAAAATATATGAAACTATCGTAACGTAAGTTAAGTTTTTCAGACTGCCATGTTATGATCCTGTGCTTTCCTGTTTCTTGAACTTAAATATGTACTATTAATACTAATTATTATTTTACAATTATAACTATCATAAAAGTGTGGAATATGTAAAAACATAGATATATAAATATTCTCCTCAAAGAAATTTCTAAGGAAAAATTGTACCAGTTCAGATAATTAACAAATACAATGAATTGAAATGAAATAAATATTAGCCTTAACAATTTTTTTTTTTTTAATTTAATGGGCTCATGAACATTACATATCTAGCCAGACTCTCTATAATTATTTATTATTGTGTGTTTGTTTTGGGGGGAGGGGTATCGTGAAGAAAGGGCCAGAGGCGACGGCGGGAATCGAACCCGCGACCTAACCGTGGGGTCTAACAAAATCTTTCAAACTAGAAGAATACGCTAAATTCTGTAATATAATAGTAATAGATGCATTAAAGTCCAAAATTAAAAATAATTTTCTTGAAAAGGTTAGACATAGCCATCAGTGTCCAATATGTAAGGAATTAAATTTTGAGCCAGAGGAAAAAATCTGCATAGCAACCTGAACTCTAAGAGAACTGAGCACACTACCTTATAGTGAATTATCTGAATCATGTGTGTTTACTTTGCAAAAGAAAGCTATATCATTTTCTCTGTGTTTGTTGTAAATTATGTAAGGAAATTGGGAGTTACAGAAATTTTACCATGGCAGTTACTGTTTATCTACCTGAATGGGCAACCATAATTTTGTTTGTTAAAGAAATATTAACAGTCTAATTATATAAAAGTTATTTGGCATTCAGACAAGTAATAATTCTAATTTTCAGTGAAGATCATAATGCAACAATTTCAAAATTTGTTTAATGCCATTTTGTGTTGAATTTTTTTCTCTTGTATTTGAAGACATAGTACATTTTAGTTAGTTATTGTGTGTTGTACCTATTATGGTGACTCCTCTTAAATGTTCTTTCATATTTGCCTACTGTGTACACAGTAATAGTAATGTTACAAATTTACAACTCAGCATAGTTGCCTACCTGACGAGATGGCAATATTACCAATTTACATCTCAGCATAGTTTCCCAGCTTAGGTGGTAGCACTGTTATCACTTAACCTTAGCATAAATGCCCACCTTAAGGAGGTAGCAATGTTACCACTTAACCTTAGCATAGTTGCCCACCTTAAGGAGGTAGCAATGTTACCACTTAACCTGAGCACAGTTGACCACCTTAGGTCGTAGCATCTCCATGCACTACGTCACTATTTTCCTTAAGAACTATTTCCAGATTAGATGATAGGTCACGCCGTTCTCGGTACTCTCTTAACATATTACAATCCTCTAATAGGTGTCTTACTATTATCGGCTTTCCACAGAGTTTTTGACTTCTACACACTAAGAGGTGACCGTGTATGATTGTAGCGACAATAAAATCACTGAAGCCAAAAAGATATATTTAAAAAATGATAACACTTTTTCTACGAACTGTAATCTAGACCATCAATAAATTAATGTGTAGTTACACTTTTTATTCTTTCATCTTACCTCAATTTATTGATTTTTGTAAATAATTATAGGAGTTTTGACAGGATCAATTGAACAGTCTCCATCCAGTACAGGAGATTTAATTAAATTGTCAGTTTAATAAATATTGAATAAGAGATGTATGACTGACAAAATTCCATTCAAAAGTTGGTGTGTTGACTCCCTCAATAAATGCGTGCCTACACATTCCCAATAATTGAAAAATGTTATATATCACCCCAGGCAGAAACACTGAGTTCAACCATTTCTTGATTAAAAGGGAAAATAAATAAATAAAAATGCGCATATAAGCAATTGAAGATCTGTACATATATTACAAAATAATCAAAAACATTGAACATAGCTTTTTAAATATTAAAAGAAAATAATTTACATCCACTTTGTGTGTTGTGTGTGCATGTGTGTACCCATTAAAATTACAAATCAAATCAGAATAAATATATTTATCCATTTTGTATTCACACATACTCATATAGAATAAATTATTGTAGTAGCTAATACAAACAAAAAGCAATAATATAAAATGGGCGGAAATTTCTTACAAAACTAATGTATAACATATTAAGCGTACCAGAAAATTGGCGAAGGCAACATGTAAATTATATCTACTCTTAAAACACATCATTGTAGATGAACTTAGTAGTCTATTAACAAGTCCATTACAACGGTGTTTTTTTATATTTTTTTAATATTTTTTCGTGCTTTTTTTTGTTCTATACAATAAACTCTGAATGATTTAACAGTTGGACAATTTTATATAAATATATTCTTACGTAAAGTACGTAAAACAATAGCTACAATTTTGACTGCTTCTTAGAATGATAATCAAGAAGTATGGCCAACTAAAACACATCTGAAATTAGTTTAATTAACAAATACAACACAATAAACAAAGCGTATTATTTAAAAATATATTTACAAATTGTATTATAAATACAGAATTTTAAAAGTTATTATACTAATTTGTTCCAATAATCTACATTTTAATTTTATTTTATTCTTAGTCTGAACACATCATTCTTTGTTCTTAAGGATAAATAAAAATGAATAATATTAATGAACTAACGGTGGTTTGTTTTATTTATCAATAACAAAAATTATCAGATTTTACGAGTATACAACAGATTAATTACTATCTTAGGCATCACTAAATCCATTATGCTGACTAGCACATGTCCACCGACTAAAACAATGCTCTTTCTAAATATTACCAAACTCTGTATATCCATGACAACATGCCCTTCATTTCTCTATGTATCGAACATAAAGTCATTAATTTGTCTAATTGGGCAATATATTCTAATGCTAATAACTACTTAACTATTCATTAGAGTGTTAATTTTATCCACTTATTTTCGACTGAAATTAAAAACACAGCTTTTAAAATGAGTTAATAATAAAGAACAAACACTGTAACAAAAATTTGGATAGTGACAGTGTTTTATAATAATTATAATGATTAATAATAATAATGAAAGTCATATCGAATACATAAATCATAACAAACTAAAATAAAACATTGAATTTACACAATAGTTTCCTAAATGCTTTTATTGAGAGAACTAAGCATAGCATATTATTAGAAAAATATATTATTAAAAGGAGCTTTATCCAAAAATATCACAATCTTTCCATTCCTAACTATCACTTTGGTGCTTCCAAGGTATTGAGTAGTAAACAAATGAAATGTCAGTTTTAAATTTTAATATAAACACTTTAAATTCAGAAAGAGAAATGTGTTATAATAACTAGCAAGATACTTAATTATCTAAAAATGCAGTGATGATATGTAACTATTTGTTAAATTTTAACTGGAACAAAAATCAAACCACTTAGTTATACTTCTGAGTACTTTTTTTTTGTGACACTGATATTTACCAAAACACAAATTTTATTTGCATTCATCAATATTTGTTACTGAAGTGACTAATAAATAAACTTAAAAGTTATGGCAATTTTCCAT
Source organism: Cimex hemipterus (assembly GCA_039619505.1). Classification (NCBI taxonomy): domain Eukaryota; kingdom Metazoa; phylum Arthropoda; class Insecta; order Hemiptera; family Cimicidae; genus Cimex; species Cimex hemipterus. The sequence continues at coordinate 9,117,834 of CM077100.1, forward strand.
GATTTACATTAGGTAGAAAATTATTAAAAGAAAATCAATCTTTATTGAACAATGTATTTTTCTTTTAACCTGGAAAAAACTGACGTTCCAAATGCTTCAACCTAATTTTACAAAATTATGTTAAACTTCTACCCCCAATGCTCGGTCAACAGTGTATTCATACCTCTGAGTTTCACTGTCATCATCATTTGGTAGTAGAGGGACACTAACATTGGCTCGTGTAAAAAAGGCCATTTTTTCTCTAGAAAAAAAAATTAAATTAATAAATACATAAAAAAAAGGTATGTAAATATTGAATGAACATGCTCATGAAAACTCTTTTTTATTAAGCTGTTTCTTTTATAATTTATACTGGAATAGCAGGAAGTTGTTTTAGAGGGAAAAGTTGAAATTCTGTTTAATGACAGAACATTTTTCAAAATGTGGAATTTTCACATCAATCTTTTCTATCTACATTACAACTTCGTTATAACTAGAACCCGGATTTATAAGCACTAAAAACCCTCAAATAAGCCGTACGATTTGTACTAAAAATATTAAAATACGTAGGATGACTGTCAGAGGACAGAGGCATCGCCTGACTAACAGTCAACTTTTTTAAATTTAGGCCTGGTTTTTGGTCACATTTTCATTTTGAAAGTAAATAGAATTGAAAATTTCCAATCACACAAAAAATCATATAATTTAAAATATTATACAAAATAAATAATTAAGCTTAATATCGCTCATGATCTGAATTAAAATTGAAATACCCATTTCAAAGTTAGTTTCTGCAAGTTTATTCAAAAAATATTTTTAAAAAATTTCCAACATTGACAGAAGTGATAGGAGCATACTTGTAAAATAATCAGATCGTCAACTCCCTGCAAAACGACTGATTCCATTTACTATTTCATTAATTTACCCCTGATGTTCAACCAATTTGGTATTTTTCTCAAGGATGCTTTTTTTATATTTCTTTTGTAATTGCATCCCTGGGGATTTCTGTTTTGTTTTGAAAGAAAAAAAAATCCAGCCTGATATTTAAAAGTTTTAGAAGAAATTGAAGATCATACATTTGGTATTTTTGGGATTATGAGGTTGGGAATATGACACTGACTATTTTTGCGTTTCAAATAAGGCCCCCCTATGCCCTTCACAACATGAGTACATCAGAAAAATTAATTTTTTCATGAAAGGCAAAAACACTGCACACAGTAGTTTTAAAAAGAAGGGGGGTAAAATAAGATGCTGGTTATATCAAAAGAACTCAATTGTGTTGGTTAGTTTATGTCTTAATTTTAGACTCTTGTCTCTTTCTTAACACAAAAAAAGCTAATTTATTAATTATTATACGTTTATTTTTCTAAGTAATCAAAATTGTTTCAATTTTGCAATATCCTTCAAATATGCGGAATGAAATTTGAAACGCTGTCCTAGGGATATGAACTGGATAAATATCTGATCACCAGGGTTGTAAATGTTAGCAAAAAAGAATATACAAATTTGTATAAATCCGAGCTCTAGTTATAACGTTCTTTTAGGGGCTGATTGGCTGTCTTATTATGCATGATTCTGCACGGATACACCATTACAGTTCTGAATTTAGACTTAACATAAATGTAATTAAAAAAACACTTACTTAAAAGATATCAGATCAGGTTTTCCTTTCCCGGCCTTACTTTTCCTAAGTTTATAAATTTCCTTAGAAGTTTTCTTGAGAAGTTTTTCAACCTTCTTTTCATCTGCACTTTTCCCATCAGCCTGCATGGAGTAAATAAAAATAAATAAATCACTTCATCGATGAGACAAATGAAAAGTTGACATGGTTTAAACAAAACCACTTCAAAAGGATTTTGTTGGGAAGTATGTTGTATTCTGATGAATGGATTTTTGTTTGTGCCATTGGCATGGAATAAGTTTTGATCAAACCATTGACAACATAAAAATAAATAACTAAATAAAAGTCTAATTAATTACCTGAGCAACAAAGTTTTGGAACTGAACATCCTCCATTACCCAGGCAGCAACTTCAACATCACCTTTTTCCCTTGCTGTTTCAAGCCGTGATTTCAGTTCCCTTAACCTTTGAAGGTCATCTTGCAGCGCTGTAAGTCTTGTATGTTGAGCTCTTAAATCTAACTCTAGGTCAAGTGATGTCCGAGGTGCTCCAGAATGAGGGGCATGATGTGTCGGAGGGGTTCGACCTTTCGTCTTACCTCCACGCCACCTTAGAGATTGCCTTTCCACAGAACCTCTTTGGAATGCACACTGATTTCGGCGATAAAGAGGCATGGAACTATCACTATCACTTCTATTTAACTGTAACCATAAAAAAATTTATATTTAGTAAATAAATAAGTTATATTGTTCTGATTTTATATCAAAAGAAACATACCCTACAAATGTATTGATTGGTTGCAGTCGGTGAAAATGTCTGTGACCTCTTAATGATATGTTGGATTCCAGATTTACAACCTTTTTCAGGAACAAATACGCATTCAGTGTTAGTTTCTTTGTCTTCTTTCTCACAACTTTCATCTTCAGACTCCTAATAATAACAATACAAATAATACGGAATGTAATTAAATTTGCACATTGGAGACAAATAACTGCCTGACTGTTAGAATTCAACAATACCTCAGGAACTTGGCTAAGTTCGTCGGTGCATGATATTTCAATGCCTTCTTCATCTTCATCCTGATATTCCTCCTCTTCTTCATCAAGATCGTTTTCATCATCTTCACTTTCAAGCTCCTCTAGCCTTGAACTAATGCCTTGTGGAGGAACACCTTCACAACCTATTACAGAACAATATTACGTATATACTAACAAACCATTCAAATGGAATATTACTAACATAATATGAAAAGTATTGATAAATTAATAACAAGTAATACCTTGATTCCTCGTTAAAGTAGATGTCTGAGATGAAATAATAGTCGATTCATCACTGCTTTCTTCTTTTTGCTGTTTTTCAGTGGGTATTGTCTGATTGGTCAAAGGTGAATCACCAACCATAAATCTATAGCTTAGAATGTTGTACCATTTTAGCAAAGTACAATCTGGTGTAAAGTCAGCCAAACTAACTTGCACTGAGCCCTGTACAGAAATTACAGTTTACATAGTACATACTTATATTCAATGATGTTTATTTTCACAAATTATATTAACTTTGAATGATTTAGTTAAAACGAATATTTAAAAGATGGGTGAAACATACCAGGCATTCTGTTTGTCCTTCTATCGCTAAAGACCAAACATTGATTTGAAGGGTTTTTGTATACAATTTTTTCAGAGGCACTTGAAAAGGGAAAGTTTCACTAAACCTGGCCTTATCAAGCTCAGCGATAGGCTTTGTACAACAGGATTGGGTGTTCTGTAGACTATTTGGAAGAAGGGTTGCTTTTATATACCTAAAAGAGAATAAAAGTATTTTATATTACATAATTAAAAACAAATATATATTATTAAAAAAAATTTCAGTTGTTTTCTCTAGCATAACTATAAAATCTTATCATGAATACCTTTACTATACAGTCATACTATGTTTAATGTGTAAAAGCTCGACAATTCGCATAAAATGAAATTGAAAATGCTAAAAAAATTTTTTTACTGACCAAAATTTCCAGTGTTATCTGAGGGATCAGTTTTTTTTTCAGCTTTTACTTGGAATTGTATTGCCAAATTCAAAAAATCCGATGTCTTGTTGTTGACTGGCTGTGTTATAAGTCCAAGTTCATTCACTTATAAAAAATATTTTCTTCATTTTGTGCTACTTCTGGACAATTCCCCCTCCTAACACCCGTAACGAATGTGGCATAACTTCTTTCCATGAAAGATCAATCAATGGCTTTTATTGTGTTAAACAATTTACACCATTCTTTCTTTGACAGATTGCCTGAATTTATTTCAAGAATTAATTGGCTGAATGTTGCAAGATGCTACATTCAAAATGAAATCATAACATTTACAATGATACATATATATATATTGTTAATATACCAGGGGATCAGAAAAGTTCATACGTCCATTGCTAAGGAAAGATGAAAGTTAAATGGGGCCAGGTCTGGAGAATACTGAGGGCGTATTGGCCTAGGGGGTCTCGCGTAGTTCTATTAAAAAATTACTCCTTAGCTGTTCACAAAAGTGGGTTGTTTCTGGGCCATGGAAAGAGATACTTGTCGCATTTGGCTCGAGTAGATTTCTGTGGTGATGGTCTGGCCACGTGATAGGAGTCCGTAGTGCACAGTGAATTGTTTCACAACTTACGCTGAACACTTTGGCAAACTCCTGACAAATTTAATAACTCCGATCAAGTTCCGCAACTTCCCTCAATTCTTCACCGTTCAGGACAGAAAGTATACCACACCATGGTACCCTCACGTCCAGAAGCTTTGTGGACCACTTTTGGGCAGTGCACTCATCACCAAATGTAGTGCAAATTTTACCAGCTCCCACAGCTACCCTAGTACTTGAGATTAAATCCATACAATAAGCATGTATGGGTTATGGGTTTGGAAGTCAACAGAATGAATAATTTTATAATTTACAGTGGACTGTACAAGCCAATTTTTCTTTACATTATCCTCCTATGTTGATTAAAAGTATTAAAGCAATAAGTGAAAACCGCACAAATTTTTCTGGTTACCTGGTTCATATTTTCTTTATATAAAAAAAAAAGAAAGCATTATAAGGTGTGTGATAAACAGGGTATGACTGTATACGTAGAAGGGCAATACATTTTTTCAGTTTATTATATAAACTAGTATTTTTAATTACTCACACTTGGCACCGATCGGGAATGAAAAGAGCTGCCAAATTTCTTGCTTTTTCAATTCCAATGTGAAGTATACAATCCCGAATCGAATATCTAAACATAAAATTATAAATAATAAGTAACTACTAAAACAAGGCACTATGCAGCCCATGTGTACGCTGTTGTAATTTACCTTAATTTAATTTGCACTTGTGCAGTATCAAGGGACATATCCAACGTTCTTTGTGATGCTTCAAAAACGCCTGAGTCACCAGCAACGCTTTCATCACTTACAGCTGCAGACACAGAAGCAGTTGGTGGGGTAGGTGAGGTTTCAGAAATGGGCGATAATGGTGGAGATCGACCAGGAGGAGGTCTATGATCACAAGATGCTTCATAGGCTGGAGGTGGCGGGCAAGAATCTCCCCTTAAAAGACGTTCGACCCTGATAAAATTTCAATCAATGCATAATATTAATGTCAACTATAAATAGAAAAGTTTATAATTGGAAATACAAGTGAAATGTTGTACCTTTTATGCAAATCAATCATGTCAATAGGCCTGTCACTTGATGAACTAAGAAGGCATTGAGGTCCACCGTAAATGTCAGTAAAACTGAGTGCAGACGACAGCGAACCCTTACTGCTTGTTGTTGACAAGGAGCCAAGACTTGAACTCGAACTGACAGAAAGAGTTGATGCTGATAATGTTCGCAATTGAGATTCTAAGGAAGTCATTGTTTTCAAAGCATCGCGTAACCCTGATAACAAAACTTGCTTCTCCTCATGCAGTCGAAGTCTAAAACAAAATTCAATGATAATAATTATAAATTATAGTTCAATTTATAGTAGCCATTATCAATAATCTCAATAAAATTACCTATCAGCAATCGCTCTATTAGACATTTCAAGTGCTGTATTAAGATCTTGTTCCAATCGTCGAATCTCATTTTGAATATCAGTCATTTCTTGGTGACTCCTAGTATGGGGTGTAATACTCCTCAGCTCCCGCAATAATTGTTCTTTCTCTTGGAAGAGAAGCAATCTGTATAAAGTAAGCAAATCAAAATTTGTAATAATGGTAACGCAACAACATTATTTTACTAGATGCGTTTTAATCTCTCATACCTGTCTTTATCACTTTCTGCTTGACCAGGAGTAACTTTTTCTTCCAAATCAGCTAATTGTTGTTGAATAAATTGTATCTTTTTCCTAGCCTCATCATATTCTAACCTCATGCGAGCCATCGCTGCTAATCTAGTACCCATTGGGACCAGCTAATAAAAAACAAAAAAAATTATTATAAGAATACAGACGAGATTAGTATTTTAAGAAAACAACAGATTAATGAGCTTACTTCTCCTGACAAATCAGTCTGTGAGGCTGTAGAAGATTTTTCTGAAGGTGTTATTTGATTAACTGGATTCGGTGTATTGGGTAAGGATAACGTGCTGACTTCTGGTGAACTTTCACCCAATTGAAGCCTCGTCAAATCGTCTTTCAATTTAGCTAATGACCTCATAAGTTCTGACTTTTCTTGCTCACCAGATGTAAGAGATCTTTGAATTTCCCGCAGTTCTGCTACCATCGCTTGGGCTTCATTTATGTTGTAACACCCTCCGTTGAGTTTTTGTTCCACACTGAATGTGAATAAATAACATTACAATAGAGCTTGTAATCTAATATGTTAATGTGTACTTAAAAAAAAAAAAAAGAAAAAAAGGCAAATTGTAACTTACGAAGTAAGCGTTTCAACCCCTCGCTGAGTACAAGACATTTCTGCTCTAATTTGTTCTAACTCTCTCTTAAGCCTCGAGACCCTACTTTTGGCAAGAGCAACATCAGATTTGAGCAGATCGGGATCATATTTTGTACTAAGGGAACTCGAACTCGAACACACTGTTTGCAAACAATAAATTATTCACATAACTCCATACTTCACTCAAAAGAGTTCTTTAAACTTACAACTCGTCCTAGAAGTATTTAGAGTACTTAAAGCATTATTTAAATGGTTGTACTCATCCTGGGCCAAGTATAGCCTTTGCTGTTTGATATCATAGATTTCTTTCTTGGCCTGAAAAAAAAAAAAGTTTAATAATATTGCAACTTACTAATGTTAATCTGTTTAACATGAACAAAAATTTGATTGTACAGCCATAAAATCACAATAAAGGTACATGTTAAATTTTTTGCATTTATTATTATTATTATTATTTATTACTGTTAAAGCAATGAAAGGCAAATGTTTATAGCCTGAAGCTTGTTGCCATCGGTCAATTTAAAAGGAACCCATTTGTTCAGCTTCCATTTCTTCCTATGTCGATGCAAACTGGAGTGAATGGTTTCATCATTTATGCTGAATACTGACAAAAGCTCCTGACACGTTTGAACTGAGTCGATTTTTAAAACTATGGGGTGAGGATGCTTTCCATTTTATGACCAAATGCTCTATTCAATCTGAAATTCGATAGCGACTTTCAAGAGCGCACCTTATTTTTTTCTTAAAAACACAAGTGATTGTGGGGGTTCTGGCTTGGGATCCGTGACAAGCATGACAATACCGATACGAACTGATACAGGAATTTAATCGCGAATGATAAAATTGCATTTGTTTTTCGGCATTGACTGTTATATTATTATGGTTCATTCGCCACAGACAAATTTACGTTATGAGTATTCTCGGGGTGCTTTTCATACTCAAGCTCTCTTACATCTCAGCTCAAAAAGAAAATTTATCTAGTGAAATTTGCAATCAATTCAGTCTGGTTCAACCTTCTCACAAACTCTTCTATTCCACCTATATTAAGTTTAAGGTTTTTAAATGTGTTTTGATGGTATGCTACGATTCCTAGGTTTGAGGGGTATCAGCAGTTCAATCTAGTCGAATTTTTTCTGCGTTTTTTTTTCTTGTAAATTATTTCATCTACAAATTTTATGTCCAACTACATGATATACTTAGAGACATAAACTGACCTTTTATTTGTTTATACCATCAAACTCCACCTAAACAGGACACTCACACCGCCTGCCTACAGACTTCCCAAAATTACAGAGATCGAAATAATTAATGGTAATATATCCATGTTTAAGACGCTCCATTCCCTAGCCCTATGATTTTTATATTAACTTGTGTATTCTCCAACGAACATGAATAACGGTTCTCTTCAATCTAAGGGTTTTGAATGCTGTACCGAATCAGCTCCTAGATCCCACAGATTTCTGCCCTACAAGATCATTCAAAGGGATTTTTCTAGCGTTGTTCTCTGTCAATTTAAATCCGTTCTTCAAACTGTCATTTGAATTTATCCAACTTAATTACTCTCCTCTGAGAGATGGTTCTGTTGAATTCTGCTCATCGTATACTGTGTAATTCATGCACGAGGGAGGACTTTTTTCCTGCGTGACCAATTCTTTCAGGATTTCTTTTTCTCTTTTTCGGAACTACTAGGGTTTGGAGAGCATGTTTGATCCCAAAAACGTAATTCCTCAGACCGTTCAGACCTTGTCAGTTTTGCTCAAGAGTCCACTGTAGTTTCACAGAGAGCTTTTGGATCAGTTTAATTTTATAATTTAACTTTTGTTTACTAAATTTTTTATTATTTATGTATGTACAATGTCTGTTCATGTAAATTGTCAGATGGACATCACCTGGAGCATATAGATGGCTTAATAATCAATGCTGTACAAGAGCTGTTTTTAATTTAATTTGTGATATACTTTCTTAGGAAAATGTATTTTCTTTGTGGTAAATAAAGTTCTTATTTCATTCATCCATTCAATACATACATAAGGTACATTAATGCAAAATAAATTATATAAATAAAGTATTTCTTTTCTTCATCTGATATATACAAATCATAATAATAATGAAATGAAAGAAGCGAAGAAGAAAAGTATATACATATTATTTAAATGTATAATGTAGATAAATAAAAAAAAAAAGAACGGGGATGTTATGAAGAAGTGCGAGAAAGAGAGCATCCGAGTGGGGATAGAAAGAGTGAGAGGGGAAGATGAAGCTAGAAGGAGAAAGAATGAGTGCAAGAGGTGAGGGAGTGGATGAAGTGGGAGAAGATAGGTAGGTAGAGAATGTATTGGAACTATAGTGGGGGCTCAGGAATGTATAATGGTCCAATGGATCAGAAGGGGGGACGGGGGGAACATTCCATAGTACTCTGAAGGACAGAGAGACCCTTTTTTTTTCTTTTCATTACCTCCTTTTACCTCCATTCCCTTTATTTTTCTTTTCTTCTTTTAAAGCTCATCCCGTGCAACTTGCAGAGAACGGCATACCCGAATATTATTTACAAACGTGGATATCCCATCGGCCGATCGGCCCTGGGGGATGTACAGTTTTGGAACATTCCAAAGAGGTGAATTGATTGGAATGTCGGGTGAAAGAAAAAAAATACACAAACGATTGTTAAAATGGTCCAAAAGTCATTTGTCGAGGAGAATAATTTTTTTTACGATCAATTCTCTATTTTACGACTCACACCGCATTACGCAATTGTCTGCACGCGCAAATTTACTACAGTTTATGGGCTTACCGACTATCACAGAACCTGACATTAATAGTCTGAATTCGACAGGGTGAAAATTTAGCTATTTGCGATATTTCCGTTTTAACAAAAAACAGGGTTAGAGCTGCGTGCACATGCAAATTTATGTAAGTCCTGAGAAAGAGAGTTCTATATTCTATATTTTCCATTTGGAACATGATGTGCAAGTACATAAAGGAAGTTGCCATCGTGAAAGAAAATTTTAGTGCTGTTCTGTAATTATGGTAAAGAAATTGTATTTATTACACAATGCTTCCATAGGGTATAATTCTAAAAAAAACGTGAGTGGGCTTTCTTTTTCCAATAAAATTTAAAACGTATTAATGAACTGGTATCGATTTCAATACCAGAGGATTTGGGGGAAAGCAAGGCGGCCACATGTTCTAGAATATTTTGACGAATGACATCCTTATATCCTTGGTCAGAAACAAAACGAGTAGAGTCTGAAAAAACCTTGGTAATTTGGTCGTGTGAAACACATAATTCATTTGAGAAAAGAAAAGAAAAAAAACCCACTTCATGCCATAGAAGTTTAATCCTCTCATTGATAGCAATTGAATGTTGAGGCAAAACAAGGCAATAGAAAATTGTTACTTTATTTATTTTCAAGACAACTATAGATACGACATAAGATTGTACGATTACCATGATTGTATCTAATACCACCGAGAGATGAAGACAAGATCAACCTTTCACGTCGATGGGGCAGCCCATTGCCTGGAATGAGTGTATTTTGTTTGAAAATGCCAGTTAGATTATTTTGATGACAAGTAAGATCTCTATTTTGATACCGAGGTTGAAATTGGAAGGAATCACGTTTATGGTTTTATTAATAGGAACGTTTCAAACAGAAATATTCAAACCTGCAAGGGGGTAAGGTAAAATTGAAGTTTTTACCCCCTTATAGAAGAACAGTTTAAAAAACCCAATCGTTCGTCGGTTTATTGTATGGAAAATTGTTATTTATCGTAACCAGGGCGTGCATATTTTTGAACATACATCCTTCATACAGTATTTTACGGCTGAAAAATTTATGAGGCAAGCAAAGGTCGGTTTTTGAAGATTGTTTTGTAAATTTTACACCATATAGAAAAACAAGCCTTACACAGAGTGGTCAGATCGTTGTATTTTTTTTTTTTTTTTGCCTGTACATTCAAACTGGAGTAAAATGCCGTAAATCTCATGCTTTTTTTCTCAATCCGTTCAAGAGTTATGATTTTTTTAAATTTTATTTAAGAAAAACGCGTTTCCTTTACAATAAAACCTGAATTTTCTTCACACTATCGTAACTTTTCTCAACTTTTGACCCCATTTTTAGATTTAGCACCAAATTTCCAAATTTTTGTTCTAAAAACTGCCAGTACCAGTGCCAACTTACAAACATGAAAGCTTCAAAATTTTATGAGCTTTCCAACGGATTCGAAAAACAGTTGATCCAAAATAACCGTTTTCCAAAATTTCATGACATTTCTTGCAATTATTTTGCAAGTAGGCTGATAATTTTTTGAACGAAAATGGACTGATTTTAAAGGAAATCCGGTGGTAAATCTAAAAATGGAATCAAAAGTTAAAAGTTACGTTATTATGGAGAAAATCCTGGATTTATGTCAAGAAACACTAAAAAAAATCGTAACTTTTAAACGGATTGAGATAAAACCATGAGGTTTACTGCATTCTAATCCAGATTTTTAATTTTTTTTAAACTCGAAGAGATGACCACCCAGTGTACTTCAAAGTGGAATAAACAATTTCACAGGGAAACAGGAAGCCTGAAAAAAAAAAAAAAAAAACGACGCAGAGCTGAAAGTGCATTCCATGGAAGTTTGGTACGGTGGGCCATTGAACTGCACAATGTTGCAACTAATTTGTATCAGTTGTTCAAGTTTCAAAAGCGAAATGACAAATTGGTTGTATCAATGTTTATTATTGTTTATTTAAAAAAATATAGCTCAGGGATAAAGTATCGTTAGGTATAAAGTTACTGGGCATTATTCTCACGTCGATGCTTTGAAACTGTTCTTTACATCAATATGTTTAACAATGTCATATTGTTTTAATTACTTCGGGTGCTTATGAATGTTTGTACTAGAGTATGCTTTTTTCTCTTCTTTAAAGGCAGATGAGATTAATTTTTTTCAATTATAAGCTGATCCTCTTTTTCGTCATAAGTGAAAAATACCAATAGAAATAGAAAATAAAACCAGGTTGGGGGAACAATATTAAAAATTCAGCGTAGAACAATTAAAATACTTCCAACAAAAATAGAAATCTCGGCCTGGAAGTCGGCACTTTTGTAAACGGTGTTCAAAACATTGAGATTTATTTGCATGGCAAAAGAGCAAAGGAATTCGGCAAACAAACCTAAAAAAAAAAAAAAAAAAAAAAAAAAAAGAGAGAGAGAGAGAGAGAGAGAGAGAGAGAGAGAGAGAGAGAGAGAGAAGAACTGAAGAAGAAAATCGGGAGTTGACACGTAAGGTCGGTCGGAGTCCGTTTGTGAAGGGAGCAGACTGTACATTGGGGACTGATGAAGCGGTGTTGTTGGCTTTTCACATTCCACAAGAGAAGGAAGTGGCAACGTCGCAATCCACTGCATACCATTCATATCTGAGACTGGCTCGCCCTCTATACCTATCCATCCGACTCAATCAATTATATCCCTCCCTCATCCGACAATATATCTCTTCCATCGTACTCGACTTCTTGAGAGAACTCTCTCTCTCTCTCTCTCTCTCTCTCACACACTCACACGGCTGCAAATAATTTTCACCGGGTGTTGAACGGATCGGAAGAATTTCCACCAACCGTATTGGACCTATCGCATGCACATTCTTCCACATCTTCCAATTTTGGATAAATGTAAAAATTGAATTTTTGGCCAATTACGGCTTGTGTATACCTATCATAGGTACGCACGCGAGTCCCTCAATTAAGATGGGATGAAGAAAATTTTAATTAATTAGGGAAGTAACAAATAAGAAAGGGAAGATATACATTTACGGTGTAAAAAATATATTTTTTGGACATCGTCAAAATTTGGAGCAGTAAAAATTAACTTGGAATTATCCTTTCTACTTGGAGTTAAATACCCAAGATTTCAACTTCAAAAATACACATTGAAAATTCTCCTTGCTGAGGGGGAAAGGAAACTGAAGAAAAGAGAACTGACTGTATACGGGATTTTCTACATATTTTACAAATTTGGATACAAATAAAGATAAAAATTTTGACATTTTTACTTGACTTGAATGCCATAACGAATAATGACAAATAGTTGTCTACAAAATTTGAGATACGAAGAAATAATTTTAATTAATCTGATCTCATAAGGGAAACTCCTACACGCAGACACACACTCTTTGTACAATGCAAATTAACTCTGCCCTATGCGAGTTCGACATCTGGAATGGAAGCGAAAACAAAAGAAATCGATGTTACTGTTAAATGTATGTTACATGAAAGCATCGTCGAAATTCTTGCACGATAAGAATCAACTTTGGCCTATCTTTATTACGGATACCATTGCTCAAGGTTTCAACATCCAACTTGGCATTGATTCGGTGAAAAATGTATATTGTATGGCACAATCCGGGGAGAGAAGGAAACAGGACAAAACTCGCCCTGTTTTGGGTCTTTGTCTTGTATGAATAGAACAAATTAGAATGGGGGTATTAATCTGATCACACTTGATCAATAAGAAGGAAATGATGTCGTATCACAATCTGTAACAAAGGATGTGCAAGAAACTTAACCATATGGATGCGCAAGCCACCAACTAGTCTAAACTTACTGATGAAAAAAACAATAAGAAAAATATATACTGAATTTGTATGTTCTACATAAGACCAACGTATCTTCTAAATTTGTCATATGAATTATGTTTTTGACCTAATCAGCCTGGTACTGAATGTATGCAGAAACGTTTTGAGTAAATTTTAACTAATCTGATTTTAGGTACTATCAAATACACCTCTAATTACTCGTTGTCGTAATTTTTTACCTTCAGTTTGTACGGTATGTATTACGTGAAATTATTACATACATATCCACATGGACTTGAATCTGACTAAATGAACAAACATTTCATCAGATTTTACTCGAAATGTCTGTTTCTTTAATGGGGGGACATCGTTTTGTACGAAACCAATAGAACTGATATTGAAATCAGAAGGAATCTGGACAGGCTGACAGCTATCTGGTGGGAAGGTACGGGACAGTTTTGAATTCAAAATGAACACGAATGTCAATCGACAACTGCAACACCCTAAGAAGAAAACAAATTCGTTCTGTATTTAGCAGAATATCACCCGAGGACATTGTCTGACTGGTAACTGGATGTAACTGTGGATGGAACATGATGAACAAATACACACACATATGAACTGTATAAAAGAGAACGTATTTTCTGATCGAAATCCTTTTTGTGCCAACTATGCAATAATAATACAGAATGTAACAGTTGTCTATTGTCAAAAAGTATTTGTGAATGGAACATTCCAATGATAATGATGGGTAGACGATGATTACAGACATCTAAAAGGTGTATTTATGACGTTTGAATATCCTCGGCATTGTACTCCTTACTATTTAGGCGTTATAATTATTCACTTGTCTGACATAGCCTCAGTGATTTCTAATTCGGGCAGGAACCAGTTTGCAAATTCTTCGATTTTGTCGATCTTATGATTCTAGTCACTTTGTGAATTAAACATGGCAAAAGGGTTTATCTATTCTGACAGACAAGGCCTTTATTCCGTCGAAATAGAGTAGGCCTCGAGAATGACCCACCCTGAGTGTAGGATGTCGGGGGGGGGGGTGTCAGACCTCGGTTTCGTACGTCCAACCACCAAGACTCGGCTATCAATAGGTCATTCCAGCCCTCAATGCAATCAGTCCTAAAACTAAACCCATTCCCACTTTCACTCACTGTTAATCACATTCTTTCCTTACCTACCTGCAGGGTGGTCGAGTATTTGATTTCCTCCTTCGCCCACTACTAATATTATATAACTAATCTAACTGAGGGTCGATGGGAACTGTGTTTCTTTCAATATATTGAGGCTGAATGTATGTAGTGCCGTGAATGTGGCCGATGGCGGAATATTGAGTTCCCCCGGAATATTCCGCCATTGTCCACATTCACGGCACTACATACATTCAGCTTCAATATATTGAAAGAAACACAATACGAGATATCAATAAAGTACTATATATAATTTAAAAAAATTCCCGTTTTCTAAAATAATCGAAACAGGAGACCTAAATACTAGCTGCCGTGCACAAGTACAATTAGCATATGAGTGGCATTACTACACGCTCTCTATATGGACCCAAGGATTGGCAACCTTGAAATCGTATAGGAAGAGAAAATCCGTTGTTTATTTCAGATACGACAATGGGAGGGTTAAAAATATTTTTATATGTGTTGATTATATACAATGGATTTGTTTTCTTTTAACGAACAGTCAGCTTATGAGGGTTATACAGGCCCGAGTCTTATTATTCTAGATAACTGTGGAGACCTTTTTAGCTACAAGTCTCACGTATGTCGTTGTAATGTCACAGTGGCTTCGATAGCAATTTTAAATCACAGCCGTGCCCAATTAAAACCTAAACTAAAACATCCACTTAATTCCATTTTGTAATCCCATAAACCTCCGAAAAAAATCGTATCTGACTTTTATTTATTTTTACTGTTAGGACAGTAGGCAGCGGAGATAACATTTTGTTAAAGTTAACTATTTGTTTTGTGTCATTTACTTTTCGACAAATAATAAAATACAATTGTCTCCTACTGTATAGGATTTGGAACTCCTCTGATTGTTTGTTGCCACAATTAAGTCAATTCAATTTTCTGTGCTTAATTAAGTGATATCGAGCTAATACCTGCCCGGAAGGATATTTTATGTGCATTCTCCCAAAAAGATAAACATCCGTCTGTTTTTAATGTTAACGGGGGAACTTTTATGGCCTGAAAAATCAAAGTCGCTCATTCTAAATGGAAAGAAGTGAAATATTTTAGTCTTTGAGGCCGAATAAAATTTAAAAAATAAAAATAGTTTAAAAGACGTACTTGTTTCGGTTCTCAAGCCAGGAAATATAGACAAAAGAATTTGGGTTGTTTTGCCAACCCGCATTCCCTCGGATAGACTTGGTTTTGACCCGATTTTTTAAATACGATGTTATGGTACCATAAAAAAGCAAAAAATTCAGTTTGACGCACCGCCCTCTTTTGGTCAAGCTTCTGTCCCTGTCCATATCCTAATTAATTCCTACTCAACAGGACTGGAAAAAAGGTCCATAAAATCGGAAATTTATCGCCCTCGGAATAGCCGGTCTGGTGAAACAACAACAAAGTTATCGACTTTTTTTTAAACAATACATTCTTGGGGAATGATTAAAATTCTTATTCAATAAGTTAAAGGGGAAAAAATTAAGAAGGAGAAAAACGGTTTAAAAAAACCACTTCACCTAAGAACAGATTTTCTACGGAATGTTCTTGGGGAATGACTAAAAATTTTTATTCAAACATTTGATTTAAGTTATTATTACTTTTAATGACAAAGCCTTTCGTCTCTGGGCTTTTTCTTAATTAAAAATTTAGAGACAATTCATCGGCAGTGTTAAATATATTGATAAACGATAATTGAATAAGGAGAAAGGGGCGCCGGTAGCCGCAACGGTTTAGGCATTACACGCCACTCATCACTGTAAGGTAAAGGCCCCGGGTTCGAATCCAGCAATTTCCTCTGCATTAGAACCCGACATATTTACATATATTTTGTTTTTTTTCAAAAACACCGACACCCTGAGGGTTTATATGACCTCTGCTACTGTGAATCCTCGTTAAAAAATGAGACAATTGAAGGTTTTTGATTAGAATCATCAAGGAATTCGTGAAAATATTGTACAATAATATCACAATGAAAAACTAGCTCATGGCATGTCAACAAGTTCAGAATTTTCCCATACATTTTCCAATTGGTGACATATGTTGCAAAAATTTGATATTTAATCGTTGGGAAAACTGTGGGCCACTGAGGTTTCGCTGGTTGGCACGGATTTGCCATTTGATTTGGAAGTGACAACAGTCGCATCAGATTATCCAAGAAAATCTATAATATCCGTAATATTTCGCTAATATTTGATGTTGGTTTTGATACCGACTGCGCTTTGGAATTTATAAAATGTGAAGGACGAAATGTGTTACACTCTCAGCAAATAAAAAATGGCATAGAAATATTTTATCAGTAAAATCAATAAACTCTGTGAACAAAAATAGCGACTTCGCCTGTATGACTAACAGACATTCGCGGCAAAACAAGCTATTGATTTTAATAATTACACCTTCCTCACTCAGATTTAAGATATATGTATTTATATAATTAAAAAACGGAAATATTTAAATTAAAATTCATACATTTTATTTATTTTGTGGCACATGGTCAATATTTATATAAAAACGGTTAGGGACGATTTAAAAACGCAACCAAAAATCGATTCTGGTATTAATTCCAAGCGAGGTCTTCACAAATTTCGGTCACCTTTCTTATATCAATAAATTATTTCGGAAATAAATTGATTTATTAAAAAAACAAAAAAAAAAAACATTTCTTTTGAACCAATCTATGCGCCATTTTAAGCCTCGATTAGAATCTTCCATTCAAATTTACTGGCGGTACAAAGGCAGACGTTAAAATGTATTACCTCCAGGACATCTTGAGCAGTATGAAGATAATCCCGCAGCATATCTTCTTGGATAGCTCTCCATTCCAACCTTGGATCCTCTAATTGAGTGCATTCTAAAAACGAAAGAAAAACAAACGATATAGTACAGCTACGTAATCAAATTATTACAAAATAAATGTATGTTGAGCATTCAAGATTTCAAGTGAAGAACGAAGAAAACAAAGGGCATTACATACTTAAAAACGTCAACGGTTGGAGTATTGTGTGTATAGTGTTGTAAAATTGAACTGAATAAAATTGTGCACGGTCGTTCAATCATATTAAACCGCAATAATAATACATCTCACTGAATTAAATGTTAGCATGATTTATTTTTTTGATTTGCATGATTTCAACAACCAAGTTGGATAAAGTGAAAATATACAGATATGATCAGTTCGACCAACTGCTGACAACAGAAATTTTAGTTTATAAACTCCCATATGGAAACTGTCTCGGTTCAAAATTATTTAATTTTCCTTTATAAATCCTTTTCGTAGAATCGGTCGTTTATTTTTGAAAAAGAAAAAAAGAAAACGAATTATTTATTTTTGTTTTTCACCCAGTTGTAAATTAAAATTATGGCCTATTGATAGAATTTAATGTCAAATCAGGTATAAAATATGACGAAACTACAACAGATTTTAAGAATGTATATTGGTATTATTTATTTACAAAAAACAGGTCCTATTCATTTAACTGTTAAATATAAATTTTGAAATTTTTTTTAAAGTTATAAATCGAAATTAAATCGCAAGGGATTTAAATTTCTCCATTAAAGCTCCTCATTATTACTATCATTTTATTAACACACTTTTTCTGCTTTTTTACAAAAATGGAAGAATGAAGAACAGTTGTTAATTCTCCGCTTTTTTCCCTTGCATTTGTAAATTTGACGGAGTGTCAAAAATCAAGCTCATTATAAATATGAGATTGTTTCAATTATTGGCATCGAAGATACAAGATAAATATTCTATGTATTTAAATTATTTTTCGGTGTTGGTAAAGTTATTGTCAAAACAAGATTGACGATACGTTCACAAAAAAGAAAGTTTGACACCAACAAAGAAAAAACATTTATTACAGTGCAATAAAACCACAAAACAAATCTAGGCTCGTTTAATTGAAAACGGTATAAATAAACAAGTGCGCGAAATACATTTGGAAATGAAAGTCTTGTGGTACGGAAACTCGTGTGGAATGAGTGAAAGTCACGGTTCGCCTATCTGGGGTCCGCCTGTTCTCGCTGGTCGTCTACCCCTCTATCTGTCATTGATATCGACGAAATTCAAAAATTTTACATTCACTATAAAACACTTAAGATAAAGCGACAAAAACGACCCTAAAAAGTACAAATTTTGTGAATTTTAATATCAAAATTGAATACAACTACTAGAAATAAAACTGCCGGTAACAAATTTTCGAAGGGAAATGATTTGCCATTTGCTTCTCAGAACTTTAACGAAAAATAAATCAGATATAATAATATGGTAATATTTAAACATATGTACGTTTTGTTATATATAACACTAAATGAAAATAATTATAATCACAGGAAATAAATATTTTAAATTTTGAATTCAGCTGCTCGACCTCTCTTAAGTACAATACTAAATGTCCTTCTTTACTACTTTTAAACCCCCTTTTAATAGCGTCATAAATCTTTTATTAAGCTTACAAGAAATTTATGCTAAGATTATAACAATGTTTAATAACTTGTCTTACGGAGTTCATCCTTGAGGTGTATTTCTCAAAAGGTCGTTGTAAAACGGGCGTTCTTTCAAAATAAGAATGAACTGAACACCACAAATTTCATTAATGGGTTGTTTTTGAGAAAAACAAATCGAAATCCCCTGCTGGCTTTGGAATTACAATAGGAATTATGCTTAATCCATGTCGTTAAGACACTTTCAGACAAGAAGTCTTTTAATCTAGACTACTAGTTAATGGGTAGTGATTAGTTACGATTGGCTAATGGCACCTAGGTGTTTAATAGGTTATTCCACTTTAGAAGGATGAAGAATATAATGCTGGCATGGATTGCCGTACGTGAAGTGGAACAGATGTACGCTGAACGATATCTCTGTATGCTCCATTGCATACAGCAATTTCCTCCAGACGAGTATGTTCGTCGACCCAGAAGAAAACCAGTTGCTTTAGTTTCAGTTCAATTCATGAATTAAACTATCAGACGATCGAAGCAACCGCAAACAAATTCAATGTACAATAATTATTTACTATTTACATGTACAGAATTATAGTGATAACAATAAATGTACATTCCCCCCACATACTACATTTACATTACGATATGAAGATTATGATCTATTAGTCGTGGATGTACTAGACCACAATACAATAGACTTACATGCTATCAGTCTGGAAATTATTGTTCAAACATGATAGTTCCCCAAAAATAAAGTGTAATGATGCTTTACACAAGAAGAAAGACATAGTAGAACTGCCATTAATGGTTTTTTAACCAAGAGTTATGTACGAACCGTCTAGTCATTATGATCGTGTGTATATTTAGTTGTGGATGAACGTTACTTTACAAAAGCGTTTGGTTAAAGAGAAATTTAAATAGCTACATCAAAGGAAAAGTACCTTACTTAAAAAGCAGTGTGACCAATTTGTGTAATGGCCTTGTGATCTTGTATATGAGAGTCGTAGACAATATGCGTATGCTCTTTTTTTTTGGGGGGGGGGATGCGTGAAAAAGGGCAATGGCGACGATGGGAATCGAACCAACACCGCGGCGTCTACGAGCTGAGAGTATATCACGCTAATCACTCGACTATCATGTCGTATAACTACCATAAATTTTGTTTATTGTCAAATGAGTCCATGTCTTACAATGTATGTGGATTACTGTTGGTTGTTTTTTTAAAGGTTGATAGTGCTTCTATGCATAAATTATGATCTCTGTGTCGAGGTGCAGTATGATCAGATCTATGTGTACGTCGCTATTGCGAACATACCAGTGAGCTTCTACCTTGATTTATAGAACTTTATTTTGGAACCTTTATATTTTTATTGTGCTGCTTCTTTTGGCACACTCTCAGATGTATACTAAACATCTATATAGGTTTTAATTTATGATAACGAATCTCTCTGTTGATTGTTTATCTTGACCTTCCAAGGCCAATCATGCTGTCGACTGCCATTTCCAGTCGGTTCGAGGATGAATAGATATATGTTTCTACCGAGTAGTCTGTATCATTGGCAAACGTTGCGAATGTCGTGTTTTTATCAGTGGTACGCCACTTGCGTACCACAGTCTTGATTTCAAACAAACCGGAGTATTCGTCTTGATTAACTTGAAACTTTTCGGAAGGTGCGAGGTCAAAAGTTCAACACTGATTTGGTAATTTTTGTGTAAAGTTTATGAATTAAACTTTCACGCTAACTCATGTTGCGATACGTGTAAGAATAAAGGTGAACATATATTTTTATATTTCAGAGCTTTCTCTATGTGTGAACCCATAAATTATTGATTAAACAGCAGTATACGAAAAATAGCGTTCGCTGTTGCTTGACAAATAGAAAAACTTTGCAAGAGTTTGTCGAACATACACAGCTTCAGAACAATCTAAAATCTGTTGAGAAATTAGGAAATATTGTACAAAGACAGATTATTAATTCTGCTTCTATCTGAATTTTCGACGTTTTATCTCGCTTAATTTATCTTTCCCGATTGACTGTCAGTCAAAACTGTCATTTCACAGTGGGCGAAGTTCAATAGTTTCAAAGTCACGTAGTAACTTGACGCGTTACCCTTGAAAACATTGGCTGTAAAAATACCATTGTAAAATTAATAAACCTCATTTGAACGCATTGCGATAAATGGTAAAAAGCACTGTTGTTTACATACCGAGAAGTAGCTCAATGTGAAGATAATTAAATTTGTTATACAATTACTAACAATTGCTGGAACAATTGGTTTAGCGTTTGAGATTTTGTTTTGGGTGAACCAGGATTGGTAACTGGCAATGATAAGTCGAAAGTCGAGATAATGAAACTAGGACAGGATATTGACGTATAACTTTAAGGAAGCGTATAAAATAGCAATCAAAGTTCATGAAGTATATTTCATCTCATTATCAAAGCAATTCTTCAAAGCCGCGCGAACAGTCGTAACTGACAATACTTCGTACGGTTTTGAATATCCCAGCAGAACTAATATAAAGTTTTTTAAGCATTAAAAGCTGCTTAAATTTAATTTTTAGCTCGTTGGCACATGGCATTGTCATCAGGAAACAACGTTGGTGAAACTATTATAATATTTGATACAGACCATGTTTTAAAAGTTTTGAAACACAAACAAATGCCACTTTTGTAAATATACACTGGGTCTCTTGAAAATGTGCAATTCGCAAAGAAACAATTGGCCCACGACGACACGTGAACCTGTCCTACGAAATACCGTAATAACAGAACGGAAAGGCGGCGGCTGAGACCTTTCCGGTTATGGAACTGGAATTGCAAACTTTGCCAAAATGGAACACAATAATAATCTATATTTGGTCATATTGATTCTGATAAATTATTCTTTTTATCCGAGTTTTTTGGTTGAGATGAAAAAGTCAGTGCCACGAGTTTCGAACCCACGGCCAATTGATGAATACGCTGCTGCTCTAACCACTTGAATTCAACCCCCTCGGATACCAACTCCTCATCCCAACCTACAACCAACCGTTCGAATTTTTGCCGTATTTTCAAGTCAGTAATCAGGATTCGATTTTCAGCGACTTAAGAAGTGGCCTACTATTAGTGAAGTACTTAGTTATTTTCAACTGATAAATTAACTCATATTTGCTTAGTGAACATAATTGACCAGAATAATTATTCCTATTATACTTTTTATCAAAGGTTTTTGGTTGAGATGAAGTAGAGGCTGTTTTGATGTCCGAGGGGATCAAAGTCACGGTAGCTCAAATAACTAGAGCAGCGGCATGTTGAGCCGAAAGTCGTGGGTTCGAATCCCGCTCGTCACAGTAATTTTTCATCTCAACCTATGATAAAAATAACTCGCGATTACCCGAAGATTTAAAGCATTATTAAAGCATAATACGATTGCGAGGACTACCACGAGATCAGAGAAACTTTCCTAGCAGAAATTTTTGAACGTAACATCATTGACAATCCCTTCAGCCTTGAAACAATAATAGCTTCAGAAAACGTATTTATTTACTAATTGATGTCTAAACGCATAAAGAAATGTAATTTAAATATATAAAGTGATATCAGTAACCAACCATAGTGTAGTTAGTGGTGCGCTACATTGCACAATGACAAGATGTTAAAGAAATAAAGCAAAAAACAAAATTAAAAAACACCCAATAATAATAATAAATTACCTAGCAGGCGAAAACGCGTTTTCAACGTTAATTCCAGCGTGATTTTATTTATTTATTTTTGTTATATTCGCCGTGAAACGTTATTGGGAGAATTTTTCATTGGTCAATGTCGCTTCCAATAAACAATATTCCGATCCCACAGCAATTGATGTTATTTTGTTGTCGTCGAATAATTCTTTGGATATTTGCTTTCCCAATGGCTTAATAAGCAAATTCTCCGCATACTTTTGTAATTTATAGAACGTTTATTTTTAATTTTGACCATTGAAAATTGAGCAGACGTTAAATATTACTTTAAACGGTCATGACTGGTTCTAAACAACGGTTCGCCTATTTTTGTAGCCATTGTAATGTATAACCATGCTGTCGAAAGTATAATTACTGAAATTCTGGTTTAAATAATTTAAATATGGGAAGGTCAGGTATATCCATATAAATAACTATCCAAGCCCTAATACTTTCCCTTAATATATCCTTGCTGTTTTCAAAAAGCTAATTTGTAAATTTATCAAAACGGCCTAGGCCGATTTTATTCCTCTGTGGACTATTCCTTAATATTCAAAAACAATTAAAATCCTTGAGATCGAGTATCTAAATGGTTAACGTTTACTTTAGTGTTTGTATTTATTTATTTTTAATTTTTCAAAATCAGACGGATCATATCTAAGGCTATTGTACCTCTAACTTTGAAAGAGTAAAACCCCGAAGAGAAAGTCTGATACAAACTCTACCTTTTTTTATTTTTTAATAACTCTTCTAAACATTTGTATTAAGAGTAAAAATATAATTCAATAATTTTTTAAAATATTTTATCACCGGAGTTAATGCGAAACTTGGCACATTACGCCCCTCCCTCCCCAAGTTCCATTTTATCATGGTGTCCGCTAGAGGGGTTAATACCACACCAATTGAGGTGACTGTTATGCAGCTTTGTTTTGGCAGTATGGATATATCATAGCCTTTAACTAATGTAAGATTGTACAAAACCACACGGCTTCAATTCAAATAACTTTTGAAGAGATACGAGTTAATTTAAAATGTTTGCAAATAAAATTGTCCCGTTTTTAAATCTGTAAAGCAAATCATAGTGTCAATTGATGCTTCCAAGCGACAAAGGGAGCAGCCGGAAACCTTACATCAATCTCTTACAGAAGAGAGCGAGTAACAATTTTCTAATTCACACTGGTTATAAGTTAACCATCAAAAGTTATCTAGGATCTAGCGGGAGAATTTAATTATTGCGTTAGTTAATGTGGCAACAAAAGGTCGAAGAAGATGTGGATTTCATTTTTCCTCGTTAATAACCTTTGGTAGTGGGTTCGGTT
This sequence comes from Cimex hemipterus, assembly GCA_039619505.1. Taxonomy (NCBI): domain Eukaryota; kingdom Metazoa; phylum Arthropoda; class Insecta; order Hemiptera; family Cimicidae; genus Cimex; species Cimex hemipterus. The sequence continues at coordinate 9,141,543 of CM077100.1, forward strand.
CCCACTGTCCGTCGCCCCGAGTACCTTGCACCTCTCCCCTCCTCAAAAAAATTAAATAAATAAATAAAATAAAATAAAAATAAAAAATCATTGCGCAGCATCTTACGACTTCTCTGACTAGGATGCAAGATCATAAATAAGGGTTTAATTTAGGGTCGAAAGAACCTTTTTAACTGAAAAATGTACATTGATGAATTTGCCATTTGATAGTTAAGCCCTTAATCGTATCGTATTCCTACAATCCTGAAGAGTTATATAAAACATTTTTGACTCACTTTCGGGCAAAAGCCCGCTTAAGGGTCTGGCATACAGACATGTGCTCGATGTGTCCTATAAAATTATAGTTATCGGGATACAGAATTATTCGGAGGTGAGAACACGAAATTGGCATGTCGGGTATGTTTTAGTTAAGGTTTTAACACGGCTGTGATTTCTGGGAAAGTTACTATGACATTACAATGACAATGTTATAAACAAGGTTTTCTATTATATATAATAGTGATAGTTTTATGTCCCTTGCGTTTTTTGAAGTTAATGTATTTACTAGCGTGAACATGCGGAGCGATAGGGTCAATGGAGGGTACCCATCGTCCCTCAGTTATGTTAGTACAGTTTAGAGTGATGGACGAATATCGAATGGCGTGTAAATAATGTGCGGTATTTAGTGACCGTTGAGATCACGATCTCCAAATCATCGTAAATAATAATGGTGAACGGTTTGTATCAGAAAAATTGAATTTAAGAGTGAATGGGTTGGTTTAAGGAACTGCTTGCGTTGGGTGCTGAAATGACCTAGTTCTTGCCAATACCTGAATCGACGTCTATCATCCAGGACTGCCTTGGTTGGTGATTCTCTAGGCTGTCGGTAATTTATTGTAAGTTACAAGACCTGGAATTGCCGGTGGACTGCGAGAAGTGACAGCCTCATCTCATGTGCAAATTTGAGTTTATATAAATCGGTTTCACAAGGGTTTTTTTGCAAAGAACACAATCATTACATTAACTTGTCCTAATCTACCATATAATTGTCTAGTTTAATTTACGAAAAAAGACTTAAAATAAGCGACTCGTTCTATGAAAACTCTTTTTAGACTGTGTAAAAATGTTGATACGATTCCAAAAATCGTTCGTATGTTTACTTTGGGGGGAAGATTTCTGGAATCTGCACAACAAAAAGTCCTTAACGTATGGTTAAAGTCACGTTCTAAATTTGAACTCCTTTGTTGCACATTTTTTCCGCTAGAATTAATTTATAACGCGTATGTTACGCATTAAATTCCAACCGTCTATAAGGATGCCACAGTAAACTTCTTGACATGCTTTTCTTCCGTCAAGGGGTAGGAGTCTCATCACTGTCCAGGAAGATCTAATGGGAATGTCAAACAAAATCTTGAGGGTTGGTTCACTTGAACTTTTGTCGTTAATCATCATGATTGGCCTATTCTCACTGTTATATCCTATGGAGGATTAGAAACTAAAAGGGATCAATTTTAAATATGAAATTTAATCATGTACCCTTATGAATTGTTATAATTGTCTTACATTATTTCCGGTACCGTATGAAATCCTCAATCTCCGGCGATTTAAGCACGTCAGTTGTCAGCAAAGTCACGAGTTCTCATCGAAAGTGAAACTAAACTCTGGGTTTTAATGCCGTCGGATAATTTGTAAATGAAAAGCACCGATGGAGATGGTTATCTGAATAGAAAGGGGGCTTTTGACCTAGGATTCAAATTGGAATGCCTTTTCCGATCCCGGTAAAAACTATAAGTTATACTCTGATTTCAGAATTGCATTGGATGCCCATATAGTTTAAAACAAGGCATATGAACTATCAAACGAAGTTGATATAATGAAATGATTGTGCCATTACATCAGTCTTATCGCGTCTTTAAATAAATCGTGTAAATAAACAGACACAAAGTACAAATAAATTCTTACAGGGGCGGTTCAAAAGTAACATTGATTGACCTAAGCCTAGGTCGTCATGATATTGTTAAAGAAACTGCAGAAAGAGCCAAGAAAGTCAAAATACTGAGGCAATATTTTTCCTTTTAAGCAGTGCTTTATCTTCTACTGATAAAGAATTATAAAAATCCTTTCCTCCGTCCTATTATCGAACCCCTATAATTTATAGTCATACCTTCAAAAGTGCACTACTTCCTATTGTTTCACTTTCCTCAGTGCCTCTTCGCGCACTTCTTTTTGTGTGGCTTACCCAAATGGCTGTTACCAGGCTTTGGCCACAAAACGTTATGGTGCTGATGGCTCAGATTACTCCTGAGGGAGTTGGCATGTTTACGTGTATACTATGCCCATCTTCTTTAGATGATAGTTAAAAGAACAATGAGGGTTATAAAGGCCTATAATTATTCTTAAATCCTGCCTGCTGAGAGAGAGCATTTTTTTCGCCTGCCCTTTTGAGAGATTAAGAAATTGACAAAAGCTTGCCTCATATCTCCAGCGTTTGAGTTTGTCTTTCTCAACCAATTTTTCCAGTTACAAGTTAACCACATATTCCTGTGCACCCAGCATTGCTTTAGGTCGTATTGGTGAGAGGGCTGCTCTCTTTTGTCTAGTTCATTTCATTCTATGCCTTCATGCCTGTGAACCCACTTTAAGGTAATCGTGTTTTCCCAGTCATTAGGCAGTTTTGCCTTTATGACTGTCTGGCTGTCTGAGTGTATGTATATCTTTGCACCTTTAATATATTTCTGTATGAAGTCATGTGTATATAGTTGTACTGCATGGACCTCAACTTGAAAAACTGCTGAGGTTAGACCAAGGGGTTTTCTTTTTGTCAGGTACAGTCATGCCAAATCATTACGGTAGTTCTTGTCCTAGTATCTCAGTTGTCCGTTGACACTCTCAAAACCATCTTTGTGTACATAATATGTAAGGGTAGAAGGTCATGTGCGGTTTCCATTGCTGCAGTTGGGCAGGTATGCATTACCCCTGATGTATTGAGCACGTTAGTGTTTGTTGACTTTGTAGTTTGGTTGTAATTTTGCTAGCGGTCCATAATTGTTACAGAGACTGGCCGTTGTGGAATACAATCAGTACACGATACAGGGGCTTATTCTCTAGTTTTTACTGCCATAATCTCTGGCAAACGCTTAGTAGAGCATTGGCTTTATGTGAATATTGCCTGAGTGTTTTCAGAACTTATCTATTGATCAAGGGTATACCTAGGTATATTGTTTCGTTGGAGAAAGTTAAGGCTTCATCCTTTATAGTAGGGTCTTTCAGATTGAGCTTCCATGTTTTTGTAAATATCGTGAGATATATTTTCTTTGGACTCATATTTAAACTTTTTTCGAACCATTTTACTAAAATATTTTGCATCTATAATATGATATCCTTAGCTGTTAAGCACTTCAATTAGATGATCACCTTCTAGCAACCACCTCCTACACACATGCTACCCTTCCTCTTTGCAATTGCCAATTCATTAATTAGAAGAGAAACGGCGAAAAAAAAGATGTTTTTCTAGAACATATCCAGAGATTTTTGTTATGCTATTTGAAAATGTAAATATGTATATCTCGAAGAGTTTCTTTAATTAAAACCGATAATGGAAATTGGTCGCTTAATAATCCGGAGGACATTCGTGCCTCAACGATAACGGGAATTCTCAACATCGCTCATACAATAAGACGATAATAAAAAAATGCAAGACATCAAGATAAAATCGTGCACTCCAACGAGGGGGGGGGTTGATAAATTATTATTACAAATTGGAAAAATTCGGCCAAATCTCTACCCAAGGGCACGCGAGCACATATTCGAGTATAATTAAATGAAAATAACGGCCTATGTAGAAATAAAAAATAATCCATATCCAGTGCCATCCACAATAATTACAGTATGAGGTTCAAATGATTTCTAGGAGGGCAAACCAAGTCAATCAATGTACAGTAGGTTCGACTACCAGATGACAGGTCTTGATAACAGCGGCATTTTCCTTGGCACTTGACGCTTTTTCAAGGAAATGTAATAGGAAATGAAAGTTGATGGAGGCTGATTTAGTACTCTGTCATCCTATTGGAGTGAATGGCATGTACACAGGAATGAAAAAAGTATTTAATAATTAGACAGAATGAGTGATTTACGTTAAGCATTGAGGGTTCAAATGACCTACCTGTTCATAGCACCAGAGTCAGTATTGTTTTGTCATACGAGTAGTGTGAATTGGGGCGTTATTGTTTGAAAATGTAATTAAGTCTTGAAAAACTCATTAACTGGCAAAAGGATGTCTTTGAAGAGACAGATCCTTGTACTAAGCTCACTTATCTGATCTTCAAGATAGAATTTTTTAATCCGATAATGACTGAAACTACTAGTTGGATCTAAGCGGTTTTCGCTTTGCAAACTTACTTTACTAATTATAAACAGTTTGGTCATTTCTAATCATTTGGGGATATCCTCGTTGTTTATGTCTGACAGACCTTCCATAGCCGTCAAGACATTGGTGCAATTGTGGCGTAGGGGGTTACTTTTATTGTTCTATTTATGGCTATTTGTAAAGTAAGCCGCCAACATCTTGGGTTTACATTTTTTACAGCGTAGTTTGATTATTCTGATGGTTTAAATTGTGGCAAAACAGTTTTTGCCAAGGAGCTGCTGAGTGGTTAGGGCATCTGACTTGTTCCACGCTAGCGGTCTTGAGTCCGAATCCCGGTACAGCCTGAGTATTTGTAATTGCGAATAATATGGAGAAAGTATCGTAAAGTGATTGACCCCCCTCGTCAGCGACACCCAACAGGGTCATTGTCCTGGCCCCCGTATTACACTAATTACTTTACTGTTCTGACTTTACTATACATCAACATAATTTAATTGTCTGTTAACCTTGCCAAATCGAAGGTGGCCAATTTTAAAAAAGAGTGGCAAGCTTGTCCGCACCGACAGTTTTTCTTAAAGGATTATCTGTAAAAATTGTAAATCGTTACGAACATCTTGGAATTACTTTAAACGTGGGTACAAACTCATAAAAATTTGCGACACGCAGCGTAATGTTTTGTGGACGTGCAGCAATACCTGACAACACACGCAAGAATTTATCCCTCGTCCAACGCACACGCTCCGGGTCCTAGTCAGTTTTTTAATGGATTTGCGCCGCATACATCTTTTTTTAGGTGTAGTCGCTACCTTGACACCTCGCCTTTCCTTAGGTGCAGTCTACAGCTGATATGGGCTTTAACAGAATTGGGCTGGTTTAATGTTAAATTACAACATCCCACTTAAAACCTTAAAATAATTCTGTCTCTAGGTCTGTGCTGTTCTATACAAACAAGAAAGATGAAAAAAATTTTCATCGAAAAGCTTTTCGCCCTCATCTCCTCAACTCCTAGCTACATGTGCTTAGAGATATCCACTGACCTATCGGTGAAGCCTACATTGAGGCTTCACTGAATCTGGTTCTCCCAGTGGCATACTCTATTCTCTAAATATTCCACCTCACATAACTTAAGTGTTGATAATATCTGCCAGTGGAACCCTAACTTCTGCCATTTATTGTCTGATTCTAATCAGAACCTGAATTTGGTGATTTGCGATGAGTTTTAAAATCAGATGCGAGCTACTTTGGTAAAATTACACCCATTGGATGGAGGGGCCTTCTGCCTTGTGCTCTCTGTGAAACTCTTCAGATCAGAGAGGACTTGTACCATTTCTTAGCGGAATGTACAATTTTAAAAGAAATTCGTATGCCTCACCTAGGGCGCTCCCCTAGGTTTCCCCATCTAGTGATGAACTAATTGCTGAGTTCTGAACCGACCTCTCTTGTAAAATATTGCAGACATGAATGTGCATGACAAGACATTTATTTTGAAGGACTAAATATTTAATGAGGTGCAATTTCATTTCAATTTTTATTATTTGCTATATTTTATTTTTTGCCTTTACTTTCGTGTTCTTTAATTGTTTCTCCTTGTTTTCCCTTATTTGTATTGTTTTGTTCTTTTGTTGTTTTATTCGTTTTCATTCTCCTTCGACAGACAGAATTTTCGATACTGTACTGTGTTTATTGTGTTGTTATTTTATAAAGTATTATTATTATTACTTATTACATTATAATTTAATCTGCGGAAGTCATGAGGAGTGGTCAAAAATAAGGTAGTTTGGAAAAACAGCTTTTTTTGTTTTTTTGCCCGCGTTTCGACCTTTATTCGGGTCATCTTCAGAGCATAAAGTGTTGTGTATGAAACAACAGGTCACTAAGAAGCATACATTATAATTTAATTTTGTAGTTGATTGAAATACGTGTATTCGTAGAGAACAAATTCTCCGCTTAACGAAAAAAGTGAAATCAATGTATTACAGAGCAGCTTGATTTTCTGCTTTTGCAAAAATTTCGACAGAACTTACTGGCATAGAAATGATTTGAGGTGAGATGAGTATGGCGATTCACTTTTCCAAAAATTTTACTGGCTATTTAATATTCGTTATACTTCTGTTTAGTGAAGTGGTTGATACAATGATTTTGTTAGCAAAGGAAAAAACTTGACCTTGTTTAAGCCCTTCCTAAAGTTATTAATAAATCCCTGGCAAATGGGCTGTTTACTTCTATCCCCACTATCATGTGTTTTTCCTTTTTATTCTCGCAATTGCATTTGGGGTTTTTGTTTGCGGCGAAACCCCTTTTAGATCACGTTATCGCGCGACATTGGAATCACATTCTCAAGAGAGAGAATGTGTTGTTTCTCAGATGTGTTTGGTAAAGGTTTCCAAACAACGAGTTTATTTATCTTTCTAAGGTTAAACTTTAGTTAATATTTCACACACATTGCAATTTCAAGAGCAGAATTCACACATGTGTCAAAATACCCGCATTTACACTGATGATGTTTGAAATCATTCGACAACAAAAAAAAAATAAATAAATAAATAAACTAAAATCCTCTTAAATCCATAAAAAATATCAGTTTGAAAAATGCGACATTTTAGTAAAACTTTTCAACTGTAGACTAAAAAAACAAGAAAAGGAAGAAATACTGCATAAATCCATTTAATTTGTTTAAATTCAATCTTTTAAAAAAATTAAAAAATTGTCAAACATTTTAGAAAAACTTTCAGAAAAGTTTTTAAAGATAGATTGCAAAAACGGGAAAAGGGCAAATACTGCATAAATCCATTCAATTTGTCTAAATTCAAGTTTTAACCGATAATTTAAAAAAAAAGATCAGAAATGATATATCGCACCTGTCAATTATATTTTATACTGACGTTTTTTCAGTCATAACAAACAATCTTTTAATAGCAAAAGTTGGGGAAAAAAGTATACTTAATTATCTATTACACCAATCTTTATTTTTTACAATTTAGTTTTCAAATGCAATAACAAAAGGACGTTAAATTTACAATTAAGAAAAATATTAATTTTTGAAATCGTTAACTCCGAATGGATCGCTGTTGGTCTTTTATTTCCTTTGCTTCCAGTCTCAGTGAATATAGCCGTACAATAAATAAGTAACCACTACGTTAAACCTAAAGTAATATAAATATCTACCCGTTTGTTTAAGAAAAAAACAATCTATGGACAAATAAAATTTCCTACTCGCCTAACGTTTGGTTCCCAACAGGCATTAGGGACAAGAGCAAATTTCAAGAAGGAGCCCTAATATGGTACACAGATAGAACGAAGTTGAAACGGTGCAGGCGCAGGGGGGAAAGAGCTAGGTTGTAACTATTTTTCAAGCTGAAATCTTATCACTACAACTATGTGCACATGAGTTATTACAGAAAAATGTTAAAGGTGCAAAGACAGACCTCGGACGGCCAGGCAGTCGTAAAGGCATTAAACTCGTACGCATTCTACTCCAAACTTGTCTGGGAGTGAAGAAACTTCCCAACTTCCTGGGAAAGCAAATCAAGATTACCCTTAAAGTGAGTTCCCTGATATGAAAGCATAGAAGGAAATGAACTGGCTGGCCAACTAGTCAAAAAAGGGGCAACCCTCTTACCCTTGGGATCAGAGCCACCCACAACTAAGTACTTCAGAGAGCGTGCTAAGGACAGGACAATAATCCAACGTAATATATACTGGAACTGGAAAAATGGATTGAGAAAAAAAACCTCTAACTTTGTACAAATACGCCAGGTATGAAGCAAGCATAAAATTTACAAACAACTAAAACCGGAAGTGAAAGAACTCCTCTCTCTCAGCAGGCAGGATTTGAGAAATATTATAGGTCTCTACACCGACCACTGCCATCCTAACGATCACCTTAAGATGTGCAAGACTGAAACGGAAACATACCGGTTCTGACAGAAGGAACCAGAGACGTCGGCACACATCCTTTGTGAATGTAAAGCGTCAGCCCGTTTACGACACAGCCACTTCCGTAGGATATTTCTCATACCCAATGAGATCCACGAAGAGACTCAAAAGAGCACTGTTCAAGGTATGGTGTTAAGCAAGAGGTTCCATAATAGACCTGATCAGGTCTTAGTGGAGGAATGAATTGCATTCTGCATCAACATCCCCCCCCCACCAAAAAACCTTAACCACTACCTAAGTAATTATAAATATTTCCCCGTTGAATGAACAAAAATTAAGGACAAATACGTTTTCCCACTCGAACACATTTGAATCCCAATAGGAATCATTTAGTCACTAATCTGGATACCGACGAGAACTGTGGGGTCACAGCTAAACCTTCCAAAACATCCAAAGAATACAGTCCTTCCAATCCTTCTTGATTCTTAGAAACATAGTCGATCGAGTCCACAATGACCTCAAAATCATTCTCGTGCAAAAAATAATCCCCAAAACATTTTCCACAATAAACTCTCCCTCACTCCAATTGAGTTGCTTGTTTGCACATCAATTTTTCTACCAAATGGAAATAAACAAATAAAATAAAAAATATTTTCAATAGTATCTTTTATTACAAAAATAATTATTCCTATTCATTAAAAACTAAATTTAAAATACAAAAAGTAAATAAAAACATAATTGAATCCTTGGCATTCTTGAAGTGTTTCTTATGGAAGGAATAATTTTCTAGTAAAAAGAAAAAGAAAAGAAGGGGAAGCAGATTGACAAGATAGTGCAATTTGCCGAATTAATATGCATAGAATATGAGTAACATGAAATGAATTTGTGAGAAAACCTTCAAACTTCAACTGTTATTTTCCCCTCAATCTGACATATTTTAGAATTTTAATAGGCGGTTTTCTTCAAATAACTACATCCCGAATTCAACACTTGCAGATTTAAAAGGTTTGTAGAAATATAATCACTTGAAGAGTTCAAAATGGGATTCCATTAGTGATTAAGTGAATCTCTGAAAATGTAAATTTTATAGGGTAAAGTCATTTATGGCCTTGCTATAGATCAATTAATTGTAGCAACACCGTTGAGTAAGTACAGAAGGGAACGAGATACGATAAATCCACATTTGGGTTTTTAACAAAACAAAAAAAAAAAAAAATCAAGGAGCTGAATATATTATCACAATTAATTCAGTTCTAAAGCCGTCGACAAAGTCACAAAACAACCGTTCAAGAGGTTTGTATCTTCTGAGTCATACTTCAGGAAGGTCTCCGAGATGCAAGTACATCACCCGGGCGATGTCCGTTTTTTAGTGCCACTTCGCTTTGGAATTGGCACAGCACATTCTCGATACCTACTCGGAAACATCCTCAAGATAAGTCGAACGCCGATCACCTCTTTGGAATCCAACCAACTGTTTCCAGCCGATTCGAGATAAAACATAAAATATTTAATAGGAAAGTGTTTGAAATGAGAGGCCAAGTAGAAAGGGTCTGATTGGAAAATCAACTTGTTGATATGTTTATTTAATATTCAAATGTAATCGACTCCAGTCGAAAGTTCATCTCTGGGTCGCCTGGCCCGTTTGGTCTCGTGTAACAACCGACAGCCAAAGCATAGAGGCCATGTACCATCGTCAAGTACTTTAAACGGAACGTGCCGATAAATATAAAACATGACGAGCAAGTAATAAATTATAATACATTCCCAATGTTCACACAATAAATATGATCCGTGTTTTTCCGCCCGTTTAAAAAAAAGCCCAATATAAACTTTACAAGTATAATTTTTTAAAGTTAAAACTCGGCCAAATGCTTTCTTATTAGCAATTTTGATTAAACAACAAGTTGCTCGCGATGCAGACTTTAAAGATGAAGAAAAATAGTCTCGATTGTTCAGCCAGTTAATGGGTGTAATTTGACCAATGGACTCTTGTAAAATGTAGACTGGTATGATAAATCGATGATTAATCCAGTCATATTTTTTCATGGTTGACGGTTCCTTTTGTAATTAATCCTTTGTTCATTGTACACTCGATCTCCGTAATTTTCGGCAAAAATAAAAGTATAACAATGCGCATCGTTATTATTATTAAAAACCCAGATATCTGATTAATAATCTAAATATCTTGATCATAAAATCAATGTAAATCATTAATTTTCTGGAGGAAGGTAGACCAGTCAAAGCTTCAGCAAAGTCGTCCAGGATGAATGCTAGGGTCTAGTAACATGAGGTATTTATTCCCCCTATTCAACGTGTCTGACTTTACTTTACTTAATTCCTGTCGCTCATAGAGTATAGGGCGAGAACGAAGTTCTTCAATCCCTCTCTGCCATCTGAACAACTCTTGGCCTCTCTCCACGACTTCCTGACTGTCCACAGTTCCTTTCCCAGTGATCTACATGTTTGCTCCATCGTGCGGGTTACACTCTATGACACTTTTCTAGATGGGGGCCTCATTTTTTCTCAGCTTATGTATGTCTGATCCATTTTCTTACGTACTTCGGCCCGTATGGGAAGCTAGCCAGTTCACAAAATCCTGGAGAGCACACGTCTCCGGTTTGGTGACTTACCATCGATATAATAATGGGACGGACTGTATAAATTCACAATTAGCTTTCCAAATTCTACTCTTCACATGGTTCTCAGTGCCTCCGAATTTTGACACCACGCTTCCTAGGCAGGTAAAATAATCTACTGCTTATCCTTGGCTCAAGAGACACACAAGTCGTCGGCAAAATCAACATCTTCCAATCTTTCCTGCATTCCCTATTGAATGCCTCTTTTCTTTCCAGGAATGCGCGTACGACTGCATCCAGTGCCAAGATGAAGAGAGTAGGTGATGGATTGTATCCTTGCTTGACTCCCGTGTGTTGAACCGTTCTGATAGCTTCCTTTCAAGCAAAACGTGACAGTGCTCAGGTTAATGTTGCTTTCATGCTAAAGGTTGCTTTCATCAGGTTAATAATTTTTGGTCTGATATCTTTTCAGAATGAGCCGTACTTCACGATCCATCGAGTCAAAGGCCTCAGACACGGCTCTGCTTGTAGTGTTCGAAATGTATACTTAAAGAAACCCACATTCAATACAGTCAACATTTGGCGATACAATCTCTTCGGTTTGCCAGTTTCGAATGCCCTAAATGATCATATCTCTTTCTGTAAATTTTGCAAACAAAAACCCTATGTCTCACGACGAATTCCTCAGTCTGTTGTTTCAACCAATAATTCATCTGCCAAACGAGATGAACTCAGTTTTTCTGACTAACAGCCTATTTAAACAATGAGTCACAGGTTTTCATAAATTCCTGTCGTTCTTACGTACAAATTATAGCCATACTATTTAGAACATTTAGATAATTTATTATATCTCAACCTAATGTAATTTGTTATTGCTTTTTTATATAGGTATTTTATTTTACCAGTATTTAATTTATTTTATTACGCTTTTTTAAGGCAAATGATTTGAATGAACCTTACGTATGAAAAGGTATATGTAATAAAATATAATCAACCGATCTATTAGTTGTTTGCTAATAGGGTTGATAGTAATTAGAAACACAAAAACCTTTTTTTAATAATTCGAAAGAAAAACACCTCAAGTGGTTAGATAAAGGGGCCGATGAGAATTATTAAATCTTAAAATTTATAATAGGCAAGGTCAAAACGACCTGGAAAAGAAACCGTGCCTTGGAGAACGCACGGACAATGAAAGAATTCCTGACGAAAACATTGACCTCGAAACGTTTTGACGCATTCTGATGCTATGGAATTTAACAGAAGGCTCGTAGGAAGGGGTCGCGATTCACATTTGTACAGAACCTAGATTAAATACTAGCACGTCAAAATCGATAATCGGCTGCCAATTGGCATCTGGTTTAAGTGCTCTGGTCGCCCCAAGAGGTGTGCTATTTTATTATAAGGCATGTACATTTTTTTTTTGTTACTTACGGTTCACGTGATCGATGTAATAAACGCCGATATTTGGGTCGTATCCTTCTTCCCAACCCAACGGTAGTTCGGTACCGATGCAATCGGCGAACGTCTGCGGCTTCGTGTACCTAAAAACGGGAGAAAAACAAACTTTCATTGAACAATTTGACAAAGACGAAATCGATATTTTAAAAACATTATTACAATTTAAACAAATTAAAAGAATGTGTACATTGGTACATAGAGAAACACTGTGGTTATAAAATTAACATGAAACATATAAATTCCATGAGTAGGCATAGCCCATAGACATATTTTGTTCTCTTTTCGATTTTAATATAAATTCCTCAATCTCAGAAAACTCGAAAAAAAGGTTGAAAAACAAAATTTAAAAAATATGACAACACACGACTGGGGTATTTCACCGATCTGACACCCCGCCCAAAATTCTTAAAAAGGCAAGCTATCTAATTGAAAATTGGGCCACTCATTGTAAAATTATACCGATATTGTTAGATTGGTTTTTGTTTTTTCGGCACAAGATAATCGTTGTTTTTAAAACCTAACAAATTAAGATTTTAATCGAAGGAGCCGATTCGAGGAAAAGGCGAACGTCGCCGTCCGTAGTGTCACGCCTAGTTCTAAGTCAAAATTACTCGAATAACAGCATCCGGTACTGGCCGAGATCACTGGAGCCTATCGCGTCGTAATTCCCCGAATTCCTAAATTGGGAAAGTTTCATTCCGTATCACGTTTCCATGCATCAAGGGTTAAGGGTAATTTTCAAATAGATTGTAATTAATTTGTAACAGGAGACTGTTTTCTAAGAAGAGCACTTTTTAATCACGAAAAGGCCTTGGCTGGTACAACCCTATTAAGCAGAAATAATTGCGGAGGAGTTAATGATAAATTGGAAAATCTATGGAGAATGGTGTGCTACAGCATTTAGCAACTTGATGCCTGATTTAGCTTCTTTTTTTACCGAGTGTTCGGAACAGGTGAGATTATATTTGAGTTCTTCCTTTGAAAAATAGCCCATTTGTAAGTATGCCGGGTACGAATGCACAGCCGCTGGATTCGAACCCGGGACCTTTACCTTACAATGACGAGGGCCGTATCAACGCCTAAACCGTTGCGGCACCGACGCCCCGCTGACTTAGCTTTTAGCGTGCCAGTTGAGGTACTGGAATGTCAGCACTAGACAGACAAGTGCCTCAAAAGTCAATCCGTTTCGCTTCTTTACTCATATGTGAAGGTCTTTTACAACTTCGTTCGTCATTTTCACGATTTTCTTTTTAGATTTTTTTCACCCACACTTTTAAAAAATTCGCAGAATAAAAAGTACAGACGAATAGAAAAAAATGATTTTGTCACTTAGCAAAAAACAGACGATTTGTTGATCAATGAGGCAATCGTCAAGCTTCAATAAGTCTGGATCTGGACCTACAGCGTTTACACAGTGCAAGCTGGGAGGAGAATTGCCAGTAAATCAAACATTTTTGTTTCCCTGGCATTGCCACTCACTGGCAACAAGGTGTTTATGTGACTGGCAAGATTAACTGGCAACGTGTAAATCAGGCTTAACTTTGCCACACGTCTGACAGGTCGAAACAGCGACGATAGACTGATCAGGATCATCGGAAACCTCAACAGGTCTGACAACATGCAGACGACATGACGAAATCTCTCCATTTGGGAAAGAAAGCGGCATGTTTTTACCCACAATGGTGGATCGGTAGGAACGAGACTTCGCGACAAGATCCATGGGAAGCCCTCCCCCCCCCCAAAAAAAAAACGACGTGGCAAAGAGGTCAAAAATATAAAATAAAAGAACATAGTCCCATAACCGTGAACCTTTCGTACAAGCAATATTTAACATTTTTAAGATAACGTTTTGTCATATTCTCATCGGTCGCTAAAAAAAATCTCACGCTTCACAGGCGATTCGAGTGGGCTGACACTTAAAAGCTCACGGCGAACATATTCGCAGGTGGATATAATAAACTCTATACATAAATGTTGACAATGGTCAGATCAAATTTGGATATCTCTGGTATGGTCTATTCTCGCGTCTGTAGACAGCGGGCCTATCGTACAAAAATCCACCAAAGAAGGCGTTGAGCCGAAACCCGTCCGACTACATCAACGGAGATCGAGAATAGAGGTGCGCACCAATTTCGACAATTCGTTGACCTCGCAGGGCATCCATTGTAATGTCACAACAATGCATTCAAAAGCGGAAAAATTGTGTGGGTTTTTTAAATATATTATATTTTTTCCTCATTATTTCTTTATAATTACATTAGCCAGAATCAAAACAGTAGTTTTAGTTTTACAGCTTGACGGTTAATGCAAAAAGTTTTTTTCAAATGGTTGGATTAAAATACGCATTCGTAACATACGAAGTCAAAATTGAAATACATTCTACTATTTTTAATTCTCGATTTTTATTACAGATCTTTATAAGTTGACGTACTATAAGTACGTAAATACTTAATGAATTGTAGTATCCTTTTATTTTATTGACAAGTTTATTTCGAAGCGCCTGCCGCCCTTTTTCAGTTTCTTTTTTCAGGACGCAATCAATTGCATTTTGAATATTTCAACATTTTGAAATGTTACCAAAAATCATTTTGGATCGCCAGTTTAATTTTTTTAAGATATTAATAACCTAGATGTAGAAAGTTTCCGTATTTGGTATATGGAGAGGATCGAAGTCACGATAGCTCAAGTGGTTAGAGCAGCGGCGGCGTATTGAGCCGAATGTCGTGGGTTCGAATTCCGCTCGGGACACTTTTTCATTGCAACCAATGCTTTACTTACAAGATTATTAATTGAAACAAGTTATTTGGTCAAACGGACCACGAAAGATAATAGATTTAATAAGTAAAACGAAGTATATCTTCACTAAAGCTCTCCGTGGCCATTTCATTTGTCGACGAGAATCGAACTCTGATTGCACATTTGAAAAACGGCAAAAAGGAGGGAAAATTCGAAAGGTGGGGTTGAGATGGGGAGTTGGTGTCCGAGTGGATCGAAGTCATGATAGTTCAAGTCGTTAGAGCAGCGGCGTATTGAGCCGAAGGTCCTGGGTTCGAAACCCGCCCATGGCACTAACTTTTTCATTACAACCAATGCCTTACGTGTTAATTAATTGAAAAAAGTTGTTTTGTCAATAGGACTACGAAATATGGGTTCGTTATAATTAGATGCTGAACTGAACCAAGTAATTTTTTATTTTATCAACAGCCTTTTTGTAATTAGAAAACTTTCACTGATTGAAAAAATATCGATGTACGGTTACTGTAACCTAATTGGATACAAGAGTGGTTAAAACTGTATAGCATAATGAGGAACCTCTAATACCACTCGAAATAAGAAAAAAACTGTTAGGAAAAAACGCCAGTGAAAAGAAATGGAACGTTTAATGTAAAATTTAATCGTTACTGTTCATCGTTCAGGGACATTAAAATGTATTAGAGGTCAATAAGACGAGGAGAAGTCTTTCAATGTATAACAGTTCTTTCATACACACCAATTAATCCTAGACACATTACAATGCCAATTAATCAATAAGCTTTGGTTTTCAGTGAACGAAGATTACACAAGTACTTGCAGTACACTGTACATCGATAACAAAGAGACGGACTTAAGGCAAATACTTAAGATTATAGGCAGCAGGCTGACGTGGAATACTCACACAAAAGACTTAAGAAGCAACGTAAGACTTGGACAACTACGATTTGTTAATCCATCATGACCGACAACTCTAAACTACCTTATCGATCTTTATTGCGACCAATTTGGACATACGGAGTGGAACTGCGGTTCCAATTCTGCCAAGCCATTTACCATCCAGCGTATCCAATCCTTCCATTCAAAAGTCTTTAGACAAATCGTCAAAGCTCTTTACTACGTTATTAACCTCACTATCCACAACGACCTCAACATTTCTTTTGTCAACGAATTGATCCGTCCTCGATTCCCAAAGTTTCACACTAACCTCTCGATCCATCTTTACGCTACTGCTCGAGCCATCTTTCACATCCGGAATGTCTTAATCCACGATGACCTCGAGACCCCTGGGACCCTTAATCCCACACTCTAAGTCAATCAGCATTGGTTGGTTTCTCATGGCATGCGTTTTGCGACTACATTTTTAATATGTACTAATATGTATGTATAGTGTACAAATAAAATAATAAAGAAAAATCTTTTCAAATGTTTTATTGGCGGCTGTGTTTGATAAGTAAGTTGTTCATAGTCCAGACGATGTGAAGAACAAGAAAACCTTTGGAGGGCTTTTCAAATATTTATTCATGTATGAAAAAATAGACTAATGCCGTTATTTTTAAATTTGGATTTGATTGTAGAAACATAAGGAACCTTGAATTGTAAAAATCAAGTTTAATCCACAGAATGTTCACAGGGATTTTACATGTACTACTCCTTTTTTCGTTCTTCAGCTCGAGCATTTTTTAAACATTTATGCTATTGCGCAATTTTCTTTCGTCGATCTCTTCCGACGGTTGTCAACTTGAAATATTATAAAAATCGAATTTAGAATAGAAAGTACAACTTTCAAACCTTTTTAGACGTACGAACTGGAAGGCACATCCTCCTAACATATTGTATATCATATTGTACAATATGTATAGGCTACAAATAATAATAGTATCTCTTTTTCCAAAGGACACAAATTCAAAAGAAATACCCATCGAGATTTCTTGATAGAGGTTTAACAACAATGAGGTTTAATCGAATGATCCTCTAAAATAAAGTCACGCAATGTCCAGAATTACAATTTTGACACTGCTATTGTTTGAACTAGAAAATTGGTAAATTTTTATATTCCATTCTATTATTTAGCAACAAGCCTAGATGAAATTCTCGAGAATGCCTCTTGTATTTTAGGTGGAAAAATTACTGGATAATTATGCAAAATCCTATGCTCTCTGTTGGTGAATAATTCCCTTGAAAATGCAATATGTAAAATGCCAAGTCAAGCTTTGCAATCATGCTTTGACGAGCTATGCACTATGTATAATGAATATGAAAAAGTAGGAATACAAAAGCAATACGGATACGGAATTAGAAGAAAAACAGGTTTTTTATTTTATTTATTTTTTTTTTTTTTTAATTCTTTTGTAATAAGAATATTATATTATCCTTTTGCTCTGTTGAGAAAAATTTCTCCTCAAGCCCACTCTCTTCAGTCTCGTTTTCTTTTTGAATGCATATGCATTTTTTAAAAATAAAAATGTGCATATAGTATGTACGTGACGCGAAATCGATTATTCAATCAAACAGAAGGCTGTAACAATTGTAACCAACCGACATTACCGTTAACAATTTATTAATAATTTGTCTTCCCTTACGAACAATGCACACAACATTTGGGAAACATTAAAAAAAAGCTGCATTAATTCTTAATGATACAATGACGCTGTTACTGTTACCGACGTAATGTTGATGATATCACTATTTTGTGCAATGCCTCCCAAATAATAGACACCATCCAACCAACCAACCAACCAAATAAACACAAACCCGAATCATTTCTCGGTAATGAAATCATTAAAAAGATTTCATTGACTGTTCCTTTTTTGAGTTTATGGACGTTTGATGTAGAAACGCAACACACGACAACAAAAGACCCAATAATCAACGCATAAATAAATTATAAATCAATTGTTAAATTAAAAACCAAAGCCAGAGCCAGCGTATGTGTCTGGTATGTGTCCCACTTAATTGAAGGGTCCCACTCTTTGGCTCCATAAAGAGAGCGTGTAAGAATGCTTGAGCAGCGAGTACTTGGAATATAGTACGGCACTTTATAGATATCTCGTCTTGTGTTTATTTGCATTTATACTGAGGCCGAATGTATTTATTAGCGCGAATGAGCAGGATGAGAGCGTGTACGATACAATTCAATTATGAACCTATTCAGCGATGGAATGAAACGACTAACAGTTAATACTGCCGTTTCGTATCAGCGAACCCGTCATAAACTGATTTGACTTTGAAAAAAAATTAAGTAAATACAACCAGCGGTCTAATTCGATAAATTTCAGTTTCTAGTCCGATGTGCAGATAAATCAAACGTGTCAAAATTTGTGACGGAATTGAGACGATT
The DNA here is from genome assembly GCA_039619505.1 of Cimex hemipterus. Classification (NCBI taxonomy): domain Eukaryota; kingdom Metazoa; phylum Arthropoda; class Insecta; order Hemiptera; family Cimicidae; genus Cimex; species Cimex hemipterus. Next base: position 9,159,889 of record CM077100.1, read on the forward strand.
CACCAAATCTGCCTTACAAATTTATTAATACGTCTATTTAGCTAAACAACGACTTTCAGTTGATCCTGAGCCTGTCAAGTCTATTCCTGGGTGTACGTCATTTTTCAACGGCACGGCTGTCGTTGCAGTTGAATTATTTATAACCTTTCAATACCGATGTTTGTCACCTCGAGATGCCCGTAACAAATCTTCTTGTTTTTTCGATTAATTTTATGCATTTCGATAAAACATAGTACTTTGCAACTATAATTTGGTCTGGGTTTGAGTATCGGTGTTGGGGGTTGATAAAACGACCTCTCCTGCGATCCCCCACCAACACTGTTTTAATGCCATTACCCCCGAGAGAACTGCTTTCTTAAATTCTACACGTTTTTAAAATAAATTATGGCAGAGAAGCTCTCACATATCAACAGCACTGTCCATAGATGACCCTCGGAGGATCTGAAACGTAGAAGGGTCAGGACTGTTTTAATGTATATAGGCACTTTATGTATTTATTAGTGTGAATGTGCAGTGTGAAAGGGCCAATGGCGGAATATTACCGTCGACCTTAAATCAATTATTTATATAATGTTTGTAAAGAGTGATGGAGGAGTATCAAGTACTCGACCACCCTGAGTTGGTAAGTAGGAAAGAATGTACGAGCGAGCGAGAGTGTGATTGGTTTTATGAACTGATTGCATTGGAGAATGAAATGACCTAGCTCCGATACCCCTGAGTTCCAACCTCGGCCTTTAACAAAAACTCTAATGTACACAGCACGATTGAATTCATCGACAATGTTTTTACGAATTGACTATCTGTGGAATTTCAAGATTAAATATTTAATTTAGATTCTTTAAATTTTCTCTTGAAAACGTTTTATCTTATCAACATCGCAGCCACACGATATTCTCCATCTTGTTCATAATTTTATGTCAGTTTTAACTTCTAATTGGGATTTGTTCAATAAAAACGTTGTTTTACTACAAGCTAAATTGGCAAAGTCAGCTAAGACAATTGAGTTGGATTTAATTTCCACTGATGGATTTTTTTTACGATCAATTACTTTATTTTTTCTAAATGGACTCTTTCTCCATTTTAAATTGATCTCCTATCAAGTCTGGCAATTTACCTTTTCGTGATATGGCAAATTATCGAACTAACAAATAAATGCTAGATATCAGGGATTCTAAGTCATTATCGAGATCAACACAATCAACAAACGTCGTCACCTTACTGTTTATGACTACAACAAACAATACATCACAATTGAGCCGTGGCGAATTAAATTTATCTTGAAAAGTAAAAACAGCTTCTATTATGAGGCATAGTTTCATTATCTTAAAAAAACAAAAAAAGAAACGATAACACGGCATTTGATTCGACATCAAAATAAACGTCCTTGAATGCAGTGGCAGACCGCGGTTACAAGTTCTTAATTTTAACCAAAGGCCGAAAAATTTGAACGTTCGACATAACACGAACGTCGTGAACGTGTAGCAAGGGTTATCCCGGTCCAGCAAGTTTCGATAGCACAGCGTCCTGTAGAAAAGGCCGAAATGACAGAAAATCACGATTTAAAGATAATCTGTCTCTTTTTGTCGCTCTCTTTTTCGTCGCTGGACAGTTTCTCCCAAATAGACGCCAATAAACTTTCAACCGCCTCTCGACCTATCATTTTTTCCTGTGAAAATGGAAGTACGAAATCCCCCCCCCCCTTGAAAATCAGTTCGCCATGACCGCTAAGATTGCAGAAAACTAGAAGATTGTTTGACTCGACCTCTTTTATTAATTAAACAACCATTTGATTGTTATGGCATCGTAAATGAGCAAGGACGATTTTTATACGTTTAGCAATCTCGTCATTTTAATTCCACCAGCCCCTCGTAAGTTGGAATGAAGAGAAAGCGATCGAACGCGTCCAAAAGACGTCAACAGGAGACAAACTATTCGATAAAGCGAATTCTAAATTTGCGCTAATAGCAATTAATTCCTAAACACGCCTCCAAAGTTTTCAAGTAGTTGGAAACCAGATATTCCAGTTTCGCCGAGCATATACATCAGGAGAAATAAGGAAAATATTCTCCTCGTATAATAGTTATTGCATTGAAGAAAGGTTTAAATAAAACATAAATCGTAAAGCTTTAAAATGTGAACCTGGTCAATCGAGTCGTTCGAAGTCGAACGAACCTGGCAAAGAACAGGTACAAATAACTATTCTTTTGCCCTTTTACACGATGTTATTTGTATAAACATACAATTTTAATGTGAAATAGAGAGTTAAAAAAGTGCAGAAAGTAGGTGTTTATTTTAATTTTCCCAGGGTGAGAACTGTGTAAAACTTTCTGTTCCATGTAAATTATCTTTCCCTGAAATTATATCCACCTTTTATTAATTCCTAAACTAAGGAAAAAGAACAAAAAGGAAACGAGAAGGAAACGCAGTTATTTCACAGGCAGACAGAGGAAAGGTAACTATCAAATTAAAGATTCACCACCACAGGAGGAAATCTCACAATTTAACATAGCTAATCAGGCTATGTTATCAACAAGAAATCACCCAAACTGAACACTAAGGACGGCGAAATGCTGAAACCCGTCTGAATAACAAAATCAGCGAGGATAGGAAGGCCAGTTGATAGGTTACTATCAAACTATAAGTACATCAATCCGCAGATCACAGAAGGAAATCTCAAAATTGAACATAGCTAATCAGGTAAACTTATGAACGAGAAATCACCCAAAATGAACGCTGGAAATGGCGAAAAACCGAACGTATTTGCCTGACAAAATTAGCGAGGAGCGAGGATACCTAGATAAATATTTAAAAAAGGGGTCATCGGGCCGCACGGAATCTCACAGTTTAACATAGCTAATCAGCCTAAAATAGATATTAATTGACAAGAAATCACCCAAACTGAACGCTGAAAACGGCAAAATGCTGAAACGGGTCTGAATGACAAAATCAGCGAGGATAGGGAGACTAAGATGATAGGTAACTAACTCTCTATCGAACTATAGGTTCATCAACCGGGAGACCGCGAGAGGAAATCTCAAAATTTAACAAAATTAATCAGTCTAAGGTATTGCAAGAAGTCACCCAAAATTAACCATGAAAACACGTCTGAAACAAAATCAGGGAAGATAAGGAGAGCAAGATGACGGGTAACTCTAGGTTCATCACCCCGCAGACCACAGGAGGTCATCTCACAAAGTAGACAGCTGTCACTTACAGAAAATATACGAACATTTAAGAAATTCATTTTAAAAATTGAAAAAAAAAACATGAATCATCAATTATTACGCTTAAACGTTGCTATTCCATGAAAATACTGCGGAAATTTTCTTCAGCCGAGAGATAAGAAATATCGAGTGGGAAGAACGTGACACATTTCAGATAGCGCGTAATTTTACTTTAGGGAGAAATTTAGCTAGAGTAAAGAAACCTGTTAATTAGGAGCATAAAATGAATTTTCTTATCTAATAAATCAACCGTAATTGGCTAATTTAATTGCTAAACCAAGAAAAATGTACTTATTAATCCAACTGGAATTCATTCAGAAATGCGAACCAATTTCCAATCTCCAAAATTGGTTTGAAACGACTGGATGGAGAAGTAATCCCTATGTAACTTATCTAACTAATTATACGTTGTCATTATGTCATCATGACAGCGATGAGAATGAACAGGAGGACCTAACTGTAGGCACAACGTCGGTAAAGTGGCCAAGTTGTCGGTATGATTAAAAAAAAAATTATATTTACGTCTTGAAAGACAAACAATTACCAAACAATTGTTGGAATTCGGGTGATTTGCCGTTTCTATTCTAATCAGGCTTTCTAATGTTTACAGTAGGCTGACAAAACCCAAAGGCATTCTTTCATTTGCCTAATACATTTCCATTTCCAGGAGAATGCACCTTCCAGTTCATACGTGTAAACAGGTTTCAAAATCCTATTTCCTATGGCATTTATTTATTCGTTTCGTACTTTCTATTCTGAATTCGATTTTTATAATATTTCAAGTTGACAACTAACGAAAAGGTCGACGAAAGAAAATTGTGCAATAGCGTTAAGTCCGTTTTTGGAAAAAAAAAAGGCCCGAGCTAAATAACGAAAGAGAAGAGTAGAACACGTAAAATCCCATTGGAATGTGACTTTCTGTGGATTATCCTTGATTATTACAATTCAAGGTTGAATACCTACTTATGTTACAATCAAATCTAAATCTGAAACGAATTTTTTTTTAACACTAACCTTTAAGCCATAGACCATGAATAAATATTTAAAAAGGCCAACAAAGAATGTACTCTTCTCTAGTTCTTCACGTCGTTTGGACTAACAACATATTCAAGACCTACACAAATGAAATATTGGAAAATTTTTGTAAATGATTTTATTTGTACCTTATACAATAAACGTGATATAAAACTTTTTTTCACAGGTCACAGCACTAACACTAAGGCCAGCGCTGCCAGGAGGACGCATGCCATGAGAAACCGACCAGCTGGCAATCATGTGAGGAATTAAAGGACAAAAAGGTCTCGAGGCCATAGTCGATTAAAGCGACTTGGTAGGTTCTCGGAATAGGAATGTTGAGGTCGTTGTGGTAGTGACGTAGTAAGGAGGTTTGAATTTGTCTGAGAACTTTTGTTTGGAAGGATTGGACGCTGGATGGCCTGGCACAGCCTCACAGTTCGACTAGGTATGTCCAATGTAGTTGTAGTAACGTCTGTATAAGTTTTGTGTTGATGCTTAGGACGAATTTCGGTCCTATAAGTCTTCGTAGATGTCCCAGTCTTAAGCCGTTGTCTCGGGGATCCATGTCAGTCTCCTGTCTAGTTACAGTCCTAAGTATTTGACTTGAATGTAAATCGATATCTCTTTGTAGTAGATGTACATTAGATAAGACAGCATTTTACAATTAGAATGTATACTAGCAAAGAGTACATTTTTCTTCGTTGAGACATGTCATGTTTTGAACCAGTCTTCGAAAAAATCGAGGTGTTTTTAGATGTTGAAGGTAGTTTGGATAGGATTCGAGTTAGAGGACAAATTAATCATAAACAGAATGGGACCAAGAATGCTCCCTTGTGGGACGTCTGACTTCCGAGAACTCGGCGCCACTTCACGATGAAACAGATGTTAGAAAGGGTTTTAGGATAAGGTAGTATGGGGTTAGACGGTTTGGCCCGGGTGTTAGACCCTATCATAAGCCTGTATCCAAGAACGCACCCAAGCAATACACTGCAGACGAGACAGTGTCGACAACTCTGAAACATTGTTTAATCTTGGAATGATGAGGGCGGTAATTGGTGGATTAGGAATGATTTTACGAATATCTAGGATGGATTATTAAGCGTTTATTTAAAAAGTGAGCCTATCAAGGATTTTAGACGTCGAAGGAAGCAGTGAGAATAACGAGGGAATATTTACCATTTCAGGTTAAAGTAAAAAGGAGTTTGCAGGAAACGTTAAGAAGATAAATTCAAAATAAGATTTTTGTATTTCTAAAAAAAATCAACCGACCCAAATTTAATCAAATTTGAAACAAAGAGACTTCCGAATCGTCAGAAGGTTTCCATATTAAATTTATTACGCTGGACGTTATCAAGTTGATATTTTTCCTGTCTCCTTTTAGGATCGCCATCACCGAAAGATCCAGTGTCCGGATCTCGTCACGCAGATTGGATGTTATCTTTGTGTGACGAGAAGATAAATATTAAGATAAAGTTTCTTCTTCTTTTTGTACAAAATTATCTTGATACTCAACTATGTGCTTTCCTAAGCTAAATTTTAAAAAAATTATTGATCAGCCCATTCAAGCCTATCTTAAACTGTTATAACTGCCTAAATCCTGGCTTCCGATTCGTCAAAAATTAGCCAGACGCTCTAATAGTTTTAAACAAATCAATTTTAACAAAGAATTCGGTTTATATTTTTCAGATCGTTTTTAAAAGGAAGAAAGAAACAGATTCTCTAATGCTATTGAGATCGCCATTATAGAAAGAAATCATTGTTCATTCTTGTAACGTAATTTGATAAGATTAAACATTTTTTAAGCATCTATAGATTAAATGTTTCACATCGCATTTTTAACCTTTCCAGAGATTAAAATTCAAAAAAGCATTTTCGGAACATCGTGAGATTAATAAATGTATTTTTTAAAATTTTTATTTATGATCGGTGGCGGCTCATGTTGCAAAATAGGAGTGGGACGAACATTATTTGGAACGGAAATTATTTGTAAATGAAAACAAGAGTTACAAATGATTTCAAAAGCAAGTTCTAATTTAAATTAGCAAAGAGCTTTTCGGGTAATAGGTAAAATTACTCGCCCAGAGAAATCGTAAACAATTTTGAGCTGGAATCCATGTGCAAATCGAACAAAAATTTACTTTTACTCACGCTTTCGGATTATAATAAATGTTCCGAATGATATTCGGGCTAGAAATTCGGCAAAAGCGTCAAAATCTCTTTTGAACGGGATTTTGTTTCACCCATTTTTGTTCATAAATCATTCAAACCCTTAAGAAAAGAAAAATGTTTATCATACAATTCCCCACACCAATTAAATCATTAATGAAGGAATTTATGTACAAAGAATCATTCTTCAAAGTTTAGAATTAAGTATTTAAAAAAATTAAAATTTTTAATGCACATTTTTGAAAAGCAAAATGTAAATTATTTCATCGGTGGGGCGGGGGGGGCAGTTATAATACTCTCCGAAAATTTGAATTTTCAAATTTAATTGTTGAATAAATTCATAATAAAGTCAACTTGACGTTTGGAATATAGAATTAAGTATTTACAAAATTAAAATGTTTATTGTAAATTTTTGATTGCAAAATTTACATTATTAATTTACCAAAATTTGACTTTTCAAATTGAATTGATGAATAAATTTCTGAACTAATTAAGTCAACGAATCAGTCGTCCCTAGTTTAAAATTAAATATTTAAAAAAATTAAAATCTTTAATGCAGATTTCTGATTGCAAAATGTAAATTATCTTATCGGTGGAAGGGAGCAGTTTTAATACCCTACCAAAATTGGACTTTTCAAATTGAATTGATGAATTAATGAACTAATTTTAATTATGAACTAATAGAGTCAACAAATCTGTCGTTTAGAATTAAGTATTTTAAAAAAGGAATGTGTTTAATGTAAATATTTTATTGCAAAATGCACTTTATTTCATCGCTCTAGGAAGGGCAGTTTTAATGCTATCAAAAAAATTTCAGTTTTCCAATTTAATATTGATGAATAAATTCATAAACTAATAAAGTCAACGAATCAGTCGTTCGTAGTTAAGAAGTATTTAAAAAATGTAAATGTTTATTGCTGATTTTTGATTGCAAACTATACTTTATTTCATCTGCTGGGGGGGGGGGGCAGTTTTAATACTCTACCAAGATTGGATTTTCAAATTGAAATGATGAATAAATTTATGAATTAATAAAGTCCACGAATCAGGGATTCGTAGTTCAGAATTCAGTGTTTAATAAAATTAAAATATTTAACGAAGATTTTCGATTGCGAAATTTAAATTAACTTACAGGTGGAAGGGGGCAGCAGTTTTAATACTCTACCAAACATGGACTTTTCAAATTGAATTGATGAATGAATTCATAAACTAATGAAGTCAATAAATCGGTCGTTTAGAATTTAGTATTTTAAAAAAGGAAAATGTTTAATTTTATTGCAAACTCTGCTTTATTTTATCGGTCTGGGAAGGGAAGTTTTAATACTCTCCCCAAAATTTGAATTTTCAAATTAAATTGGAGTATAAATTTATGAACTAATACAGTCAACGAATCAGTCGTTTGTAGTTTAGAATTAAATATTTACAAAATTAAGATGGTTTGTGAAATTTTTGATTGCAAAATGTAAATTATCTTATCGGTGGAGGGGGGTAGTTTTAACACAATGCTTCTCGCTTTTAAATAATTAATTATAATCGGATCGAGAGAAGAAAAAACTCGTATCATAAATTCTTATCGACGTAGAGGATTGAAAAATGTATATGCAAATGACACCGTTTTTCGGAAAAGGGGAAATATCTCGTTGAAACTGTTCTCATTGAAAAATAAATCTTAGCAATAAATGAACACTGGACTGACGAATAGACAGAGGATTTTCCTTTATTAGTTGGCTTGATTTTTTCGTCAAAAGAATCTGTGTGCGGTGTAGAACGAGACCGGCCGAATCTTGAGAATTGCAAATCGTCGTAGTGCCTGCCGGCTGTCATTTCGAAAAAATGTAAATAATCCAATATTGACAGGCCACACGAACTGAACTGAACCGATTAAAGGCAGTTTAGGGGTTTTTTCCGCGTTTTCTTCGAGAGGACGAAACGAGCGAGGAAGGGTTGCGACACCCCGTGGGTGAAGACTTGAACGCGCAGGAGAGGCGAGGCGGGATCGCAAGAAATCCGAGCCCCTTCCGATAAAAGAGATTCGAGGTTCAGCGTGGAAAAAAGAGGTTGAGGCGCTCGTCTATTGCATTTATTTCCAGCGCCTCAGACAATTCGAGATCGGTATGACGTCCTGTTCTTCGTTTTTTGCTATTTACAGAACGTTCTCTTCTCCGACGGGCTGTAACCAATCGTCTACCTTGGAGGGGGCGGATGAGGATGAGATCGGGGAAAGGCGGCGGAGGCGGAGGGAAAATCCAGAGCCGAAAAAGGGACGGCCTCCGGACCGGCGACAATTTATAACGGTAGGGCCGCTCCGAGGGGGAATCGAAGAAGAGAGAAATGCCTTAGAAAACGGCTCAAAACCATTAAAACGCCGAGTAGTCCCAACTAATAATAAGAACAAACATTTATAACGCGCGTGTTTTATAACAGGAGGCAGCACGATCGTTAAAATATTTGGAGCAGGAAATCGAAGAAAAGCCCCCTTTCGAACGTTTCGGATTCTGTGGAAAACTGTGTGAAACGAAGAAAGGCGAAGAGGCCGAGAACGAGAAGCGTTCCGACTTCAGGACGCCCCCAGACAATCGGCGGGGCCAAAGTCCCGGAAAATCAGCGCCCCGACCCCCGGTCCGGACGTTCTCACGGAACATTCACAAAACAATACAAAAAATGTCTCACCTGTCTCTTGGATCTATCCAAGTTGTTTTCTTGCTGTTGTGGTCTATGAAATACACTTTGCCGTCGTAGTCCCTCGCGAAATCCCATCCCTCGGGCAGAGGGATTTCACCGTTACGTCTTCTCGGCATATTACGCACAGTAAACCCATCCAAAAACTAGAAGAAACTTACAGAACACGCACACACACATACACACACAGACACTTGAGAGTCAGGACGGCTGGTTACCTGCCATGTTCAACCTGGATTGTGGTCGGATCTCGAATGCCGTTTTATCAACTGACGTGCGAGCGTAGGGGGGAGCGAGAGGGGAAGACGCGCCGAGGGAGAAAGAAAACGGCCCTCGCTCTAGGCCCAACGGCCGCCCTCTATCCGCAAACATCCGCACTATTCTGGGTCGCCGCGCCGTTACGCCCCCCCCCCTCGCCCCACCAAACGACAACTCCACTCCCACCAAAACATCCGTAAAGCATCCTCACTCTTCAGCAGTTCAGCCGCACTTCCGAATTTCCGATTTATCCTCTCACCCGAGCATCCCGCCAATCCTTCCTAATCGCCGGCACGATCCGTGAGCAGATGAAGTCAGAACGGCTCGATACCGGAACGCGACATACCGCGCGTTAATTTTCACCGTATCTTGCCGAAGGAAAACGTCTCTTTCTGTACATTGCCCACTTTCAACCACTATTAAAATAATCAATTATAGATTAAATAATTTAAAAAGAAATAGAATTAGAAAAAAAGAATATCCTTTTTCTTAAACTTCAAATTCTTATTTCTGACTAAAATTGCCCCTCTTTATTCTATCTGTACACTTTCCATTTTTAACAATTTATAAAATAATTATGTATTTATTAAGTGATCTAAAAAAATGGAATATGAAAAAATAATTTTTAATAAATAGTTTTTCTTAAAGTAAACATGCACATTTTCTGAACGGAATTGTTCTCTTTCTTATCATCCGTCTCTACAGTTTCCACATTTAATTATTATTAAAATAATTAATTAATTGGTAAATAATTTAAAAATAAATATAATTAGACAAATAATATACTTTTTCTTTAAGTAAAAATGCAGAATCCGAATTAAATTGTCTCTTTACTCCGTCAGTACACTTAGCACATTTAATCACTATGAAAATAATTATTTATTTATTAAGTCATTTAAAAATTGGAATTTGAAAAAATCATACTCTTTTTCTTAAAGTCAAAATGCGTAGTTTCTTAATAAAAATGTCACTTTATTCCATCTCTTCATGATCCACATTTAACTATAATCAAATTAAGTTATTATTTATTAAGAAATTGAAAGAAGAAAGAATTCGAAAAGATAATATCGTTTTTCTTAAATTAAAAATGCGTAATTTCTGATTGAAATTGTTTCCTTTCTTCTCTTCCGTTTCTACAGTTTCCACTTGTAACCATTACTAAAAGAATTATTTATTAAGTAATTTAAAAAGAAATGTAATTAGAAAAAATAATATACTTTTTGTTAAAGTAAAAATGCATTTGTCTTTCTAAAATTTCTCTCTTTATTCCATCTGTACACTTTCTACTTTTAACTATTATTGAAATAATTATTTATTTATTAAGTAATCTAAAAAAAAATTACATCCTTTTTCTTAATGTAGAATTTCTTGTTTGAGTATGACCACGAGTATCTGTGTCAGCTTTTCCCATTTTTGGAGGAAAGAGGGTTGTTTTATTATACATAACGCTGACATTTGTATCTCTCTGGCGCACGTCGTGAGTGAATGTATTAATTAGCGTGAATGGGTAGTGTGAGAGGGCCTACGGCGGAATATAACTCCATCGCCCCTAAATTACGTTGTATAGCGACAGTGCAATATCGAGTACTCCACCCCTGAGTCAATGGGACGTAAATAGGAAAGAATGTATTGAAGATAATGTGAATGACCTAAGCTGCTGATGTCCCCCAACCTCTGCGGGTGGACGGATAAGGCCGAGTGATCTTTATTGTAAGTTACAAAAGTTCGAATTGCACGTGGGCTGCGCGAAGTGATTTGTCAGTGAATGCACCCAAAATCTCCAAAACCTGGGGAAACACAACAAGCAAAACCAAAGAAGAGGTGGATAAACTCTAGCGGTGCTAGACATAGAAAACCTATGATGAAACAACCCTCAACGAGACTGACAAAAACACTGCTGCAATTGGAGAGGGCCAAACTCCGAGGAGTGGTAGGACTACTAACAGGTCACTGGCAACTGAGAAAATATCTACACCACATGAGTATGTACAGCGATGATCCCATTTGCAGATTATGTAATGAGGAGGAGGAAACAACCATCCATATCATCTTCGAATGCGAAGCAACAGTTCAATGGAGGTTTAACCTAACTTACGGAAAAGACTTAAGAAACCAAATTGCAGAGGGAAAGTCAATGACCTGATACTTCTAAGAAGGATTCAGTCAGTTGACTAAACTAAGGGACTACTGACTAGGAAGGTAGTAAGGTACAATAAGCCGGAAGGCTGCAGTGCCTGGGGAATACAAAACCCGCTTCCTAGTAACTTTTTCCACTATACCATGCCTTACCATTCGCCGATCACTTGATACACTCCACGATGGACTCTGTAAAAAATGGCCACCAGCAAAGAGATATCTCCAGTCTTGTAGAAAGTATGCCGAGGCGTCTTCGAGATGTAATTAAGGCAAGAGAACGTCTTACGTGATATTGAAATGTTAATTGAAAATCTAAAACAAAATTTATCTGTCCGTCTTTTTTAAAAAAATTTTTTTTTCTTAGCAATATAAATTTTTTTACTTTTTTTAGGTAAAGACTCAATTATTGAAAGATAAAAAACATGAAACTGATTAATTTGTAAAAATATATACAAAACAAGTTATATTACAAGTGAGTGGAATTTTTTTCCTGTCACTATATACAGTAAATTAAAAACGCTATATATCATCCGAAAAAAAGAGCCGAGAAATAATTTATGTAGATCACATACGCTAGTTTTCTTAATTTTACAAGGATAAATGTTTATAATTTTGATGTCCCGCCTTGTGATGTCAAAAGAGATTTGAGACTAAATCGTCAGTTGTCTAAATTGAAGCCGTGAAGTCAGCTGAACAACATCTACTGTTATCTTTTTAAGGTTTAAATTTGAACCCTGAATAGGGTGAAATAAATCTTTCGTAACGTCCCGTATATCGAATTCCGGATGCTCGTTTCACAGTTTTGACCAACCCAGTCGATATTTCCTCGCGATTCTCGGGACGATGCGGCTCAGCCTGGTAAGATGTATTTGCACTACCTCAAAAATTTTGAAAAACCATTATGAAGTATTGGAAGTGTCAGCTCAGGCGACCCAGGCTCAAATAAAGGCCGCTTATTACAGGCTGAGCCTTATTTACCATCCGGATAGAAACGAGGGCAATGCTGCCAAATTCCGTGCCATAACGGCTGCCTACGAGGTTCTCGGCAACTACAACTCGAGAAAGCTTTACGACAGAGGGCTGACCACGATATACGAAGGGTCAGCTGATCCTACTGCTAAATCCGAGCCATTTAAGGACAAGCATCGTATGCCGACAGCATCTGGACGAACTGTCGTTTACAATTTTGACGAGTGGACCCGTGCACACTATGGTAACAGTTTTGCCCGAAGGAATGCTGCCAAGGAACGCTATGAATGGATTCACAAAAACAAAGCTAAGCATTCGGAATTCAAAAAGATCCAAAATGTAATTATCGCCTTTGTAACAATTTTCATTTTGCTCACCTTTGCCAGTCAATATCGAGAAAATTTAGATGTTCCAATCAAACCGCAAAATTCAGATAAATCCTCAAAACCGTGACTTCACTGACTAAATTGTTCTTATAAAATGTAGACAACTGTCTGTGATATAGAATAAAAATGTTTCTGGTTTGTTAAGTTTAATTCATAGTTTTATATTTCCTAGTGTATAAGTCAGTATTGTTTAAATGAGTAAATACAAGTTTAAGAATATTTCTAAAGGCTTAATTCCAGCCATTTGTGTGTTGTGGATGTCCGCTTCACAACACTTTTTTTTGTGATGTCTCATATAATATTTCAAGGGATATGAACCAAAAACTAGTCTGTCAAATATAAAAATCACTTGTTCTAATGACTCAGCTCCTTAAAATTGTAAAACAACCTACAAAAAAGAATTCTCATCTTTCTCTGCAAGACTATTTTTCTTTAAATCTTAAGTTCACATTCAAACCAAAAATTTTAAAGAGAAAATTACTGGATAAATGTAAAATTACAACTATTTTTCCATTTAATTTTCTCTTTAAAATGATGGATTTACATGAGAAAATAGTCTTAATTTTACATTCATGACAGCTGTTAAAAAACATCTGTTTTTCCTAACACATATTACAATGCAAAACTTTTAGTAATAAACTATTATAACTTAAATTTAATAATAGTAATAACTTAATTGGGGACCACAGAAGTTGACTGATTAAGGAATCAAACTCTCAGCTAGTAAATTCCGCAGTCGCATATTTACTTTTTTTTTATTTTTCTCTAAAATATTATTTTTAATTTTAAGACTTATTTTTCTTTAAGTCTATTTTCCCATTTAAACCAATGATTTTAAAAAGAAATTTATTGGTCTAATGTAAAATTAAGGCTATTTAAACCAATAACTTTCTCTTTAAAATGATTGACTTAAATCGGAAAATAAGTCTTAATTGTACATTCATGACAGAAGTTAAACAAAAATCAGTTTCTCTGACATATAATGCAAAACTTTCAGTAATAAACTAATTAAATAACTTATAATTAACAGCTCAATTGGGGATTGCGTTAGCTGGGTGGTTAAGGGATCTGACTCTCAGCTAGTAGATTCCACGGCCATTGGTTGGATTCCCAGCGTTGGCTCTGAATTTTCTAATGTATAAGGGGAGTGGTGGCTACAATGAAAGTAGACCCGGCACGAATTAGTAGATGGTCCGGCGCGATCGAGTCTCAGACCCTGAATTCGATTGAGACACTCTTTAAAACTGAGTTTCATTGATGGAAAAACACAAATTGTGGTGTCTCAATTTATACACACACACATTTACATGTTGTTGCGAGCTTCCAAAGTGGAACCAGGAAGGAGTAAAACAAGCTATAGAGCTGTAGTGCTAAGGGGAAGTCCTCCAGTTCCTGGTATCTATAATCAACTTTAAAAAAAAATCTTAATTTGTTGATTAAAAGGTTGAACTATACATCTGTTTATATGTTGTGTTATGTCACTACATTTGAAACTGTAAAATGTAAAAGAATAAACGAAAAAGGGGGGGCGTCGGTGGCCGCAAGGTTCCGTCTTTGACACGGCGCTCATCACTAATCAAAAATCAATAAAAAAAAAAAAAAAAAAAAAAAAAAGACTATGTTGTTCAATTTTTACTAGAGGTCTACAAAGTGATGAACTTGCAGATCTCGAATTTCTGATTGTTTTGGTCTGGAACCTAGAATAATTATTCAAATCGACCGAAGATTTAAACAAATTCAATGCATTCACGATAAAGTGCTGTTCTAAACAAACACAGTAATGCATAAGAAAATTAATTTAAACAAAAAATTGTCACCCAGGATGTTGAAAACTTAAACTCCAGTCAGCGTAGAATGTTATCTTTCAAGCCAACATGCTGATGTAAAACCCTCCTGTTTGACAGAAATTATTTTAATTCTTTTTGTCATTATTGAACAAAAGTAGACCTACTTCTATTATGAAGATCTGTTTTTCAACTTCTACTTTCAGAAATGACGTGTAGACTGGTTAAAATTATATCAAAGTAGATTTAAATGGATATTCTAAATTAAAATAATAAAAACTACACTTAAAAAACAAATACAAAATATTATTTTTACAATATAATACAATTCAATGCTCAGTCCTATTTGATGTTAAAACTCCCGCATAGAAAGCTTGATTTTATGTCTCAGATCTAACTGTAATAAAATATATTGATTTCTGAAATTTAATTGAGAATTAGTTCATCATGTGCAGTACTTTGATTTGCTTTGACAGTTGTATGATATTTAAAAAAAAAAAATCTCAAAGAAAATGTACGTACATCTTATTATCTATTTTTAAATGATCATGATAAACATTTAGCAATCTTAGTAAGTTTACAATTTGAACTATATGCTAAATGGGTTGATGCATTTCTTATAAATTACTCATGATTGAAAATTGATTTTTGTAAACTTTTTGAGAAATGTAATGAAATTGATATTTCTACGGGACATTTAATGTACTGTAGCATCTTTGGTCACTGGTTGAAGGTTTAACGGTATGTAGTAATCAGGTTTATAAACACTGAAACAATAGATGAAAAGTAATATTTATTAATGTGTAGCTTTAGCGAAAATTTCCAAGACATCATACTTACGAGTATGGAGAAAATGGATAGCCGATTACCAACAACTGGTGTTGTTTAATCCTCAGCCTCCACATTCCTTTGTGATATCCCCTTGCATCCAAATCCCATATTTTAAAACACTTAAAAAAATATTACATTATTTTACAAAAGTTTAAATTAAACATTAAATAGAACATACATGAATGATGTTAAAATTTCACTTTGAATTTTGACTGTAAGTGGGTCAAACATGATTTACACCGATTTTACACAAAACCATTATGCCACCACAAGAATAGCACCACATTTTATGTGAGTATGAAATACTTGGCTCAAAATTGAATTTTTCCAACCAACTTTGTTATGTTGTTGTAACTATGTTTTGCAATTCAACCGGGCCTTGAATATGACCCGAATAAAGGATTGAAACATCAGCAAAAAAAAAAAAAAAAAATGTTTTTTTTAAATACTTTATTCCTGACTGCACCTAAGGAGTTCAACAAATTATAAAACCCAGTCTCTAAAAACACACCTTATACCTAAGAGTGCAATGATAACAAAAACTACGGTAGAAAAATTTGAAGATATTGCATTTCTTCCTAGCAGGACATTATACACATGTCTAATAATTTTCGACCTTGTATCACTAAAAAACAAGTTTAATTGAAATTGATGACCCCATGACCATAGCCTTTTCATGACTGTCTAAAATTCTCTGTTATAAAACAGTTCCAAAATTGATGGATTTTTTATGTGATTCAAGTTTAAATAGATAATTTTTTCTATGACCTTTTGATTTTAATTAAAATTGACCATTTTAGGATAGTTTACAAATTTTAATAATGTCAGTTTTGGAAATGTTAGGTCTTTTGTCTTTCTTTTTATTTATTTTGTCCCATTTTTTGGGATGGCCAATCCACACAATGGTCCTTTTCTTAACCATATTGGGCCAATCCAATTAATTAATACTAACTCTTGAAACAGTTATTTCAAATTACACAGTTATTATTCACAAATTGATAGAAACCAATGACAAAATAATTAATTTTTGGTATGCATACCTTTGCTACTTGAAGCCAAGTTTCAAAATCTTTGGAATCAACCATTTTGATAAAAAATATGTAAATCTTATTCGAACTTCCCTGGAAAAAAAAAAAAAAAAAAAAAATCGTGTATGTTATATGTGCATTCAATATAATAAACTACAATATAAATAAACCCTGCCCAAACAAACCTTAGGTTGAGAAGGAATAAAATTATCATCACATGGTGATTTGGTGTAATTGAGAAATGTTCCATTTCTTATAATGTTATTTATCAGTTCTTCATATTTATTTTTCAAGATACTGGAAAAAAACCGTGTAATTATAACATACAATAAAAATTGTTCAATGTAAATAAAATATTTTCTTTCTTTCTTTTTTTTTTTTTTTTTTATAATTTATGTGTCCTTATTGCATGAATTTAAGCTCAGTACTAGGGTGGCCGAGGCAGCTCGTACAATTTGCAGTACATTCCGTAACGAAACAAGTGAGTGCACTGCCCAAAAGCGGTTAAAAGATAAATTCTGGGGATTAAAGATAAACCACAGTCTGGCAGAGAACCTTTGAGAAATGAATTCAGGGAAGCTACTGAACTTGATTCGAGTCAAACATGTCAGCTTGGCAAAGAGTGAAGCAATGAAACCATTCGCTCTAGCTTTCATTGCCTTGGAAAGATGTGGAAGTTGAACAAATGGGTTCCCCCATAAATCAACCGATGGTAACATGATTCAGTGCTTATGGATTTGCTTTCATAGCACAAAGTAGAGATGAGTTTTGACTGGATTGTCACATGTGATGAAAATTGGATCTTACACAGTAACATTGGTTGTCACACCCTGCCCCATTTTCGCAAAAACCAAATATTCACCAAGAAACGGTGTTGCTTTGTGTTGGTGGAGCAGGCATTGTGAACTACCACCTCCTCCCATGTGGCCAGACCATCACCGTGAGTCCATCAAAGACAGTGCTTAGGCTAATGAGGAAATTAATTATTAAAAATTAAAAAAAAAAACTTACGTTTCAATATTTTGCAATTTGGCATGCGGTTGTGTGTTAAAGGAATGACTCTTGAAGTAGCGATCTTGAAAATACGAATTCATATTTATCCCTGAGGATCCAAAGTGAAATGTTCTTGACACTTCAGGTATAACACATTCTCTCCCCTTTCTGATATCTGACAGCCTCATCCACATATCCCAGTCCCACATCTACAATAAATTTAAAAAACAAAAAAACAATTCACTAACTGTTTACTTAAAGTTTGGATAGTTGAAACACAAATATACTACAGTAAAAAGGTTCTTTTCACCTTTATTACAAACAAATATTTTCTATCTGTTAATATTAACCTTTTCTGGAGTTGGCCATTTAGATTCTAACTCGTTCTTGTATAACACTCTGCTGAGTATCCAACCAAGGCCAGGCATAGTTTCAACTCTCAAAAGGGTAGAAACATTGCTGCTGGTTTCTTCATAACCTAAATCATTCCATGCTGATATGCAGTATATTGTAGGATCCATCTCCAACAATTTGACTGTCTGGCTGAAGAAGCTACAATTAAATGGCAAATGAACTCATACAATGTAACGACAGGTATATAGGTAGGTATGTCTGTGTGAGAATTTGCATCTGTCAAAATAGGACAATTGTGTTCCTACTAGTATAGATTAGCTCACTACTCAGGTTTTTATTAGCCTCCGTACCTACTATTTACGTAATAGGGAAAGGTCAATTTTGTCCTCTATGGCCCAGTATGTAATGTGAATGAAAGATATTTCCTCGACGTACACCGTGGAATTTATGGCAATACTCAAGGGTACGGAATATGTACAGCATATGCTTGAAAACATTTCAAAAGTTGTGGTCAAAAGTAGTCTTAACTTACTCTAAAAGAGTAGTATCCCACTTTGAAAATTTAACTTGGAATCTGCTCAGGGAGGAGCGGCGTTTTGTATGAATTCATCTGGAAATGTAAAGTAGAAATCTAACCTTCTGAGGTCTGTTAGACATGGCCGACCTCGATAACCTCAGTTCCATCTAAAATACCCAGCAAATTTTCTAAGGGAAATTGATATTTCAATTCCTTTGAATGAAAATTAAGACTATTTTTCTTCAGCTAAAGATAACTCAGAAGGCGCAAGTAAGTGTGAAGAGACAAAAAGCCATGGAAAGTAAAACAGTATGGATAGATAGTCTAATCATAATGACAATAATAAATATTACTCTAGTTAATAATTTGTTAGTTATGGCTGAATTAAACATTTCATACAATAATTTATCTATCAAATATTTAAATTAGTAGCCACACTTAATGATTGTTTAATGCTTGTTATTATCATGAAAATATCTATAAGATTAATTACAAAGTAAAGTACAGGCATGGATGAAAGCAATAAATTAAAATACCTGAAAAAATCTTCAGAAACGTCTAAATCTTCTTCCACAACTATAGCATACTGAGCTTTGGGGAACATATTAAAAATAGCAGAAAATGATGCTTTGTAGTGTTGAGATATTCTTGAATTTTTGTACCCAATTGGAGTGTGCTGTATACCACGTAGACCGAGTAGTTTAGTAACCTCGAGTGGTTCCTCAAAATAGCCGTCAATAAAAACAGTGATCATATCTTTTTGTGCACCTCTCGCTGACAGTAGAGACCTCAAAGTTCTGCAGAGAAGAAAATGATACATCACTACTCAATACTATGTGATTATAAATTTTTACACAATCAATTATTTTTCAACCATCTCACATGAGATGAAACACTGTTTTCAAAAAGTTACAAACAAGTAAGTTCTCATTGTTATTGTCTCAATCTTATTCAGGGAGGACTCAAAAAAATCTGTCAGAGCAAAGGTCAAAGTCTAACAAGTATATGAAAGAGAGATTAATTAGTGTTTTTTTGTGTGTTTTCACATTTGTTATTATTTGAATACCGTTAATCAATATATCAATTTACATAGGAGATTAGGATAAATAATACAAAGAGGATGATACGTCAGGTCATTTTTATTCATTTTTTTTTCCACATGGCTTCAAAACCCATAAATCATGAGTGCTTATTGTTTGAGTTTTAGCTGGGTGCTAAGGCAGCCAAAGCAGCTTTTAAAGGGTTTGCCAACGAGTTAGGTTAGGTTAGGTAAAATTAAATTGGTTGTAGGGTGAGTTTTGGGTCAAGTTAGGATTGAGTTAGGTCTGGTTGGTATATCGTAGATCTGTAAGAGGTCAATACCGTAAAAACAGCCTCAAGCAAAAAATAAAGAAAAAAAACAACCGGTTGGTATATTGTAAGTTAGTTTAGTGTAGGCAGGACTAGGTTAGTTGTAGGGCTAGTTTTAGGATTAAGGTTAGGCTAGGTTTGGGAAAATTTAGGTAAGGGGTTAGCTTAGTTTATGAAGGATTAGATTAATTGTAGGGCTAGTTTTGGGTAAAGTTAGGATTGGGTTAGATATAGAACTAGTTTTAGGGTGGTGACACATGAAGCGATCTTGACAGAAGTGTTTACCGCTTCGGTTTTGATAGGTTGTAACATATGCAGCGGTATGATGTGCGTTTTGGTCAAAGTGGTTTTGTTTTCTCTCAGAATCCTACAGCAGTGCACATAAGCATTGAAGTCCAAACATATGTTATTTTTCAGTTTGTATAATAAGTCCTATTTAATAAATATATTGTTCTGTAACTGTATGTAACTTTGTGTATTAGTTTACAGAGTTTCCACGGATGAAGAGATACTTCTACTGTCTCTGTTGTATTATTGTTGGAAGAAGAGAATGGATTAAAAACACAGGAGAATGTGGAATGTGGGGGCATTCATTGATCAATTTCTCCACATCCAACCATTTTAAAAGTGAATTAGAAGAATGACAAACAAACAACCCTTCAAAAAAGTGGGATATGAATGGCTTGAATAAATGCCACGTGTGTCAGGGTGTCAGTCAGCAATACTTGGGTACCACTCACCGCCTGACGTTTTCAAAACTAATGTATTGGGTCCGCCACCGACCGACTCGGTTTGAAAAACCAACAGGCGGGTACAAGTTCTACGCAACAACAACGAACGGCGCACCGCCTCGATTTTTCCCGGATAAACTCTTCGGTCAAAACCGCTCCATTTTATCAGGTAGAGTAAAGATTAAGGTTAGGGATTGGTTAGGTTACTTATCCATAATATTTAACTTTTTCCATGAAGCGGAGAAAAAATTAAGTGCAAAGCACAAGTTTCACTGTTGTTTCATTTTTTTGTTTTAATTTTGTTTACACTTATTGTACCTAATAATTTTTGCCATTTGTGGATCTTTTAAGTGGACAATATCCCATTCCTGAATGTTGTCCGTTTATGGGAAGTTCAACTGTAGAATTAAGTAATTAGTGTTTAGTGAATGTAGTATTAAAAATATGAGATTGGAAGACCAGTTTTTGATATAATTGATATTGTAAACTTTAATTAGTTAGTGTATAACCCATTAGTTATGCAATTGAAAAAACTCAAAACAAAAATTGTTAGGCATATAAATTATAAACAAAATATCAAATCTGAAGAAATGTCATACATAAGTATAAGGGAAATAGAGAACCCAGAAGATCTTGGATCTAGTTTTATTTATAAAGTAATTGATAAATTATGTAAAGTGGTATTTTATTTTTGACTTTAATAGGAAATATTATATTTAAGGGATTTGAACAATATAGTAAATTTTATGGTTTTTTGTTCAGTTTTTAAGTTAAAACAGCTGAAGAGAGGGAGCGGGCAGCACCCTGAAATCAATATGTGTAAACACATAACAAATATTTTTATGAAATTGGGTTTTTGGGTTGTCTCTGTCTATGGAATATAATATATTATAATATTAAACTAAATAATAAGATAAATAGTAAATAAAATACGGTAATTTCTATATACATAAACTACTGAAGTTGGAAATGGTGTTAAGTACAGCAAGGTGGTTGAACTTAAAGAAAAAATAAATAAATAAATAAAACTTAGCTTACCGGTATAAATAGTGTGGCCTATTGCTAGCTATTACCACAACTGGCACATTTATAACATTGTTACCTTCTACCTAGAAACCACAGATAAAATTATGTTCAAAATTAATGTTAACAAAAGGCAAAATTCAATTTTGTGCTTGTTGACTGACTGGATCGGGGTTGAAAGTGAGTGAAGCCGGTTCTTCACAGCTGCAGACGCTACCGTAGCCTTCAATTCTGTTGCAGAATTGCAATCTTCTTTTGTTTTCTTCATTATCAGGCCATGCACAAACACTTCCTAATAACAAATATTTAATTACTTTTTATTGCTAAACTGATTTAATGATTTTTTGTTCTTAATCCAAACTAACTGAACTAAATTCCAATGATATATGCTGAAATTTTTTTTTAAAACTTTTTTGAATGAAGGATGTTAAATGCGAACACCTTACTTTGAATACACAGTCAAAATTTTTATAAAATGTACTATTAAAACGCATTGATTTATTTGTTTTATTAAAAAAAAAAAAATCGTTTAAACTGTTGATATTTCTCTCTGATATTGGTCGGCAGGGTGATAAACCTTTAGTTTGTTTGTTACTGGTCATGTTGGTCTCTCAATCCTCAGCCTTTGATCTGTAGTTTTTAGCTTACCTCCATATTCAGTACTGGGTATGTTCTGAGGATGATGAGAGAAATGCATCTGACAGATCAAATCAGAAAGGGAAAGCAGATGATGATGACCACGTCCAAATGGTTGATAATGATCGAACTACAGTTTATACTACAATTTGGACCAATTTGTGATTAGATGATGGGAAGGAAATACATTGTCTTTTCCAGAATAGCCTATGGCGATGAAGATAATTTATTTCCTACCCATCATCATTTTATGGAGTTCTACAAAATCAGGATTGACATCATCAAAAAGTCAATTTACAATTATTGTTAAGAATACAGTAAAATATGTATATACTTGCATAATTATCCAAATTTATAAGGATAAAGGGGTACTAAGGTGATATTTAAATCAACCCTACTAATAAACTTCTGTAAAAATCGTGCCATGTGGTGTGTTAACGATAAAGCAGTTTGCAAGTAATGTATTATGTGGTAACATTTTAAGCTTTCATGCTAACTGATGGGGTTGCTAATACATTTTAACACTAAAAAATTCAAAACCATAGAATGATTATTTTTTGTCAGCTCTTTAGTAAACTACTTAAACTTTGGCGTAGTAGACAAGGGTTTTTTCAACTTAAGGAATTTTAGCATTCACAGACTTTTAACATTAATACTTTTGTCCACACCTTGATGATTTCCGATTAAATTGATCAACTTTGTTTTGCTGTATGTACCAGACAGATGTGTTTCGGCAATTTTTTTAACTTTCAACGGTGTAGTGGTTTTTGGCGTGTTTTAACCGAGTTAAAAAAACCCTTAACTGAGTTTATCACGAATAAATAAATTGACTATTAATTCGTGCGTGAAAATACACAATCTCACATAGTATACTGATTATCACTGAAACACATGCAGGGGGGGGGGATTCTATTTGGTACAGGGTGAGTCAGTTTTGGACCACCGCGAGGAAAAAATGTGTTTAAATTTGACTCATCTGTCCTTTCCCTAAATAAAAATAGTGGTAAGCCATATTATTTTGATGCACCATAGGAAAAGATGCATTAGTTTTTACATTATTTTTTTTCCTTTTGATAAAAGCTCTGTTTCCTCAATTGTTTACAACTGTACAGATAATAAAACAAGTCCGCATACTCGCCCAAAAATTAATTTTTTCTTTTGAAAAGAAAAAAAAATTTTTTACGACTTAGTATAAAACTAAGAAAAACAATATTGGAAATGTTGAAACCTGTATTATTTTTGGGTAAGGAATATATA
>CM077100.1:9183627-9376346 GCA_039619505.1 Cimex hemipterus
TATATATATATATATATATATATATATATATATATATAAATAGTTAACATAAAAAAATTCTGTTTTAAACAAACTAAGTTTGAATACCCCTTTGGTTTAATTCCTTATCAACAACAAAACATTCTGATCTTTTATTTTCAAATTTAGTTGGCAATACTTAAAAATTAATTGCATGAGGCAACAATCTTATAAATATTTTATAACAACTATGAAATTAGGAGTTGATAGTACTACAACTGTAATCTAACTGTAATCACCTTCTACAAATGCCCTAGCATTAGATGGAGATCTTCAAAGGGACTGGCATTCATAAACACCTCGAACGGTTCTTAATACCGTTGAAAAATATGGTCTTAGCACACAATATGTTCTTTATCAGTAAATTTAAAAAACAAGGGAGTTGAATGTTCAAAATCAGACATAACATAAGCCTTCAACCTGCAGGGACAGTGTAATTTTTAGAGAAGAGTCAAAATGTAACGCTTTATGTTCTGATGGGAATGGTAGAGAGTGGCAAAAAAATTAAATAAATAAAGCTTTGAAATTAAAAATTTTTACGGTGAAGCATGTTGGGGGGGGGGGATAATGGTAGGGGGTGTATGGCATCATCAGGGGTTGATGAATTAAAAATTTGTTGAGGGGATTATGGACCAATATGTTTGTTTATATAGGTATTCTTAGAGAAAATTTAAATCCCAGTGACTAAAACTTGGAATTCTTGCAAATTTCATTTCCATTGTCTTATGTATTAATATTTTAAAGATTTAATTTAGTTTGTTGTAAAAAAAATTTGTTTAGTTGAACTGTGTAGGCACGAGAATGTCCTCAATAGTGAACATAAAGAAAATTAAAGAAAGAAAGAAAAAAAAAAGCAATGCATTTTTCTTATGGTGCATTGAAATATCAACACACCTCTTTTTTTTTAGGGGAAACACAAATGAGTCAAATTTGAATACAACTAACATTTTTTCCATATGGTGCATATAAAACTGAGAATAAAACCATGCATTTGTAAAATTGCAATACGATTTGACTTCAAAACCTACACTATTTCAAACTCAGTAAAAAACACATTAAAATCAGTGGAAGAAACAGAAAACAAACAAAACAAGTGCTATTTATCATAACAAATGCACTGAACAAATGTTAAGTTTACTTTCAACTGGGATTAGGGGAACTTGAACCCTGAGAATGACTGAAGTTCCCCAAGAGCTGAAAGCAGCGCTTTTGCTATAAGATTCCCCATAAACCTTTCCACCTTTCTGAGTGACCATCGCCCACATATCACGCCAACTTAATCCTTGGGCATGTCTTGAGCCTAACCTTCCCAAAAGATTACGAGCTGCTGTTTTTAACTGAAAAGTTCCTTCATCCTGCAATAAGTTTAAAAAGAACTGTACATAAACAAATATGAAAAAAGCAAATAAATAAGCTTCATTGGATAATGATTAATTAAATTTTCTGTGAACCGATTAAGAGTGGAAATTCTCATGAATGTTGCCAAGCATTTTTCAATTATTTATTTTGAGAGCTATCGGACCATATTTGCAAATGCATGTGCACGCGCCCGCACCCACACCCACCCACACACACACACACACACACACAGAGAGAGAGAGAGAGAGAGAGAGAGAGAGAGAGAGAGAGTGTGTGTGTGTATGTATGTATAGCAGATAATAAAAATGAATATTATGTTTCAGAAAACTTACTTTAATAGCAAAAATGATTATTCTTCCATCAGAGATCATACTTAAAAATAAAGACATTGCTTCATCTTCATGCAAAGAATATGTATCAAAGAGTCGCTGTGACATAACGCTTCCGCTTGCTTGGTTTAATACGACTACATGGATTCCTCTCCCCTCACCTTTTTCTCCATCTTCTAAAATCTGAATAATTATTTATTAAAAAAAAAATGTTTGTTTGCTTTTTCAAACAAATTTTATGCATACTGTAGCTCCATCAATAGTCACTGTGACTCGAGATTGACTAGAAAGCACTTCTATTGTTAGAGATGCTGGCATTATATCTTGGACCACAAAACCACCGTGTTCCTTTTCATCTTGCACTACAAAACTGGATCCTGCAAATATTTATAAAATGGTGGTAATTAATGAAAAGCTGTTACATTGGCAAAATGATAAGCATTAGGGAATGCGAAATGCGTACCAAAGTTATTAAGTTCACCTCTCAACCTTTGACTTGTGTCCAAAATGAAAATCATGTTTATGCCGATTGTAAATATCAAGATAACAACAAGCAAAGTCTGAAAAATAAAAGGGTTTCTCTACAATAAAAGAATTACTATGATTCCATGTTGTTAGTTAAGTAAAAAAGAGCTAAAATTACAATTAAAAAATGTAGTTTTGTCTATTACAGTAAAATTGTTGTGTTTAAGGGGAGGGAGAAGGAACAGATATTCCCGGGGCGACAGTGAGAATCGAACCCACGATCTACGGTCTGTAACAAGATGAAAGGCTGATGCTCTATCCACTTGGCCACCTTGGTTCGCATGCTATACAACATCCACGTTAAGGATACAAAGGATTGAACCTATCCGCAGAATCAGCTGGTAACAAGAAAAAAAAAAGCCGCATTATTCTTGAACCACAAGTCCAAAAGAAGTTCAAAACAGAAAATAATGCACCGACACCAGTAACCTCTTAAAATTTATTAAATCGATCTGACATTTTGAGCCTAATTATGACTGCACGAGACATATTTATTTTTTATGTGTCCATTCAGAGTATCATGACACATTGGGGGAAACGAACACAGAAGGAACCAATCTTGAGATAGAAGGAATACACACTGTAAGAAAAGTTTTGGGAATATACTAAAAAATTAAATCATTCACAGGATATACGCAAGAATCTACTTGCAAGGGGTAAGAAATAAATTTCTAAATGTTTAAGAGTAAGCGAGGTGAAACGTGGAAAATTTACATGGCTGTCCTTTGAAAATGGGATGTGCCGTTAGTGCAATGATGTTGAAGGAATTATCTTTGTACAATGAACCAACCATTGCAACTAGAGTAAAAATACAATTCAATGAGGTGATTTTAAGTATTAATAACTATAAAAATAAGGGTTTTTAATAAACTTCACAATTAAGTTAAGCTATTAAGTTTAATGCTGCTTATTAAGTTAAGCAATTAATCAAATTTGAGCTGCCTTTGGAATTTTCTGATGTAACTTCTATTTTCTCATAACTGGATTTTGCCTGTGGGGTTCTGAAAGCCGCACAAATGTGAGAAAATAAATTTCACACAAAGAAGCAGTTGCACACAGCTGTAGAAAGAAATTATTTGAGGAGATACCAGTACAACTTCCTTATAGTTGCTTTCTCCGAAATGTATTCAGTATAAGGAGACGAATTTCCTCACCTGAAAAAACTTGTTGAAAATGTGGTTTTTGGTCAGTATCTCTTTTGAAAATTTATTCAATCTGGACAAATTGACGTCCCTTTTGGGGATAAATGGCTCAGCCCTAGGGTTCGGCTGCCAAAAATCCATGTTAACTTTTATTTAAACAAGGCTCATGAATAGAATTTTCAAGAAAGAAAAGCGTTTTTCTAGGAGGGCGAGCCTTCAAAATTGTTCATGTTTACAAATCGGCCAGTGTTTAGTCTCTACTCTCTAGTCTCTAGTGTCTAACTCTAACTTTGCGTCTCTGCCCGGAAGCTGGAAGGTTACAGCTTGGGAACGTAACTCGATAGTTTTAATTTGACTGTGATCAATTGTTTATTTAAATTTAAAAAAAAAATAATAAAGCCATCACGTTTTCATGACATTGTTGACGTTTATTGTAAAATACCCTGGACAGTAATTATCATTTCATTTGTTGGACAGTTCAACACCTCTATTTATTCGCAGCAAAGGAAATGGAAATCGATTCTTTTCTGTAGAATTGAAAAAAACAAACAGTTCTTTTATTTTTAAGAGTAATACGTCGTTATTTTCGGCCACCAATTTCAACAAATCTATTAAACGGATTAAAAGAAATTTGAACAGCAAACTTAATTCAAACTAAGTAATAATTGGTATGTAATAAGATGCCAACGAGTTATTCCTGAAAGAATAAAACTCTAAAATTCAACATTCCGGATTATGATGTACCAATTACCAATACATCCAAATTGGAAGAAGTAGGGGAAGGACCGAATTTCTCCATAGTAAACCTCCTGAGACAAATGGCTTTAATCTTCCATAAAAAAATCACAGGAAATGCACAAGAAAGAACTGATAGGAACACAGATATAATGTCGGATTATAGTTCATAGGCCCAAGCTAGTCTCGAAGTGCCTCTACTCTTCAATGCCTGAAGGAAAACAACAAAATAACCCTAACATGGGTAAACCACTGGACACATGCCTTTAACTTCCATGACAACCTCTATGAAAAAGAATTCTGTGCACAGGAAATACACAATAAACAACTGGAAGGTGCACCGTTACAAGTTCATAACCCCAAGCAAGTTTTGAAGTGTCTCTAGTCTAGGGGAAAAACCTTTATGCCTTTAGTCTTCCAGGCTGACCTCTGTGAGATCGCTCTCTGTGCACAGGAAATACACACTAAGTATCTGGAAGGTGCACAGATACAAGTTTATATCCCCAACCTAGTCTTATAGTGTCTTTAGTTTTCAATGCCTGGAGGAAAAACAATAAGATAACCCTAAAGTGAATACCAGTACATGAGACTGGAGGTAATTGAATTAGTCGATGAATTTACAAAAAATTGACCTATTCAAACTAAGTGTTTGAAGCACCCAGCAAAGTATGCTAAAAGTAGAAATGATCACGCGTTGATAGATAAGTGAAAAGGATCATACTGGATTACAATACTAGGTCTAAAGTAAGAGAGCAGTATAACTATTTAAGAGCGGAACAGCTTCAACACAATGTGTATTAATTTTTTCCAATAAAAAAATAAAAAAAAGCATTGAATCTTATTACAAAGTAAAGTGGACGTTGTTAAAAAAGATGCCCATCGAAACAAGTCATTCTCCTGCCAGTACCCCGGTCCAACGATCGGTAGCAACATTCATCAGTAGCAACTACTTGCATCCCATCTTTTTGTATCCATTAATTAATTAACTAAGCACTGAAAACAAACAAATACCTAGGACTTGCGCACAATAGGCGCAAACTCTCCAGGCTAAACAAAAGCTTGTTAAGAGGCAAAGAAAGTGTCGATTTCAATAATTTTTAATTCTCTGACAGAAAGCTTTAAGTGTATAAATACGTAAATTCGGCTCCTTCCTCCGCGAATCTTTGAAGCGTGAAGAGATGATGGTCCACTGAACTCGGCCGTCTCTCTGACCAACCGACCATCAACTTCAGACAGATATTTAACAATAGCTTACTGAAACTGATGTGTAATTGTGAAGTGAGCCTTAAATAGAACCGCGAAAGGCAAACCAGAATCGGGCAATACCTACACGTGACCTTGGAAATGCAATAATAGCCATTGCATTAGGCAGTCGAGCTACTACAGAACATTTATTAACTAATATTGAAAGCGATTGGGAAAACGACGAAATCCACGGATTTATTTTTAAAGTCGCTATGTTTCAGCAACTATTTAACATATAAATATTGGAAACAAGTCAATTTTAAGTCTCTAAGTTTTTGAAGTACCAAGCTAATAAAAAAAGGACAATGATGATGCCCCACCGTCGGTCCTATTAGTTAAGCCATATGTTTTTTCCATTAAAAAGTCCAACTCTTCACTGAAAAATGTTTCGTCAACTAGCAGACAGCCTTTAATTTTGGTAATAAGCCTCGAAGAAAAATCTAAGTCTAAAAACAGTATATTCTTTGTCTACAGACAGATACATAATCATGTTGACTGTCCCGATTCTCCTTTTTTCTCTTAACTTTCGCATACCTCCTTGCAACACAAGACTGCAGTTTACTTTCTCTAAAAAGTCTCATTCTTCCAATTACACTGCGAACGTTTGCATACCTAGATAAACGGAATTAACACTTTACCTACAACTGGTGATATTTATCATTTATCTTTTAATTCAACTTGATTGTTTTGATCATGTACTTACTTTCGTTAAGTAAAAATGTAAAAATGTTGTCTTTGTATTCTGGAATTACCTACTCCTGTGACATTACCAAACGAAGGGATTGGACATTACTCCTTTCCGAGGAATATTCATAGAATATTCAACACGGCTGGAATTAGTTTTCAACTGCAGCAAAACTGGATAAATAAATAAAAAAATTTCAGAATTGCCATTTTTAAGTAAGAAATATCAAAATGCATCGAGTTGTCAAAACAATCAATTCAACAGACCGTCAGGCCTGCAGCTTTACTGGAAAATGCACGTGGTGGAGAATATATGCGGAAGAACACCCCTGCTTTTAAAAGTACAACTTTTATGTGCATGCCTTCGTATCGATACCAGATTTTTTATTATAAGAAAAACAGAAGGTAAAATGAGTAAATAAAGATCGCCTAAAGCCGATCTATGAATCTCGGCACATATACTTCAGCAAGTTCTCGAATGCACTCCATCACCCCTCAGTGATCGGCGATCAGTCATTATGCATTGTCTAGCACATCTCTTTCATTGTCACATTGAAAGTTAACAATTTTGGGCTGCGAAAGCTACACTTTAATTGCAGTAGGACATCCAAACGTCAACTCATTTCATCCTCATTCAAAATCCTCGATCTGTTTTCATTTGTATACGAATTAAATGTTCCTCATCGTTTAAAACCTTGATTTCCCATGATAAACCTTTTTGGTTTTCAGCCAAGGTTGATGTTAAGGCGGGCATGTAGGGAGCGATGCGAGAGGACGTGATCTTTATTGGAAGACAGGGTAAAAGTATTATCAGCATAAGTGAGGATGTACGTGTCCGGAGGGGTAGGTATAAGATAGTCCTGTAGGACTCCAGTTTAACAGGATACTAGTCAGAGAGGGATATTCCCTGGCTGACTTCAAAGAAGTTGTCAGTCAGATAAGATCGGAGGATAAGGAAGTAGGTGATGGGAAGGATGCTCTTGTGCTTCCTCAGTAAACGTTGTTGCCAGACCCTAACAAAGGTTTAAGCTAGGTCAACGGCACCCGCACAGTAGTGCTTTAGCTCAAGATGATTGTGTCTACAGTACGGTGGCATTATTGGATTGTGGAGTGGTGTTTATGGAAGCTAAACTGACGAGATGGTATGATGTTTTCTTGTAGGAGAGAACGTTGTTTTCAGAATTCGCTTCTCGAGGAGTTTTCCTGAAACTGAGAACTCTTAGGACAGCATTCAACCATCAATACACTAAGCTCGAAAATCATTAGTTCAAGGATGGTGCTGAACGGCAAAACCAAACTAAATATATTAGGTACGCAGAACAAAGTCAGCCTCTGCTGGGTTCCAGGACATATAGGAGTCGAAGGCAACGAGAACGCGGACACCCTTGAAAGGCAAGGAGCCGCTACACCGCTGACAGGACCTGATCCCTTCTGTGGTATAGGAACCCGCACTATTTCCGAGTATTTCAGACAGAAAGACAAAAAGAAAATGAAGGAACTATGGAATCCACTCATTGGACACAGACAATCCAAGAATCTCCTAACCAATTTTGGAAGAAAAGAATTTACAAAATGCGTCAAGGGAAGCAGGACCAAACTGCGAATCCCAATAGGATTCCTAACAGGAAACTGCAAGTTCAATGGTCACTTAAAGAAGATTGGAATAATCCAAGATGGCACGTGCAGATTCTGCAAAGAGGCAGAAGAGACATCAACACATCTACTAAAAACTATCCCGCAGGAGAAAGTTTTGGAATGTATTCTGTGACCATAGAAAAGCTTCAACCTCCTCTGAAACCGGGCCTATTAAACAAGTGTTTTGATGAAAAATGCCTCACTGATGTGTTTTAGGCAGAGTACGGGGGATTCAATAGCTCTTAAAGGCGGAGTATACTATACCCTGAAAATTACATCTGTTGGACATTATAAAGGCATGAAAGAGGACTGCTTTTTTTAAGGGAGGAGTCGAAGGATTTCATATGTTCCCCAGAAAAACTCGGATGTCAGACGATTTCAAAGGCTGGAACCACAGTAAAGAAAGCAACCGAGCAATACTATTTCAGCTCAAGAGAAAGAGAAAAATATTGTGCCGAAAGCAGATAGGTTCATACATTTGAATCTAGGCACTCTACTTCAGCAAGTTTTCGAATGCTGCGAACACAGTAGCACTGCTGGGGATGTGGTGTGGTGTTTGCAGAAGTAAACAGGTGAAATGGGATAATGTTTGCTTGCAGGATGAGAAGCATCTCGAGGATTTTTCCTAGGATCGGGCGAAAGGATTGAGACAAGTTAGATTTTTAGCACTTTGGGGTCATCTTTATAATGGAAAATGAGTAATTGTTAGGACAGTATTATAAAGGTAGGTTTGGTACCAGATCGTCACTATGCCTTTACTATTTTTCAATGTCGTTTTTCCAAGTTGTAAATATTTTCTTTTGTTCCTATGTCCAAGAAATCTCCAATTAGTGTACGAATTATGTTTATTAATCCAGTCATGAAATAACGCAACGAGTATTGCAATTGTTTAAAAAAAATTATAGGGAGCTAATCGTGAACGTTACCCGCCGTAAAATGTTCAGTTTCCTGCCAGCAAGGATGACATAAGAATAAAAACACGAAGCTGGGATTTGTTTAATCAATCGATCGGATCGTACTCATAAAGCGAAACATCCTCTTTCTTTTTCGTCAAGTTAAATTTTACTAACAACACACTTTTCTTTCGCAAAATAATAACTAATAACACATTCACAATTGATAATTGCAATTATAAATTGTACGAAATGTCATCAATTATCATTAATGATTAATCGTAGTTGTTCTTTGTGCATCTCAAAACTTTTCAGACAGTACAGATCCTTTTGCAAAAGAGAAAACTCCGTTATATTCTGTAAATACAGAAAAGTTCAAATATATTCTGGAAACTTTTTGACATAAAAAGCGGCAAAAATCATAGCAAGCTCGACAACATTTGACCTGGGGTCACCTCTGGGTGTTCGTGTTTGATCATTTGAGAACTGGTTTACTAATGTCGAAATTCAGGAGTTCAATTAAACAACGTAAAACATATTTAATTGCGGTAATTTTTTGAAGTTTAAACACGATTCGTCGATAAGACTAACGATAGACGAGGATGGAGCGCTGAGTGGTTTTCTAGAGCAAACAGCAAATAGCAAAACACAAAAAATGAAAGCTCAGCATTTGTAAAATTCGCATAGTTGTAATTAGTAAAAGTTTACTGTCAGCACCCAACATTGAATTCTCGCTAAGGAAATAATTGAATAATTAATTTATTAGTTATACACCTTGTAGGAATCTAATATTGGTTGGATTTCAGCAAGGAGAAAGCCTTCGGTTAAGTTGTCAATAATTCTTTAACACGAGTAAGTTCATTTGTGTAACTAGATTGAACTTAGTTTTGATCCACACTATCCAGAAATAAAAGTCTCTTTAAACAAATTTTGGACTAGCCGTTCCCAGGATCTTTAGAAACCATTTTGGAGCCTGCCCCAACAGTAGGTGGCTTAAGTTCACTCCGTCCGAGGTATTTGACGGACGTTTCAGCATACGTTTGAAGAACCCCACACGAACGTTTTATTTCCATTTTTAACCTTCAGTCAGAGAAAACAAGACTGGTTCTTGAAAACGGCTGCAGAACTGCCCCGATCATCATCTCAGTTGCAGCGTACTCAAAAGACCTTAAATTATCAATTCTAATGCCTAAGCATTTATAATTTTTGACAGATTCCACTGTTTGCTCGTAGAAGACAAAGTATTAATCTTACAAGAGAGCTTGATTAACCGATTTTTTAAGTATAGCTGAAAGCTTGTATTTTCGCAGTAGTTGTATAAAATCGTCGACTTTCTTTGAACGTCCACACGGGAATGACAAAAAATGGCGAAGTCGTCGGTGAATAATAGCATTAAAATCTACGTGAATCCATCAAGACCATCAATCCCGTAATGGATATTTACTTCGCGGTTAGTTAGATGCAAGGTGATCTGAAGAATGGCCTATTAAGTGAAAATGTTAACGGGTTCCCTAAAGTGAATCACTCAGATTCACTCCTTTGCTTCGGAAATATTCTTCACTATCGGAAATAGAAAGGTTAAATAGTAGCGCACTCAGTGATTCACCTTGCAGAACTCCTTAATATTTTCAGCCAATAGGCCATACTTAAGCTCAACCTGCGTCTATCTAACTGTGAGGTAAATAATATACATTATAGGAATTTGTTTTGAACTTAAGATTAAAAACTTTTGCCCACAGTTTATTGTGCTGGACTGAGAATATACAAATATACAGCTCCGTCTCCTTCTAAAGCCTGCCAGACATTCGGGTCTAAACCTCGCATATTTAATGTCAATCCAGTTACAGAGTCGAGCTTGTAAGACCTGGGCGAATATTTCGGCACAATTTAATAAGGCTATTGTTCGGCAGTTTCAGGGATTAATTGAGAACCATTTGTATGGAAAATAATTATGTTTATATCAAACCATTCCGGGAGCAACTTCTAAGGAGAAGGATCTGGAGGACGGGCTGACCTGGCCAGTTGTGTTGTTGAAGAAACGTACAGACTGCACGCCTAATATGTTAACGGGCATTTTCGCCGGTTCGAGGTTCCAAAATTTCACCACACAGAGAGCATCCATAAAACACACTCCACGTACAACCAACTCTGTCCGACTCTCCATTAAAAATCCTCGCCCAAACCATCACAGAGCCTCGTTGAAAAAATTGGGTGAAATTACAGGCTGCATACCTCTTATTTCGTCTTCTGCACGCTCTTTCACGTCCATCTGGACGTCATAATCATCTTTAAAAAGTACAGCCGGCTAATCGTCCCAAGACGTGGATGTTTTCGGGAAAAATGAAGCCGTGACACTTCGTTCGCTCGAGTCAATTCTTGTCTTCCTGGACTGGGAAAAACACATCAACGCATACGCATTTAATCTTCTTCGAGCAGTTCTTTCAGACATTTATACACCTAGTAATTCCTGGTACTGATAATCGTTTGAAAACAGTAAGATGCTTTTTTCGTAAAATTCTTATAATAAAACACCGATCTTCTGTAGTAGTGACTCCAAGGAGTCCAGAATAGAGCCTTCTATGGTAAGACCCAGTTTCACAGGGAACTCCGATGGCATCAGCCGCATATGTAATGGAATGTCTAAATCGATAAGTCCAACATCCTCAGCACTAAGAGGCAGTTTTAAATTCAAAATGAAAATTAAATCATCGATACGATAATTTTTAAATTCTGTCAAAAGTAAACACAAACAGACAAAAGTAACGAATAAGGATGTATAAGGGGCGCTGACCACCGCAACAGTTTAGGCGTTGACACGGCGATCGTTACTGTAAGGTAAAGGTCCCGGGTTCGAATCTTACACTCTTAATACTTACAAATGGGCCGGAGGGTCGATACAACCTCTGCTGTTGCTAACCGTCGTAAAGAAAAAGATGATGCAGTATAGTATGTACCATTATGTACGAATGTTCCAGCAATATTCCTGAGAATTATTATCCATGCATAATTTTTATTTGCCTTTTTCGAATTGTTTTAATTTTATGGGACCGGTGTATTGGCTATGATAGGCAGAACGCTAAAACGTTTCTTTTGGTAGGCATTTTGCTAAGACGGTGTAGGAATGCGTAACTGACTAGACAGCTGTAAATTGTGATTATTTTCCGGTTGGCTTGATCTTAATTCCGTTTCGACGTAAAACGATTTTGTTAATAAGAAAATAGTCTTAGTTGATTTCTTCTCAATAAACTGTCTTTTGTAAGTTCAAGGTTACTTACGTATTCTTTTTAAAATTGATTTGACATCTTCCATTTCGTGGTAAATTTATTTGTTTAATGGAGAATACGTATTTATTTTATTCTTAGTTGGTAAATAGGAAGTGCCCAGATGAAAATCATCATTGATTCTTCAGACAGATTGGCATATTCGTTAAATAAGAGAGTTTTTCAGTATTCGTTTTAAAATTGATTTGACGTCTTCCATTTCGTGGTCAAATGATTTGTTAACTGGAGGATGCTTATTCATTTTATTCTTAGGTAGGAAAATGATGAAATCATCAGGAAGAAATGCCCAGACGAAAATCATCATTGTTTCTTCAAGATGGCTTTTTTTGACCTCTCCAATTCGACAAATTTCCTGTATATTTTCGTTCGATGCCGTCGTCTCGTTTGAGCCAGGAGGATCCGTCCCGTCCTCCAAGAAGTTTAGGATCAGTGAGAGTGTATGCATAACGTGGATTACCGCATTGTCTGGAAAGCGGAACAGCTAGTCAGCTGTGTCAAAGGAGGAGTTCCATTATAAATATCTGACTTGTAAGAAAGAGACGAGAGTCATGTTGGGTCTAAGAGTGATAGGGCTTCTTGTGATCGCGACTTCTGTCACCTCCCGTGTATACCCAACGTCGTTGGGCGGTAAGTTTGTGGAATATTGATGAAAAGGATAGATGTTATTAAATAAAATTGTACGTATTGTACCTGCGATGTATATTGTTTTGTGATTGTACATCGATGGTAATTCAGTAAAGTGTTGAAAATCTTTTCAGTATAGTATTATCAATCAAATTCAATATTTTTTCCTGAGAAGCTTTTCTCTTTCTTTTTAAACACGTGAAAATGTCATTGATCACAAAAGACATGAGATGCTTTTAAATGTTACGTTGAATGTAAAAGTGCCAATAACAATGTGACATCACGTACTAGTTAAGTATTAAGGATAAAACTTTGTTAAATTTTGAGGTGAGTACTCAATTTAATTCCTTGTTCGTCGCAAAAAGCAAAATAAAAAACGAGCGACTACCTCGTGCTGGCTTAACACAAAATATTTACTCATATTTAACTTGACCATTTTAGTAAGTGGATAGCTAAAATTATTTTCTTTTTTTACTCGATTTTTTCTTTCACATTTTCATAAAGCTTATAATTGATTTACGTTTTAATTCCTCTTATGCACGTATGTTTCTATTGTCTTACATCAAACAATTGCAGGTTTTATATTTAAAAAAAGTTTCTTCTTATTTATTCAGGTAGCACATTTTTCTTCAAAAATAGAATATAATTAGGCATAAAATAATTGCGTGTATATGGCTAAATCTATTTCTATCTTCTTCTGAATCTTTTTTGATAGAAATGTGCATCATTTAGTTTTCTGCCGGGTTGGTAATTTAACCAACTCAGTTAAATTTTTGTCACAAGCCCAATTGTATTGATTTTGATCTCATTCTTATCTGCGATATGACTCGTTCAGTGTAGTCCTATGCAATATGGTTCGACAACGTTGACCACAATTGATGTTAATAGCGATATTATTATCCCCGTCTTTGGGCTTTATTTCTTATCGTGCTTTGTTATATTTAGTTTTTTTTGTGCGTCAAAAAGACGTAAAAGATGACAATTTTTGATTTTCAAAGGCTTGTCAGGAGGGGCCGCGGTAGCCGAGTGGTTAGCGTGAAAGACTCTCGGCTCGTAGACCCCGCGGTCGCGAGTTCGATTCCCGCCGTCGACTCTGGCTCTTTTTTGACGATACCCTAAAAAAAAGTAAAAAATAATAATAAATAAATATAAATAGTTTATGAGACCAAGAAAATATAGTAGTTTCGTTTTTTTTAATGACAGTGTATTTGAATTATTGCACCACTGATTTGTATTTACGTGTTTCCAATGGTTAATAATATTATTATAATATTTTTATGTAAGGTTTTGGTTGAAAAGTCTAGTCGGCAATGGGTGAAAATTTCGGCCGAAGTTCGTGAGTACGAATCTCGCTCGTGACACTAGATTTTTCTTTTCAACCAAAACCTTACATAAAAAGATTAATTATCTGAAAGAAGTAAATTGGTCAATAGACCACTAAATATAATGGATTATTATAATCACTCTTAGGGATAATAAAAATGCAAGAAAATGCAAGTCAATATTTTCTTCAGTGTATTTATTAATTTAAAAAAAAATTATATTAAAAATGTCTTAATCTTATCTCATTTCAAGGGGTGTACGATTAAAGTTATGAATTTCTCCACTCTTGGAATCAATCGTTCATCCAAAAAATTTCTTTAAAGATATTAATCCAAATCACATCTTTAAATTTGTTTTAAATTTACACTCCAATATTCGAGGTAGATTTGTGACATGTGTGCTGTCGAAAACAATTTAGATTGATCCCTTGTTGGATTTTCACAGATTGCAAATCGGGAAATTGTGAAAATCAGTGATACGTTTCTAGTTTGTTTACCCCGAACCGATTCCTGCGTGGGTTGGCTCATGAATAAATTTTCCTGTTCGGTGTCTAAAAATGGCTGCATTGTAACATTTGAACGGCTCAACGGGTCCCACCCACCGAGTTAAATTAGGAACACGATTAATTGACTATGACCCAACTTGTACGGGCACAACTACAGTTTATGCTGTTGTCTTGTATATAAATTCACCACCGGGACTAATTATTTATCCCGGTTTATTTGTCATCTTGAACGATAAAAATCACAGACAGTGAAATTTGCCACGCCGAAATGAATAAGAGAATGATAACAGTAGGAATAATGAATATAGATATATTCAAATTATCTACAACAGTTCTTTTTACTATCCGCGATTCTTTTTGACGTCCCTAAAAATAATTTTGAATTAACATCAGAAAATTAATCGTAATTTTTCCGTTTTAATAATCAACAAGAGGGCGTAGGTGGCCGCAAAGGTTTAGGCGTTCATACGGTGCTCATCACTGAAAAGTAAAGGTCCAGGGTTCGAATCCAGCGGCCCATCATTAGAACCCGACATGTTTACAAAATTTTTTAACATCTGCACTCCGAGGATTAATATAACCTCGTAGTTGAAATACCCTCGTTAAAAGAAATAAAAAATAATCAACCAACTTGTATATTAATCATACAGCATAATAAAATATTTATTTTTTAACTTGAATATGTCGTTTACAAAGTTAATTGAACTATTTGCTTTCTAAAATTTTATTAATTAACATCTGTATAATATTATTCTTTACTTTGATTCAGTTCAAAATCAGTTCGTAATTGCTTTTTTTTTTCAGGCGAGAGGGACCTGGAGGCGGCAGGGTCACATCACCATTTTGAAAAAGGAGGAGGAGAGAAATTCCACAAGGACCATTATGAAAGCGGAGGGGAAAAAGGGGATAAGGGTTACGTGAGCAAACACCACTTTGACAAGGGCGAGGCGGGTAAGCACGGCAAAGACCACGACAGTGGATTTTACCAAGACCATTCCGGGCACCACAAGAAGTTCCACGACGCCGGAGACGAATACCATTCCCACCACAAAGGGGAGAAAGGCCACAAAGCGGCCAAATACGGAAAGAAAGGCGGGCACAAGAAGGGACACAAGACGAAAGGCTATCACAACAAGTTCCACAAAGACGAGTACCACAAAGAGCACAAGTTTTACGACGACTACCACAAGGGCGGACATCACAGCAAACACGGAGATTTCCACGGTGCTCACGGAAAGAAAGAAGGACACCACAAGAAGGGAGACCACCACAAATCCGCCTATCACGACGATCACCACGGCAAGAAGGGTCATCACGATAAAGGGCATTACGAAAACGAACACAAAGGGCACAAGGGACATCACGGCCACGAATCGCACCATGCACACAAAGAACATTATGGAAAGAAAAGCGGACACAAGGGAGGCAAGAAGTTCGGATATTCCAAAGGACATCACCACTAAACAAATGAACAAGAGGTTATAACGTTGAATGTTGTTATTTATTGCGGATTTTCTTAATATTATTGAATAAACGTTTAATTATGAATTGAATATCGTTATGTCTCTTGATTTATATCCCCAA
The DNA here is from genome assembly GCA_039619505.1 of Cimex hemipterus. Lineage (NCBI taxonomy): Eukaryota > Metazoa > Arthropoda > Insecta > Hemiptera > Cimicidae > Cimex > Cimex hemipterus. The sequence continues at coordinate 9,199,510 of CM077100.1, forward strand.
CCACTTATAGCTTTTTCCAACAAGAATATTTTACCATTTAGAAGATTTTCGATGGAACGTTAATCTCCTAAGAGTATAAAGATTCTATTTTATAAAAAAAATGTAAAAACCATCTGAAGAGATGTAATGGGCATTAGGGTATTAGTCGCACAACGGTAGTGGTATGCCTCTCTAATAGCCTCTAATACTTAACTGTTACTTTCCGCAATCTATTGCTTATGCGGGTTTACCCTGCTAAATATTCTCAAGGAAGCCAAAGCGTAGAAATAATTCAGGTGGGGTGTGTATGTCGATTAACCGTTTCTAAAGGGTAAAAAGGACATATATAAAGAATGGATGGATTGTGAAAACACCATCCTTTACAAAAAGTGAACAAAAGGTAAAATCGCTCCTTAATCCTTTTTACACACCGAATCTTCCTACCATAACCCTAATCCTAATCTCACCGTCCAGTACCATTCCAAGGTGTTATGCGACTCGAGCCAATGGATGAATGGTAGGTACAGTGGTACGGTATCAATAAGGGAACCACAAGGGACCAGGTGATCCCCCCCACCCTTTCGGTATCTTAAATCCGGCATACTTTGCAACCTACCGTTATACAGGAACGCCAACTATTTCCGGAGAAACTGCGTAGGCATCGCGACCTATTTTAGTAAACTTGTCACGATCGAAATTCGATTCTTACTAGCTGTACAGATGTCTACACCGGATATTGTGTGTGTGGCTCATTGATCATCTGCACAGGTGCAAGACCCAAAGAAGATAAAAACTCCGGTTTACCGACCCGTCTATGAGCTCGGTACCTGCGCAGGTGTACCTCTGCACAATGTTCCTCAGGCTTATTGTGTAGGCAAATCGCAATGTGTCTGGCCGGCCTTACACTGGAAAGATGGTTCCTTTTGCTCATGGGAAGCACATGGACAACCCCCTCCCCCCAAACAAAGAAGCGGGAAAATCTGTAAAGGAAGACAATCCTCGCGTCACCTTCTTCAGATGTGGGAAGGGGTCGTCGAGAAGAAAGCGTTCTCCACTTAGATGGAGGGACACGAAGAAGTTTAACAAACTCAAACTCAAGAAAATTTCGAGGGTTCAGAGTAGTGAATTAGCGATAGAGTGCACAAAAAAAAAGGGGGGAGCCAATCTTGAAAAGAATCAAGAATGGAAAACAAAACCTGAACGGGCAAACTTCCAAACTCAAGCACCAAGGCTAACCACTGGAATCGCCGACCCCAAGAAACGTCGACGCCGACTCCAACCGAATGTATTAAAAGAGACATGTTATCATCAAGTGGAAATGTTTCAGGACATGGTCAAATAAAACAAACTAGGAGGAAGCGATGTGAAGCAAGCCATCCTCGCCAACCCCAAGAAAGCCCTTAAAGCGCTTATAATGTCCGTGTTTGAAGGATATCCAGTCAAGGAACTAACAGCAGATCAGGGCTGAGACATTCAGCTGGCTATCCTGACTGTGGTGTGGTGGTGTAAAAACGCCAAAGGATTTCAGTTCAGGGATGGATTCATATAATCGGCACAAAATGGAATTGTCCACCGTGGGAAGGCAAACCTTAGAATAGACCCATACGAATATACAATAAAAACCAAAGGTGGGTCCCGGATCCTGGCCTTCCAGGCACTAAGGACATAACTACCATTCTCGGGCTTGTAGGGTCCCAAAACCCAAGATCAAACCGGGTATTGGACACATTTTTCACTGGTGGAACACCTTCAGGGTTTACACCAAGGCAAACTAAACCTATGACTTGGCTTTGCGATGAAAATCCTTAAAATTATAGGTACTAAGTTCGAAACCCTGCTTTGCCGTTGCCATTTTCCTAACCCCTGATTACTTCTATTTATTCAAAACTGGCTTTTTTACTTAAGCAAAACAAAACCATTAAAAAGAAATTTAGATAAATAAAAGCATCTTTGGCCAAAACACTCATTGGAGCACCAATGGCATGTTGTATTAAAAAAATAGCAGTACTAGTATTAAGTGTATTAATCACAAAAAAACAGTTGAAGTTTTGGAAAAAAAAAACTATTTGTAAGTTTAGAACCAGGGACCTTTACAACAATGTAGTGTTGGGACGCTGTGTCAACGCCTACCGTTGCAACCACCGCCGGCTTTTCACAATCTGTTAAATGAAAATTTAAAAAAAATTCATGACAGAGTAAATTTAAAATTTAAAGAGAAATTTAAACAATGAAAGAAAACATCATGAAAGTACAACTTTTAAAGCTTACAAGGGATTAAATTAAATTTGAATACAAATATTAATTTCACTAAGCTTCACAAATTAAGCGTTTGGTTGGAAATCATTTAAATTATATAGTTACTGAGTACGCAGTAGTTTAAGTTTAAAGGCAATTCCGCACTAATAGCGAAAGGAATTTACCGCTTTCTATCTCTCACAATCAACAGTCTTAAATTGAACGGTCTGAGGTCGGAATTGTATTGACACACGTGCATGTCCATGGGTCAATCAGTTTCGATGAAGATGCACTTTGAAATGACCCAGATAGGTGTACTGTGACTATATGGTTTTGCTCGTAATGGCCTGTAGTCTAGTAATCACTGATGGAAATCTCTTGTCTTGCCTTTTTACTCACTTTCCTGTATCAACTGCCGATTGTTTGGTTGTTTATATTTTTTTTTACATGACGTGAAGGGTATTTAGCAAGGCTAAGGGCAAAGGTCGATCCATTGACGCTTTTTTACCTTTATTATCTATCTCCTCATTTACCCCAATACTTATAGCCTTTACGTTAACTGTGAGATTTTTCTGTTCTCTCAGAGTTAAAGTTAAAAGATTCAGTATGGAGTTAGAATTGTTTTTTAAATTGTGACAGTGGTTTTACGGTCACGATCTGTTTTAAAATATTATATCCTGTCCGTGAAGTTTGTTCATAAACTGGTCTACAGCCTTCACTGTTGTTTGCTCTGCTTGGTTTATCGCTACTACATTACATTCTTTATGCCCGCGTATGTTTGAGTATGATAAAAACAGCTGTCTGAAGAGGCGTAAAGGGCATCAGGGCACTAGTCACAAAGTTCTAAACCCAGCTTAGCCCTTGACATTTTCCGACCCCAGGAAGAAGTAAAGCGGGTAGTAAATTAAGTATAAATATACAGTGATTCACAAATCAAACAGCACTTACTGACATAAAATATTAAACAATTAACAAACAAACATCAGTGAATACCTGTCGGCACAAAATTTACAAAAAAGTGTAGAGATTAGTGACCGTTAATCGATGATTATTCAGATATCGTGAGATGCGGTTTGGTGTGATGCAGGTTTCAGGAAAACATTTTCTTTATCGTGCCCGACGTTTCGATCTTTATTGAAATCATCTTCAGGCTCAAAGTGTTTGTCTTCTGTGTACTTGTGCCATTCTTGCGTGTCGTGTTTAGAGTGAGAATAGGAACAATTACACAGAAGACAAACACTTTGAGCCCTGAAGATGATTTCAATAAAGATCGAAACGTTGGCACGACAAAGAAAATGTTGTTCTGAAACCTATATCACACTAGACCGCATCTCGCGGTATCTGAATAATTAAAAAAACTAATAAATCCAGATTAAATTCTTTGTACGTGCTCAAGACACGCTCAAGGTACACTTACCAAAATATCAAGTTATCCAACCCAATTGTTCCTACCAGACCTTCAGTTTAATAAAACTCAATTTTGGTTTAAAAAGTGAAACGATGATTCTAACAATTCACTTTTTTTAATTTATAATAAACTTGTTTTCCATTTCAAATGTATCAACTCCCGCCCCGAAGAATATCGAGTAGTCTGGGGGTTTACATGTGACGTCTGGAGAGTAAAGTAATTTATTAGCGTGAAAGAAAGGGGTTGTTTATCCTCGCCCCGAAGCATATCTAGAACCCCGGCGAAAATCGTGACTTCTGGAGAGTAAAAGTAATTTATTATTAGCATTGATTATTATTTATTATTAGCCTGAAAGGGCGGAGTGGAGGTTCCGCCTCGAGGATTATCCTAATATAATATGGGCGAGTGAATATAACCAGATTTCTGTTTGTATAGGGTAACAGCCAACTTGAGGTACAAATGAGAGACTAGCATTTTATGATATCTACTTTCCTCATTATATCATATGGGACATAAAAACCTAAATTCAAAATTAATAAGTCTGATGATGGCGTTTGTGTGAAATGTAAATCCGCGAGACTAGACGGACCCTGTAAAGTGATCAATATTGGTTCATCGACTCGCAGACCGACAGCCATCACTAAATTTCCATTGTAATATGCGTTGGGGGAAAAAAATAGATGGATAAAAAGAATAAATTTTCCATTAATATTTCTGCAGATTCGTATTATCTATGGAATTAAATGGTTAATTGTTTATTTTCGAACCTCTTACGTCATATATTTTGTCCATGCAATTTATGTAGTATTGGTGGATATGATGAAGTTTAATTTGGTGTGGTTTTACAAGTGGAATTTGGTCGTCATCGATCTGATGGTAGCGGCCAAATTAAATACATAATAACAGCCAATAAATCAGTTTACCAATTTCAAGACAGGAAAGTTTACAAAAAATCCAACGTCACTTTGTCTGACGATCGTTCAACCAAAATAATGCAATCATCGAAATCAAAATAAATCAGCCTTTGTTCGCAAGTCTTGACGTAACAGTGCACCTGTTTTGGTACTAAGTTTACAACATTTTCTAAATCAGCGAGCTTAAATTATGGACAATGGGGTATATGAAGAGAATTTAATTAATTGTGCAAACAATTGACTGGATTAAAAAATTTTCAATAAACGCCAAAAAGGGAATGATTGCCACTCCTATCTTATCATGGCAGTAATTTTTATATAAAAAACCAGCAACAGAATCAGCAAAGCCTCTTTGGCAAAGCTCATTGTTCGGTAGAAGGTACGTTAATTGTTAATACAGTATATGATTCATGCGTGTTTTAGTTGATGATTGTGTAAATTAGTAGTTGAGATGAAAATGCTGAAATATTGACGGCATCATCGTATTATTTAAGAAGAGAACGTTGTAAATGTTAAGACTATTTGATAAAGGAAGAAAGCAGAAGGCTCCTTTACCAAATTCAATTTTGAGGAATTTATCAGCAACTTAACGCGATTACGAAAATGGTTGAAAGAACCACAGGCCATTTAAGAAAAGCTTTATTGGTTGGCAAGTGAATTTTAGCTTGAGTTTGACGCGTTTTTGTGTTATTCATTATTCCTTTTAAAAAATGTTTATGCACCCTTCTGATTTTTCTTATTTTTTCTCACCACCCCGTAAAGTTTTCCTCATAGTTATATCTCTATCATACAAGGAAAACTTACGATTATTAATTTGTCGAAAAGAAAATTACGGAACAAGTTCATTTCAAATTAAACAAACTGGGAAAACTAGTCATCCTGTTGGTGCTTTCCTGATACTATTTCCTCCAGATCATCAGGTCTTGAGTACAAACGGGAAATCTGTTTTCAGTACATTTCAAACAATACAAGATATAAAACGGAAATATTCCGTCGTTATTCTTATTCCTAACGCTCAGAAACCTCTTCAACCACATACCCTCAACAGATCCATCGGCCTTCATCCTTCAACGTCTAAAATCCTTGAAAGACCTTAATACTCTAGATACTCATAAAATTTTCATAAACATTCCTAATCACCATTCGGCTTTCCGTCCTCATCATTCCACGATTCGACAAGGTTTCAGAATTGCCGGCATTATCTCTTCTGCTCTAGAGAAAGAGTGTTGCTTGGGTTCGTTCCTAGATGTAGCACAGGCTTTTGGTTTGACACACGGGCCAAACTTAAACGCTTAGCCACTACTTATTACCCTATCCTGAAACCCTTTCTAACAGACCGCTGCTTAGGTGAAGAGAAGCAACGATTTCTCGTAAGTCTGACAGACACAAGCCAGCGACCCACACAGGGGCATTTTTTTCTCATACCTATATCATTTATACTGTTAACCTACCTAGATCTAAATGTCTAGACCCAAACACAATACCAGCATCACTACCCACGCGGACGATGCCGCAGTTTTGTCCTCTACCTTGAATCCTATCCAAATTACCTCAAATATCCAAGAACGCCTTGAAGATTGGTGCAAAAAAGTGGAGGACTAGACTTAATGAAGAAAAATGTACTCAGTGAACGTTCACATTAAAAAATGAAATAAATTTTTTCTTCCATTGTACGTCAACAACAATGAGAAACCGATTTTCATGCAAGTCTTCTTTTCTTCTTGGGACTAAACCTAGAAAGCAGACTGACGTGGAATCCCCACACAACCATAAAAGACAACAACTTAACAACCGTCTTGGACAACTACGAAGATTTTTAAGAACAAAACTAAACCGACTTTATACAAGACTTTACTGCGACCACTTTAAATTTATGGAGTAGAACTGTGCGGTTTTGCCAAGCCATCCCTCATCCAGTGCATCCAATCTTTCCAATCAAACTCAATGAACTCAAACGAAGTCCCGAGAAGCCGCCCACGTCGCCTTACGCGACGATCGCCTCGAGACCTTGCCCCATAATCTCTCATACTGAGTGCCAGCATTGTCTGGTTTCTCACGGTATGTGCCCTCCGGGTGAAGGCGCCGTGTTACTGCTGTGACATGAAGGTTGGTTATGAAAGTATAGTGATAATTTTTCATATGATACTAGGATAATTGGGGGTCTTTCCAGAAAAGAATCATTGAAAGTAAAGAAAAGATAACGCTAAATAGTCAGGGCGGTTGTTTTTTATACAGCTCACATAATTTTGTATTAAGTGCTTTTGAAAAATTGAATTAAACCATATTCTGCGTATGTTTAATTCGCATTGTTTTGTTTTTCGTATTCTAGATGAGGTCTGTTACGGCTTCTGTCTTATGCCTCCATTCCATCATCGTTTTCTCTTCGATTATTAGGAGTGAAGCCTCTTATTATTCTCTTCATCTGGATAAGACATTTGATGGGTTGGCATCGCATTGCTTGTTCCACTCATCGCCATGCACTGAGAATTATGAGGTACAGAATTCATTTTATAGTTTGCTTTGTTTATTCTAATCTTTAACCACTGATTTAATTAAATAAACGATAAATTGAAAAAACGCTCGCTAATGACAACAAGACGAACTCCAGGCAAATAAATCTTGGGTACAAAAACCGAAAATGGGCTGGTGGTTATATACAACAGTCATCAGATCCGAAGTATCCTATGGTTCTCTAATCTGGTGGACTAAAGTTAAGAATGAAAAAATTGCCCAAACATTAGACAGCATACAAAGACTGGCAAACCTTACAGGGGCAATTAAAACAGCCTCGCCAATTGAACTAGAAACACTACAAAACTCCACTGGAAAAATTGATACAAGGAGAATCGGGGAAAAGTGCATTTATGCTACAAAAACAAGCAAATTGGATGTGAACTACACTTCAAGAACACAGTAATAATAAATAAAATTTACACCCACATTTAGAAACGGGGACTGATAGAAGATCCCGGAAACACTCTTTACAACCTATAAAATCTCAACAGAATACAAGGAAGAAAAATAATTCAGGGGAAGATCAGATACAATGATATCTAACAACAGATGGCTCCAAAACAAATAAAGGAACCGGATCAGGCGTTTTCTGTACAAACCTTTTGAGAATTCAAACTCAGTAAGGAATTATACCACCGTCATTCAAGTTGAAATACGCTTGCGCCCTAGAAAATCTTACACTGACAATAATTTTTCGATAGATCGGACAACCAAGCAGCTACCAAAGCATTAGTATTTTAAAACCAGCACATCAAAACTATTCAGTGAATGCATCCAAAGCTCCAAAACCTCGGGAAACACAGCAACCTGATGATACCTTGAGTATTAGGGTACAAGGAATTTTCGATAATGATAAGGCACACAAAATGATCAGAAGAAGATCTGCAAAACCATACAAAGGCCCTGAAGCTATTCTTGAGATTACAAAAACAAACATAGAATCCTCCGTCACAGAATGGATACAAAAAAGACAACTGAAATTAGAAGTAAGAAAGTTCGATGTAATTATGGCCGACTCAGCTGGCACACCGCCTAACGGCCCTCTCCCCCTAAGAGTGGGGTAACATCTACAAATCAATTAAAGAAAAGCTGAAGGCCCAAAGCATATTTGACTGGTATCAAAAGATCAATGACCACTTGGAAGTTGAGAAGAGTAGGCAACTTTTTGATAACATATTCTGGAAGTCCGAACTGCTGTAGAGCAGAAATTAAAAAATGTTGCTGAGATGGTTCGTCAGAACAAAGAACACATATCACACCTTCGTCGCCACTTGAAGTAGTTGCTCAAAGTAGCAAAGAAAAGCACAGTTCAAATACACAGTTTTGTTATACCAACAACTTTACAGTCGAAGCTTCATTACCAACTGACGCAGTAAGTAAGACTGCATCGCAAACAACAATCTTCAGTGAACCTCTACCTTCAATTAGCTTTCGCTATTAAAGTACACTACAAGACACTTCATTAGCCAGAGTTTTATTCGTCAGTCATGTCCTTTTGGCAATGTGTAAAGAAATGAGTTCCTTTTCCTCTGGTTTGGTCTATAATCGTATAAAAAGGGCACGGTTAAAATAATAGCACACATTCAATTCAGTGAAAAAGATGAAAACAGACTTTAGAATTTTTGCTGTCTGTGAGTAGGACCGGTGTAAGGGTTGAGCCGATGGTCGAAATTCCTGGACAGATGTCGATGTGCCGGATGTTGAGGCACCAGGCAGCCCCTTCGGCTGTTGACAATATGAGAGATGGTGCTGCGTACCCTTGTTGCTATAGCTAACAGCTTTATCATTAGTGAGAGTTGAGACCTCGTCGACTCAGGTTGAGCTTCTGCAAGCTTATTGGCTGTAGCGTGGAAGGCGAGACCATAGTTGTAGCAGTGGTAAAACCTAGTGGATAACTTGTTAATATGATCACCACAAGACCAAACCAGCGAAAGCAGAAATACAAATAACAGGCAGGTAAATGCGAAATATTAACGTGAATTTTATGTTGTAGGTGATCTGCTTACCTAGACACTACATCCCGAACGTCTTGGTTAACGTCAAATGTAAAAGAGAATGTATCGGAACTCCTTGCTCGTTCGACGAGCGGTATCGTTTGGAAGAAAACAGGGCAATTGTCAACGTGATGACCAACACCACCTATTTCAAATTTACACGGTATATTGTGGCTGTCGGTTGTGTGTGCAAGAAGGTCATGGATTCAGAAACAGTCCTTTCTGCCAAGATGATTCCAAATTCGTTTCCACAGCTAGTGGAATGAAAGGACAGTCAGGCGATCGTTTAATTTTATACAATGACCTTGAATGATGAATGTTTGAATGATTTCAAATTAAATTAATGGAATTTTCTGTAGTCTTATTTGTGCCCAAAATATCCTTCATTCTATCGGAAAGTGGAGAGACGAAAAAGTAACTGTTATTATCGCCATTATCCACCTACTTTTTACAGATGTAATAGTAAGATTTACGCACGGCATTAATTACAATTTACGAAAATTAGAACCTACCAGTATTGGCGATTGTTTGTTCTAAAGACATCTTCGAGAAGACTTTGCTGTTATTTCAAGTGAGAAAACCAGATGGAAATTCAAGGTTAAAGAATTAAGAAATTTCGTTTGTAATGGTACACAAATAAATACTTTAAATAAATAGTGAGATGCCGAAGTGATCACTAACAATTTCTCAGTTGTCGACTGCAGCGATTTTACTTGCAGAGTTTTAAGAGTTATTTCCGAGTTGACTTCTGTCGGCGTAGTTCACCTTATGAATTATTGATTACTACATTGGACCTCGTCCCTACACGAACTCTAGCAATGCAGTCTCCTAATTTTTAGGACGATTTTCAGGTTAACACTCTTTTACTATTACTTAACCAACACAGTTGATAGGGTCAACGTATACCCGGCTGACTACAGCTATGGCACTCGACCCTCCACCCTTAAATATTTATGTACGAATTTTTAGAGTGCCAACAGGAGAGATATAAGGAAAACGTCAGATCTAAGGAGGAGCTGCCATAAAATTTTGGAGAGAATTCAAATCACAGCTTCAAAGCTATAACGGTACCTGACGAAATGAGAGAAAAACACAACATTGACAGATACTTCCCAGTGGCTTTAGAAAATAGAAAACCTTTGGAAGAAAAATACCCCCACGTTTCAGGAAGGGACCCTAATATGGTACACAGAACTATACCCTAGCAAAGCCCCTTCGCATAATCCCAACAATTTTCCAAGCTGAGGTCTATGTTGTCCACATCAGCTAAGATCTACAATTCTGTGCACAGAAGTTAATAAAGAAAAATATGAAAGGTGCAGATTTACCTACTCTTAGACAATCAGGCAGGTTAAAAGCACTAAATATGCTTTCAACACCAAACTTGTCTGGGAGCATCTAAATTTCTTATTTCTTAAACTAGAGGAACTCTGTCTAGAAAGAATAACATTCGCGACCTATTGTTATTGTGGTGGAGGCCACACGAAAATCTGACGAGATGAATAAAAACTCTAGCAACGCGGAGCTTAACGAGATTTCGAATAGGGTGAAATCAGACGAGTCCCCTACAGTTAGGGTAACTAGATGAAAAACAAAAGAAGAAAAACTGCGTCGATGTCACGTGACAACCTCCAATCCGCATCAATACCGGGGTGACAGTATATAATATAAGGTAGTGATAGTTTGCAAAGTGCTAAATTACTTGCACGAGACTTCAACTATCCCATACGCACATAATATCACTAATGGATAAACATATGGAAGTACTTTTCTTCATTAGATCTTATGAAATCCTTCCACCAATTATGTTCATCGTTTAATCTTATAGTAGTTTCAGGCGAAGATTTTTATAAAAATTAATGAATCTTTAATCTCGTTTAATTTGGTTTACATTAAAATAAGCATGTTGTAATTAATATAACGACATAATATAATTGCATATACATAGCTTGAAGTAAACTATAAAAAATATGTGTGTCCGATTCTGACACTATTCGACGAAAATGGTGTCATTTTAGGAGCAAAACTAACAAATTTGATCTCGCTTAATTTGGTTTATTTTAAAACATGAAATAAAAAATAAAATGCTGGTTAATATACCGACAATAATAGATATAGTTTGGAATGAAATGAGTGTCCGGTTCTTTTGTCTTCAACTGTACTCGATGAAAATTTGAAACAATAGAACCTGCCTAGGGGAACTTGCGATTGCATCGCGTTGTGTAGAGTAGGGTAGCGATGCGTGTGGGTAATACAATCTTATGAAAAATTGGACTTTGGATTTGCGTCGGGTAGTGTCGGGTAAGCGGGGAACACACTTACCCGATGCAACACTATGCGACGCCTTGTCACGTTTTGGTAAGGTGTGCACATCATCTATGCGACGTGAAGCACACGCCACATACAGTCACACAGCATATATCACAATAATCACTATTACAATCGCAACGCCTCTTTTGTTCTTCTTAACGCACTATTTTGAGCAAAACCTTGTAATAATTTGTTAGGTAAATTTTATGAGCACAACCATGTAATAAATTGTTTGTTAAACTTAATTGTTTTAAATGAAATTATTCCGGTGTTTTGATACATTTTTTCCTAACTATCATAATTAAATAATTTTTATAAAAACCCGCGAATTTTTGATCTCGTTTAATTTGGTTTATATTAAAATAAGAATGATGTAATTAATATAAAGACAAAATTACATATAGATAATTTGAAATAAACTACAAAAAATATAAGTGTCCTGTTCTGACGCTACTCAACGAAATTGGTGTAACTTTATGAGCAAAACTGTGCAATAAATTGGTAGTTAAATTCATTATATATAAAAAAATTGATTTTCCGGTGTTTTGATCAATTTTCTATCAAACCATTAAAATTAATTTTTTAAAATAAAATAATGCATTTTTGATCTCGGCTAATTTGGTTCATATTAAAATAAGTATGTTGTATTTAATATAGCGACAACAATACATATAATTTGAATATAAATTTAAGCGTCCTGTCTTCGATTGTACTCGACGAAAATCTGAACAGTGGGGATCGCGTGGCGTATAGTAGGGTAGCGTTGCATGGCATCGGGCAGATGTGCTTTGTGCACGGGGGTAATGCAATTTTATAGAAAATTGGATTTGCGTCGTGTAGCATCGCGTAGCGTTGCATCGGGTATGTTTCCCGCTTTGCTCATTTGTACGCCGAGGAGTTACTGATGCACTAGCCACTTTTTCCTGGGTCGAAAATGTGTACCATCGGGGAGATAACTCCAAATCCCCCATTCCCTATTAACAAACGCAGAACCGAGGAAAAACAGAAAAAGTTAAATTTATAAAACATCGACAGTCCACCGTCGATGGTCAAAAGCGTCGACAAGGTAACATCGATGTAAAAAAGATCGAGCATCTTATACCTACCATCGACGTTTTCTAAATCGATACTATCCCTACCTATTCCTCCGTGCGAAAGAGCGACAAAACTGTTCGTCTCTGTTCTCCTACTCCGTCTCTGTAATCTGTATCTCTAAAGAGGCGTCAGGAGTGCCAGTATCTCGCTATCTCTTAAACGTCCAGTCGTAAATCCGTTCGTAATGGATCAGTGAAGGGCGTTTTTAGAAAACGACAGCAGGCATTTCCGACTGGCCAGGTTTTAAATCGACGCTCAGTCAATTGAACGTTCGTCTGGTGTTGCGTTGGCCTTTCTAATAGACAATTCTCGGCAGGGGTCCGGTTGATAAACTAGCAGCCCCTCTCTCACATACCGGCTTATCAACTTCACCTAAAGAGGTATTCTTTTTTCTCTCTCAGAATTTGTAATTCTTTAGTTTTACACCTTAATTTTCGTTCACTTTTATCGCCTCTGTTTATCTAGAAGATATTTTCCGTTCGTTTACACTTGTTTCGCCATGGCCTTACGTAATTAAAATTGCCCTAAGTTCTTGTCAAGATCTTGAACCGTGTATTGAACGGTAAGTGGACGATGATCTTATACAGCGTTGTAATTCCATTTTCGGCTTGTTTTAGGTTCTGTTTCAATCGATAGTAATCTAATTAGAAGAGAGTCGTAACGGCGAAATTTTTTAATCCGTTAACCGGCTTGTTTTGCTACCTTTATAGTTTCATTAAATAGATTTTTCCCCCTTCGTAATTTAACCCTCTAAAGTTTCCACTCGTGCCGGCGAGTTGAGGCGGTTTTTCCCTATTTAGAGACGGTGAGTGGTCAGTTTTTAAAATTTCAACTTGATTTACATTTTACACGTCTGTGGGATTCTTGACGCCGACTGTCCTGCTTCTGTCGGACAATTTTTGGGGGATGTGCGACAGAGATTTTCTATAAGGGACGATGAGAAAGAAAGCCTGTTGCTCTTCAATGTATACGTATGCAAAACATTTGATTTTAAATTATTCATATTACTATTGTAATTCATAGTTACAGAATAGTCTATTTCTGTCTACTTCACAGTTGGACTTTTAGTCGAATTATGCTATTATTGCTACACTTTAAATACTTAATCGATCCTCTTACTGTGATTTTTTAAACAGATCTCTCTAAATTTGTATTTAATTTTATTCTTACTATCACATGTAAACACATGCATTGGCTAACTACTGGTTAATTAAAGAAAGATCTATGTTAAAATTTTGATTTTCCTATAATCAATAATAGGTAATAATTTATGGTGTTCATTATTTTTAATTTAAAAAAAAATTGCTGGCAATTGCCGGCACCTTACGTTTTTGAATAACAAAATTTGCCTATAGCAATCTTACATTTTTGATGAAACTTATAGGACTATTATCATTCTTAATTGGCCTTTCTGTACATAGTGAAAAGGCTCTGCAACTTATGTACACATGTATGTACATATATGTTGGCCTAACCTAGTTACCTAAGTTTGGCTGGTCTCAGGGTACTGGATGTTCTGCTGAGGACCCGCCGTTATTCCACACTGACTAGAACCTTTCTGTATGTAAAATTAAAATTTTGTGAAGCAGTGGGGTTTTACATATGTGTCTTGACCATAACCGTTCTAAAAATATGTACGTATATAAAACTAACCTAGGTTAGTGGGTCCATGGGGTATTCATGCTCCGCCATAAATCCCCTCCTCACACACTCGCTAATAAATTCATTTACACAGCTAGTTTGGTGGGTCTGTGGGGTACCTACAAATGCATAAACGTTATACAAACATTCACACTGATTAGAAATTTTCATGTTATATGTGCATTTAAAACTTTTTGGGAGGCAACACAGTTGTATGTAGGTGTCTCTGTCACAACCACTTTGGTTGGTGGGTCTGTGGGGTACTCACATTCCGCCATACCCTCCCCCCCATTCATTCGCTCAAACTACATTCATTCAGAATGATAACGTAACTATACATATACACAATCATAATATATAAATATGCTTCCATAGTAAAGTAAGGAAGTAAATGATAAAAATTCTTTTTCGAGTAGCTAGGTACATTATGGAGAAGCCACTAGACCGGTTAAAACAACTGAGTTGCAGCGAGCCTGGTCGCTTTTAACTCTATGTAATACAAGTTAGTTGCGACAGTTGTGCAACTTTTAGTTTATTGTCTAGTTGCTCAGATTTGCAGTTGCATGTCTGTTGCAAGTGTGCAGGCTTTTGTACGTACCCTTTGCTATCACTCCCAGAACTAAACTGTGGTGCAACTAAAACTCATGTGTGCGCTTAGCCTTAGATTTACTTGTAAAGGCTTAAAGAATTACTTCACTAATAGTGGAATACAGTGAAAAGGTGAAATGCGCCTGATAGACAAAAGTGGTGAGAATAGGCAAAATGATTGGAAACAACCATGCTACTCGCTCATCACTCTGCTGACCTAGAAAAATTTCACGATAAATATTTTTTCTAACAATAATTCCCAGTAACATAGTCGGGAGCAAATCTAGTAAAGGCCAGTACATCCCAAACCATCTGACCTGAATTCCCCAATCTCATCTCACTGATGCTAAAACAGCAATAAATATTACGATGAAAGAACTCATCATTAAGCCAGATCAACGGAGAAGCTTTTTAGGATCGAGGGCACAATTGATAAATAAACATTGATAACTGAGGTGAAAAGGGGTAGGATAATTACTACCTAACTCAGATTAGCCCTTAGTCTTGTTTACAAAGAAAGGTCACTTGTTATCCACATGAGGCCATCTCGTGCTCCATAAAGAGAATTTCAAGGTGCAACCTACCTGATCAAAGTTGTTAAGAACAGCAGCACTTTATTTGGCCCTTTAGCTTTTTCAGTATACATGTAGTTATATGTAGTTTTATGTAGTTTAGCAGTTTAGTAGTTTCTTTAAATTTTAATATTCTCTTATTTATGGTAAAATATTGAGAGCCTTATTAGGTTGGTCATTTGTGGGTTGGTATTGTTTCATCACACCAGGAGTGGGAGTTATGACGTTATTGTTTAAAAAATTAATTAAGTCCTGTAAAACTCATTAATTGGCAAAAGGTTGTCTTTGAAGAGAAATACGAAGAATTCTCGCAGCTATTGAAAAAGTGATATTGTTCAGGCCATTAAAAGAAAAACCCGGCCCAAGTTATAACTGAGTCACTAGCGTTGAGATAGCTTTTTGTCTTCCTTAAAGCGACGCCAGTAGTAAGCCCCGAGAATGACTGAAAACTTCTTGTTGGATTAAAGCATACTTCATTTTGCAAAATCCACTTTATTACACTATAATAACTGAAGTTTGGTGTTCATGTCTGACAGAACTTAGTTTATCGTCATAACATAATTCCAATTGTCATGTAGGGGGTTATTTTTATTGTTCTATTTATAAAATTGCTATTTGTAAAGTAAACCATCTTGAATTTCAATTCTTGACACGGTGTAGTTCGATTATTCTGATGGTTTAATTTCTGATAAAATGTTTTTAAGCCAAGGACCACAGTTGCCGAGCCCGACTTATATTGCCTCACTGGCGGTCTACTGTTCAAATTCATGAATTTTTAATTGTGAATAAAATGTAGATATTATTGTTGAGTGAGTGGTTTGACCACTTGTTCAAGACAGCCAACTGGTAGTAGATTGCTAAGTCCTCCTATAGGACAGAAATTTACTTTAGTATTTAAGCAAACTATTTCAAGTATGCAAAGTCTTAAACAATGACAAATCATTTCCAACAAGACAATTAATTTTTTTGGATGCCATCTTTTTACCCTCTTTTTACCCTTAACAGATTTAGGATTGTTGTATCCTAAATAACCAAATAGCAACTAGACAGAGAATTTTTATTGTAATTGTTCAGACAGTTTATTCCTCTTCTAATGAGATGTTGCTTTATATTCCGTCTTATAACGGTTTCAGACAGATATTGATTAACTAACATTTTTGTGCCTTTTAACCTTCTCTACATACCCTATTATTACCCTTTTCCCTTTTTAGTGTAGAAATGGTTAATACTGAACTATAGAAGTTGATCAGCAGCTTTTTACATTTTTTCATAACAAATCTCATTTTGGATCTGTGCAAGTACAGGTATTCTGGACCCAAACCTAAATATAAACACTTTAAAATGATTATGAATATATAAAGTGTTAAAATTAACATAACACAACACAATTGATATGTAAATACTGAACGACCATGAAAGATAAAAAGTATTTTATAAGTTATATTTATAAAATATTTGAAGACTGCGACTTATTGGCTAGCGGTACGGCCCGGCTCCATCAGAGCTTGGCAAACCACGGTGCAGTGGCAGCCCCATACAAGGAAAAACGGAACCCCATGGATCTCTCATGATTAATACTTTTAAATTTAAAATTGTGGGTAGGGGATTTTTTAATCGAGGAGGGGTTGGACAGGTGTCGCCTTAACTGGGCCCTTTCACATCCTCAATATGGGATGTCAGCAGAAGAAAGAATTGGAGAAGATATGAAATTATAGTTTATTATTATTTGGATGTCTGTTAAGAAGTTTTGTTTATTGATGTTCAATTATTGAACACCATTCAATACCTTTTTAGCCATTGTTCATTTTAATAAGATTCACTTCTTTTACATTATTCAGTTATCAGGTCTGGTTCCTTTACTTGGATAGCATTTTTTTTGTTTTTTGCTTTTTTACGAGGGTTCGCAACAGCAGAGGTCATATACCCTCAGGGTGCCGGTGTTTTTGAAAAAAAGCCCATTTGTAAGTATGTCGGGTTCGAATGCAGGGCCGCTGGATTCGAACCCGGGACCTTGACCTTACAGTGATGAGCACCGTGTCAAAGACGAAACCCCGCGGCCACCGACGCCCTTTGGATAGCATATTGTCACAGCTTCAGTCTTCTGTTGCACACTGACAAAAATGGGGGGATTCTTAAATATTGAATTTAGCCTTTTGATATAATTTATTTTTTCTAATACTAATGCTACTACTTACCAATAGTCAATATTTGTAATACATGTTATTTTTTTGTGTGCAGATGTTCAGCTACGTTGTGTTTTGTTTCGTAAGCCTGTTATTCATCAAGGCAGACGGAGATGAATCAGTAAGTTTTTATGTTTTATATTTAAATTGTTTATTTCTCAATAAATTTTGCCCTCCATGGAGTCTAACAATATGAATGCCATCAGTTTAATGTTTTACTGTAGAGAATCATTTGTACACATACTTGAATGATATAAAAATGATTAATTGTTACATCTTTTTAATTTAAATGTTAAATAATCAGGTGGCCTGCCTGGAGAGACATAAGATTCTCTTGACAGAATTGAATCAAGCAGAAAAGCTATCAGGCGATAGCACTCCTCAAATGTAGATAAATTATAAATCCACTAATTTCGTGGTCTGCTTGACCAATTAATACATTACAATTAATTAAGGTTTCTAGATGAGATAAAAAAGTCAATGGCTGAAGCGGGATTCGAACCCATGACCTTCGGCTAGATATGCCGCTGATCTACCACTTGGTGAAAAATGGCAAAAAGGAGGGAAAATTCAAAAGGTGGGGTTGAGATGGGAAGTACGTGTCCGAGTGGATCGAGGTCACGAAACTCAAGTGGTAGATCAGCAGCGTATCAAGCCGAAGGTCATAGGTTTGAATTCCGCTTGTGCCATTGACTTTTTTATCTCATCTAAAAACCTTAATTAATTGTAATAAATTATAAACTCTAACTCTCTTAGAGCGGTCATGGAACCACTGACTCTATAGACGTTGAGGAGGATTATTTATTGGGAAGGACTGAGAGGACGTTGTGTAGGATGTTTAGTATGGGATTGGAGGTTAACATAAAATTTTTCATGGGATCTGCAACATCTTTTATGAAGAGAACATTTAGGTCATTATGGATGGTACGGTTGACAACAGATTGGAGCATTGAAATGGATCTAAATATAAATAATTGCTGGGGTCTGGATTCGGCGGAGAGTAAAAGGTTTCGTCGAACCTTAAGGTTCTATGCCTTATATTATTGATTTATATAAGCTCAAATCTGCACACACAAGTCCATACATGCACATGTGCGCAGAGTTGAGCCTATCACTTTTTGCAGTCTACCAGCGATTCCAGATTTTGTAATTTAGTATAAATTACCGGCTGGCTTCTAGGTATTATATATGGTATATATATACATTCTAGGCAGTAGGGTACTTGAAATTTCTCCATCTCCCTCCACACATATTATGTAACTAATTTAATTGAGGGTTGATGGGGGTAATCGGTGTTCTGCCATTGGCCCACTCACTAAATACATCCACTCATTACACACATTAATGAAAGAAAATGAGTACTGTATGCAATAAAACAACCCTGTTTCCTCTAAGGATTGGAACAGGAAACCCAGATACCGGATGCCTTGCTCAAGAATAATTGTCTGGTATTCCTATGCTCTCTCTTCATGCCATTCACATACCTGTGCTTTGGCCTAAAAGTCTGTGTGGTAAATCCATATTGTTTCAGTATTGAGTTGTATATGTGTATTTTGTTGTGGAGCTGCTGTCTAACAGTCTATTAACACCCTATATTAACAACTATGCTTAGCCACTTTGGTTGCCCACAGTGGAACCCAATTTATCATGTAACAGCTCTCTGGTTAATGTAAATGACATATTTTTTATTTCGTTTATCTAAGTGTTATAAATTATATGATGCAACAGTTGCCTCTCCACAGTGCTAAGTAAATGAAATAGACAACCCGCAGATCATTGGTTCAATTTGGGTGTGTTGTTTAATAAAAATTGTTTCAACTTTCTACAATAATTATTCAGAGGTCGTGAGATATGGTCTGGTGTGACCTAGGTTTTAGAAAACCTTTTTTTCATCGTGCCAACGTTTCGATCTTTAAATTAACTAATTTTGTGGTCCGCTTCACCAATTATTATATTACAATTAATTAAGGTTTTTAGTTCAGATAAAAAAATGGCAAAAAGGTGGGGTTGAGATGGGAAGTTGGTGTCTGATTGGATTGAGGTCACGATAGCTCAAGTGGTAGAACAGCAGCGCATCAAGACAAAGATCGTAGGTTTGGATCCCGCTCGTGCCATTGACTTTTTTCATCTCAACTAAAAACCTTAATTGTTTCGATCTTTATTGAGATCATCTCCAGGGCGTGGGATTCATAGCCTATCACATAAATTAAACACGTTTCTCTCTTCCAATAACAAAATAGCTATCAAAAACTATAAAACAATTCGCACACTTTTTTTCCAAAATTAACGATCCCACACCAGTAACAAATAAATCTTACGCAATTTACAAAACCAGTTATTTAAATTGTCTGGCAACGTACATCAGTATTAAATTCCAATATCTGGATAAGGGAGTAAAGCAACATATCTGTGATTGCAAAAAACCAAAGCAAAATCCTATAGCACTGGCTACCCACCATTTTGAACATAAACACAATTTTCGACTTCAACAATCCAAAAATATTACACACAGAACAAAACAAACATAAAAATAATTTTTTCGAAATGGTTTACATCAACAGAGATAAACAAAGCATCAGTTACAGAACAGGCACATGTAAACTCAGTCGCAGCTACGCCAAAATCATTAATCAAATTCAGTATCGATAACATACATTTATCATCATCACATCACACAAATCATATAAAACAATCATCACATTCCACAAATCATATAAAACAATCATCACATTCCACAAATCATATAAAACAATCATCACATTCCACATGTCAAACATTTCTACATAGTCTAATTCTTCAACAATTTAACTTTCCTTTCCCTAGTTATCTCCGTCTATATAATCCTGAAAGAATAATCAGGCCAAACGATTTTTCCCATTGTCGACTCCTCATATTAAATGGCTTTCTATCCTGACTTCCTTCCCCACCCAAATCAAAATCAAACATAAAACAGCAATATCTCACTGGCACAGTCGACACGACACACAAGAGTGACGCAATTATGCAGAAAACAAACACTTGTGTGTGAGTACAAATACTTTGATTGAATAAAAAAAAAATATATTTTGCATTGTATAAATTCACTTTTTTACACATCCCACATGTACTTTTTAAATTTAAATAATGTTTGTAAATCCTTGACTCTGAAGATGACCTCAATAAAGATTGAAACGTTGGCGCGATAAAGAGCATGTTTTTCTATAACCTACCTCACACCAGACTGCATCTCACTATCTACGGATAATCATTGACTAACGGCCACTAAACACCACACATTTCTACAATAATTTTTCCTTTATTTTACATAATCATACAAAATAGGCAAATAATCACTTAAAATGACCAAACAAATACAATTACCATCGCAGCCATTCGTGGCACCCAGAAGGACAGTTGGCATGATATGACTTATGTAGTCAACGTGTTAAGTAATTGGTTTTGCCAGTTCAGTTCTAATCTTTTAGGTTGTGTATGGGGATTCGAGGTCAGGTGCTTGTTGTACAGCCTATTTTTTGTGGTGCTGAGTTTGATTCAACATTTTTTGAAAGGTTACATTCAAGGGAATATAGGAGGGAGTGTGGAGGGTTCAGTGAGCTATATAACATAGTCACAGGATGGAATAAAATTTCATCAGCATATGTTAGGAAAATGGTGTCAAATTGAAAAAAAAATGTAAGCAGTATTATATTGAGCACAGTTACTAACATAGGACTCTTCCCTGAGTGACATCCATGTCCACCCTGTACTGGAAGATTGAGAGGATTCCGTCCCGTACTCTTAAGTACATGCCGTTCAGGTAGGACAGGATGCCAGATTCGATCAAAAGCCCATTTGACATCGAGAAAGACCCCTTCTATAAATTGGGTGGGATGATGTTCACCGATCAATGGCACTGCTGAAAAGTGGAATGGTGATGCCTAATTGATGGTCAGAGTTATTTTTATACGAAAAATTTCGAATATTTTCTTGCAGTGGAGATTTCAAGGAATTTACCAATAAACTAATAGGAATGTATTTGTAGACATAAAATGGCAACATTCAAATACATGGCAAACATACCACTAACCAATGAGAAGTATAAACAATACAAATTATTATATAAATAATAAACACAATCATTAACTAGTCAAAAGACATACAAAATATGGCACATTCACACAAGCTAACAAATCTATTTAACAATTAGATATAAAAACCCTTAAAGACAACTAACACAATTACAAAACTCCTGTGATGAAACATCGATAAGAGTTAACCCCGCATATGTACATGCACCATAATGTGTATATATTAAGCGTAACAACATTGGATAGACAGAAAGTAATAAGGCAGATACAAAGAACATTTAAGATTATTTCTGCAAAAAAGGTGAAACATGTCTGACAGAGCTAAACATTAAAAATTGAGTTTTTAGTTGAGATAAAAAAGTCAATGGCACGAGCAGGATACGATCTTAGGCTAAATACGCTGCTGTTCTAACCACTTGAGCTATCCACTCGGACACCAACTTCCCATCTCAACCAAACCTTTTGAATTTTCTTCTTTTTGCCATTTTTCAAATGTCGTGTAAATGGATAGGATTCTCGACGACAAATGAAATAGCTACCCGGAAATTGACTGAGTGGATCGAGGTCAATATAGCTCAAATAGTAGAGCAGCGGCGTATCTAGCTGAAGATCATGGGTTCAAATCCCGCTCGTGCCATCGACTTTTTTTTTATCAACTAAAAACCCCTAATTAATTGTAATACAGTAATCCCTTAACATTTGCGGTTTTCACTATTATGAAACGTATGAAAAACTGAGGTAAGATTTTACATTCACGGAGGTCGGACTTGTGCATTCGCGGAAAAATAACACTAGAGTAAAAAAACAATTGCATCAAATGTTCATTCTATAAAGTCAAAAGAGACCTCTATAAGGGACAGTGTAGCAGCTTCTTCAGCGTCGGCAAAAAGAGTGTGCCAAATTCGAACAAAGGGCTGGAAGAAACTGAAAAAGCATTAGGACTATGGATAGAAGACATGGCGCAAAAGAGATTGCCCTTGAGCTCAGCATTGATAAGACCTAAGGCAAAAAAATTACACGATATGATTAATGAAAATTCTGATTCCAAGTCCGATTTCCAAGCCAGCAAAGGGTGGTTTGAGAATTTAAAAAAACGTCTCAATCTACACAACTTGAAATTAGTTGGAGAAGCAGCATCAGCAGGTCATAAAGCAGCGGAACAGTTTCCAGCGACACTCCAGAAAATCAAAGAAGACACCGGATACTCACCTCAGCAAGTTTTCAATGCTGATGAAACGGGGCTTTTCTGTAAGAAGATTCTGAATCGCACGTTCATTTCAAAAGCAAAAACAACAGCTCCAGGATTTAAAGTGGCCAAAGATCGTATCAGCTTATTACTTTGTGCAAATGCATCTGGTGATTGCAAGTTAAAGGCAACATTGATCTACAGATCCCAAAACACAAGAGCCCTTAAGGGAAAAAGTAAAGAGGAGCTCCCAGTTTTTTGGACATCAAACACCAAAGCATGGGTGACTAGTGACTTTATTCCAAGTATGGTTTCATTTCTCTTTCATCAATGAAATAAAAAAATATTCTTTTGATTTAAAACTTATCACAATTTTTTCAGTCATGGAACGTAACCCTCCTAATGACATAGGAAAATAGACTCAACATTCGCGGATTTAACATTCACAGTAATTTTCAGGAACCAAACCCCCGCGAATGTTAAGGGATTACTGTACATTAATTGGTCAAGTGGACCATGAAATTAGTGATCAAATTAAAAATAGAATAAAAATAATCGAAAATAATTACGCCATAAATAAAATTTCATCAGTTTGTAGAGTAAAATTTGCCTCTGGTTTCTAGTAAAGCATAAACCCAAAACGTGTGTATTTATTTTTATTTATTCTTTTATTTCTTTTTTATAGGCTCTGGATGAGTTCAACCCGCAGTATTTGCTTGACATCATTTCAAAAGAGGAGCCGTATTTTGCAGAGACATTCGATGACCCGTCTCTTTACGCTGATAATTGGATACCTTCTCAGTCAAAGAAAGAGGGCGTAGAAGACAATATCGGAAAATACGATGGTAAATATTTTATGTACTTATTGTGCAATAATAATAATACAGTTGAATGAATATAATCAACTTGGTTATTTTATTTTTTTGTTGATCTTTTAATTATTAAAAAGGTTGAACCAATGAACATTCTTTTCCACTTCAGGTGATTGGCTTTTGGATATTCCAATTAAAAATGTTGTCAAAGGAGATATGGGTCTTACATTCAAAGATAAAGCTAAACATCGTGCTATAACTGCAAAATTAAGCAAAAAGTTCTCGTTTAAAACAAATCCTCTGATAATTCAATATGAGGTGACGTTTCAAAATGGGCAGGAATGTGGTGGCGGTTACATGAAGTTATATTCCGAAGACAAAAATTTAAATCTCAACCTAATTAATGATAAATCTCCTTACACTATAATGTTTGGGCCAGATAAGTGTGGCAGCGTTTCGAAGGTATTATATCCTAAATAAACCCTTCGTTACATTGTTTAAATTGTTATTTGTGATTTTAGATTCATTTTATATTTCGTCATAAAAACCCTAAAAATGGATCATTTGAAGAAAAACACGGGAAACAGCCTGCTAATCGTTTCGATGAAGTTTTCACAGATAGTAAACCACATTTATTCACTTTGGTTATTTATCCCAATAACAATTATAAGATTCTCATTGACCAGGAAGTAGGTATAGCAAAATAAATGGTTATTTGAATTCATATGACGAGTTACCTTATGTATTGTTTGTAGACCGCTGTCGAAGGTTCTCTTCTAGAAGATTTTACGCCACCTGTGAATCCACCGGCTGAAATAGATGATCCAAACGATAAGAAACCTGAAGATTTTGATGATCGTGAGAAAATAGCAGATCCTACAGCGACAAAACCTGAAGACTGGGACGAGAGTGAACCCCGCACAATTCCTGATGCTAATGCCGTTAAGCCGGCCAACTGGTTGGATAACGAGCCGATTGACATTCTTGATCCATCTGCTGAAAAACCTGATAATTGGTAAAAAAAAGTATCCCATTCGGAATTGATAGATGTAATCAATAGATTGGGGGGGGGGGTCTAGTTATACTACCAATTGTTATTGTATTCTCCGTTCTGCACTTGCGAGTAATTCAACTATGAATTTCATTAATTTGATTTTAAAAAAATTTTCAAGGTTGTCGTATAAGCTTTAAAAAATTCTAAGTTCAATGTGTTTTGGTTTCTTTTGCCACTTCACAAAATCTTTCCATTTTATACGCATGAAATCAATCTTTTAACTTGTAAATTCAAGAAGAAAACGAAAAGCCAGTTTAGATTGTGCATCCACACATACACACACACACACACACAACACAAACAAGACAAAGAAAGTGAAGGCGATCAAATAAAACGAAGGGCTGAAGAAGAAAGCAAAATAATAATACTTAAACCACACAAGAACAAATGCTACTCCAGATAAAACAAACACTAAACCCAAGAGAGACAGAATTAAAAATAGAAGGGATTAGAATATCTGCCAAAGGAGGAGGAGTGGCAAAGAAGCAAATAGTTGTTTGTTGTTGTTACATTTTTAAAACAATTTTGGCAACATCCGCCTCAAAATGGAGTGGAAATATGTATCTATGGCATAGTCCAGGTATATTTATTTATAAAAAAAAAAATTGTAAATTACTTATGTGTGAATCTTCAGATGCAAATTGTACCATGATGTTTTCCGTGTCGAGGTGCTGATGATGGAAATCAGAAAGGTCCATATGATAGAAAAAAAATAATAAAATATTTCAACCACAGAATCATCCAACCTTTGAATAAGAATTGCAACGAATCATTGATTTTAAGAAAAAGATCCTTTTATTTAGTAAATTAGCTAGATACAGTAGTTCATTTGTATAAATACATTAACTTTAACATATTTTATTAAATTTATATTTTGTTTATGTCTGTATGTTTTGCAAAGTAAGTAGGGAGGTGCTGGGTCCTCCGCTGCTTTCCATATGTCCTGATGTCCATTTTCCAACTGGGAGCGCTCCAAAAATAAAATTGTTTGCGTGCTTGCCCACTCCTGTTTGGCATCATTGGCAAAGGGCTGGATTGTTGATCCCCATATCCTAAATTACAGTGGTTGAACCTTAAGCATCTCATGGCAGTGAGGAATTTTAGTTTTCATTTGTATCTCGTGCTTGTAGGCTTCCGTGTAACTTT
This sequence comes from Cimex hemipterus, assembly GCA_039619505.1. NCBI lineage: Eukaryota > Metazoa > Arthropoda > Insecta > Hemiptera > Cimicidae > Cimex > Cimex hemipterus. The sequence continues at coordinate 9,225,208 of CM077100.1, forward strand.
TATTTTTCTGACAATGTGGCTCGATAAATTTCCTTCTATGAGGGGTATACAACTTTAAATTTGGGCTATGATATCCGAGGTCGTTAATACATAATCTATCTGTAAACCTATCAAGGCTACTTCCTTTGCGAGGTGATCTACTTTTATTTTCCCTTTATCCCCAGCACGTCCTGTAGTTCATACAATAGGGTGGCACCGTTTTCATAAAGGATAAATTATGACAGATAAGGAATAGGATCGAAGAATTATTTTTCAATTCAGTGAGAGATTATTGCCATGAAAACAACTTAGAATTAACCCTCTTAGAATTCAATGAGAGAGCGAGTGGCGTAATAAAAATATGACATTAAAAATATATTTATTCATATTGTGTTTTGTGACTGTAACTAAATTAAAAGATAACTGCTGTACCAATAAAAGTTAACAGTTTTTTTCTTTTATTTTTAAATCTAGGGATGAAGAAATGGACGGAGAATGGGAAGCTCCTCTAGTTCCCAACCCTGCTTGTGAGGATGCTGCAGGATGTGGTGCCTGGACACCTCCTGAAATTCCAAATCCAAAATATAAAGGCAAATGGTCCCCACCGTTAATACCTAACCCAGCATATCGAGGCAAATGGGAACCAAGAAAAATTCCGAATCCTGATTATTTCCACGATGAAAATCCTTTCGTGTCACTCGTACCTTTGGTATGTTATGATGTGATGCAATCATTACTGTTTATCCATTGCCATCAGTTTTGATTTTTTAACGATTTAGATCTTTTTATTTTTTTTAAAACTATAAATGCAGTGTGGCAATGAATTAATGCATTTTAACTAGTGAATGTTTGTTTTTTAAAATTAGTTTTTGTATTCTAGGCAGCTGTAGGCTTCGAGTTGTGGTCCATGTCTCCAAATATATTTTTTGATAATATTCTAATTACCGATGATGAGAATTTTGCCCAATCCTGGTCGGACATCACTTTCCGTACAAAAATAAAGAGAATCACTAAAGAGTCGGTAAGTTCTTATTTTCATTCTGCAGCATTTGTTTCCAATTCATTACTGCATTAAATACAGACCTAAAATATTCATAAAAGGACCTCCATTGAAATCGCACAAAATGTACAGTTTAATAATTTTTATTTCTATAAACATAAGAACTGTATGATTATAATGAAATTACAAACATTCAAAACCTTTATCTTTTTTATGTTTGATTTGCTCGGGTATCGTCTACAGCTTTGAATGTTTAAAGAATTTGAAACCAAACCGTGAGATGAAATTTTAAAAAGAACAATAAAACAACAGCAAGTAAATAAACATTTTGTTAAATGTGAAATTTAACTTATAAATTTTTCTCTGGGTGAATATATTACGCCTGATTAAAATAAATGAAAAAAAAATCTATTATCTATATCATTTCTATATGTGCATATACAAAACAAAATCCACACAATAAACCATCCCATTTGCTGTAGTGATTAAGTATTTATGCGAGGTAAATGTTCATAGGAGTCATTGCGGGGGAGATTAATGAAGTATTTAAATTATAATCCAGGTTGGTGGGCATTATATATTATATACTGTCTCATACCAATTGTTGGATATGGGTGGTATTTGTGGTGGAGAGTCCAAGAGGTATTGTAATAGTTTCTTGTACCCCAGTAAAATTGTATAATTATGAGTAAACCTAAATAACAGTGTGATCATTGACACTTAAAATAAAACTAGAGACACTTGTTGTAATATAATGCAGTAAGTTTTGATTAGATTAGATTGTGATAGTTGCACTTGTTGTGTTCATGTACAGTATTCGAGTATTTTTTAGGCTTCATTTCTATCTGAAATAGTGGATTTCACAAACCAGTATCCGTGGCTTTGGGCCGTGTACACCCTTGTGTTATTATTCCCCATAACACTGTTTGTATACTTCTGCATTTGGTCAAAGCAGGTAAATATGAAGAAAAAATATCTCTAGCAAAAGTCGATACCAATTACATATAACTAACCCAATGTAATTTTTTAAATTTACACTTTTGGAATAAATTCCTTCAGCTTTTAAAAAGTATTGTAGAAGCATCATATGAAGTAAAACCAGTACAATAAATTAATTTTATTTTAATATCAAATATTAAATTATTCTGATATTTGCATTTTTTTTTTTTTAAATTTGTTTTTGATCTTGCTGGATGACAATTTTAGGATAAACATGATTTCCTTCCTTGTGGCCCACGTATCGATGAAGAAGATGAAAATGAAAGCCCAGAAGGAAATTTAGTCGAGGAAAACGCAGGTGATTCGAAAGACAATGAAGACTTTTCAGAGCCTGCCAAAAATCCTCAAGAAGACGATAGACGAGAAAAGCGTGAGGGCTCAGAAGAGGTTTTTGATTTTCTCGATGGGGCTGCAGAGGAGGATAAAGAGGAAAATGGCTCCGTAGACGGGGATCAGCCCGTTACTCTTCCTGATGATGAAAGCTCATTAGATGGCAAGGAAGAAGGCGAAGTGAAGAAAAGGAAGCCAAGGAAACTCGACGATTAGATTCATAAAGGTAATGTGTGTTTTATTCAACACTTATTGTGTGTTATAAGGCAGAGATCTTCAGTTGCCTTTTCACTTCAAAACTTTGTGAGAAATATACTCACGCATTAACCATAATACTTTTGATTTGTTTAGAGCTTACATCAAGAACTTTGGATTTAAATTTTCTTATTTTAGGGTCAGTATGGAAATCTGAAAATGAAAACGAAAATATGATTTGATTGTGTATCACAGTAATAATTATAATAAATTAGATTACTTCATTTCCAAAGACAATATAATAGATGCTTTAAGAAGAGTGGTTTTTCATATAATTTATATCTTCATGGTCACTATCAGAATTATCTGTTTTGATCTCTGTCGAATGTGTACATATTATATAACATAAAATTTGAAACATAATGAAAAAGCTTGTTTTAAACATTTCTTAAAATTATATTTATTATACTTAACGCATTTCGATTTTTTTGTTTTTTTCAGGTTGGCCAATGTTCAACCAACTTGTTCATAATAATATATAGCAAAAACGAAGCTAATTTTGTTGATGTGATGCGGTTTCCTATTATCATGCATTTTGAATTCTATTTTTCTTTTCCATTGATATTTTTAGCATTTCGCATTTCCTTTTAATGTCAATTTTTTTTTTTTTTTTTTTTTTTTAAATTGAGTAGAATTGGGTTTATAGTTACCTAAGATTTCTTTCATTATTTGTGCACGTGCTAATGAGTTTTTTTCTGCAACTGCTAGTTAATTTACATGGCGTTAAATATCAACTATGAATGAAAGTTATGAAGGTAAGAAAAAAAGACTGAGTTAGTATAAAATATGGGCTTTTAACGTGAATAATGAATACTGAGGTCAAGCGTTCAGTTTTGAAACGATTAATTAAAATGTATAACCGTACGAGTGTCCCAAAATACGATGGAGCAACAAGCAGTCATTTTTATGTTTTGGAACTGAAATAATTATTCGAATGTAGTTGAGTGCAAATTGCAGGGTATTGATGGAAAAAATACCAACAGAGATTTTAGTTTATGTCATTAAAAAATTACTATAAATAATAAAAATAATATAAAATAAATTTTAAAAAATGTGGTTTAGTTTACTTAGAACTGCTACCAAATTTAGTCTTAAATTAATACTTTTACCGAAATATACCAAGTGATTTTTTTTTTTTAATGACCTGACAATAACCGTATTCACAATATTTAGAACATCGTGTATAAGTTGCTTAAAAACTTATCAATTTAAATTTACAAAAAAAAAAGTTACTTTGCCTTTAAGATATATATTTCCAATTATTAATTAAATAATATGGGATTAACAATCTCTCTTAAAAACAAAATTAAATTAAGCAACAATGAAAAGAAATTATATAAAAAAAAAAAAAAAAACACTAAAACAATTAAAATTGTTTAAAATAAAAGACTTACAGAATAATTTATTGTTCTTTCAAGTTTGTTTAGGATGGTTTTGGGAAATGATACCAATATTAAAAAAATATAGAATTCTTTAACACTGGTGAAAACGTTCTTAGAATTGCAAACACCCAGTGCACTTGATGAATCATGAATATTCTCTTATGTAAACATAAAAACTATCACAGCATTTTCATGCTTTCAAACTATTCATTACTATTTAGGTACTATTTAGTTCAAACCTTTTCTTTCCAAATAAATTACTTTGTTTGACTAAATTTTTGAAGTTGGGAATTTTTCCTTTACAAAAAAATACTTCAATAAATTATTCCATTATGTGCGCCATTAATTCGAATGGTGGTGTGGTTAAATCAGTCTTAAATGAAGTCAAGTCTTTTTATCTTCACGAATAACTTATATAAATATGTTTTATTTTGTTCATGTTATACATTCTAAAAGTAAATGTAATGTAAAATGTTAATGTTGTCTATTTTGGTATATGTGGATGGATGGTAGATCCAATGAGAAAGTGAGCAAGCATGTTTAAAACAATCAGATAAAGGGGACAAAAATAGTATGGACATTTGGGACACACAGAGCAGTTTTTTCAATGTGTATATAATTTTAATTATTTTTTATTCGTGTGTCAATAGTTATTTAGTAATTGATAATTTATTGCCATTTAATAGAATTTATTTTGAAAAATTAAATATTATATTCGATTTGCTTTGTTAGCGTTATCATTAGTCAATCTCAGTGTTCTGCAAAACGGTAGTTTATAAAAACATCAGTCAACAGCAGTGAGTATAATCTAGCCATTTTTAAGTGGCATTTTTGTTGATTTTATTTATAAAATTTAGTAAATTATTTTTTTTTTTTTTTTAGTTTTTAGTTCTATTTTTTCCATGTTGAATTGTAAAGAGGCTATTAAAAAACAGTTGTTTAGATTAGTATTGTGAATTTTTTGAAAACGTGTGAAATATAACGATCTTTTTGTACGGATGTAAAAAAAAAAAAAAAAAAAGAAGAAGTATGCATTGTATTTTTTACTTTTATAGTAACTTTTACATTACATTTTATTATATAAGTATGTTTTCATTTGAAATGTATGTGTTTGGTTCACTCATAAAAAAAATGTACTGCTTTCTCACCAGATAAGTGGGCAAAATAGTATTGGGTTAAATTAGGGTCACACATTATTTCCAATTTGCCATTCGCCGCCACCATTAAACTCATCAAAACTAGTCAACATTTCTTTAACTTTATCTTTTTTCCTGTTTCATTGTTTTTTTTTTTAGTTTTTTTATGATATCTGGTTAAACTAATTTAATGTTGAATCAACTTTATATCAATTAAGTTATTACAATACCTCTACTGGTATAATATGTATTTTATTTTCTAATAAATTTTAAATGGTATTTCTCATAAATTACCAAATGTGTTTTTACTGTTTCGAACCATTTGCATGCATCAGTGGAACAGATTCTCCAGATAATAAGTACAAGCATTCCATGGAAAGACCAACCTAGTCAAGTAGCGACTATGGACTATGTGAGTAATACTTGAGGATAGTTGTGATAGGCTGCTTGTTGAATACCCCAAGGTTTTAGATATCAAAATTTTCGGACTGCTTCTGTCTCTTAGAATTAATTGAAAGATTGGCTTCAGACTACTTATTTAAAATATATTCTTCCAACAGTCTATAATACATATTTCTCTTTTAGATTCGGAATTCAGGTAAAATCTACTTATTCAGAAATACCCCTTTAATTCTATTTTTCTAAGTGATCAATCGAAATGTTTATCTCCCTATTTAATCTTCAATAGCGGCTCAAAAGTCAATGGATAGAGTCGGGTGCGTCTTAGTTAGAAGTAAGATGTATAAGCTTCCATCTTAAGTCAGGGTCTCACAGCTCTCAGGGTGGAGCTCGTTGGAATTTTGAAAGCTGAACAGTATGCCTATGAAAATAAGCAAGTTGTGAATCGATCTCGTTGAAGTACTCGGGAAGTTTGGAAATCCTAAAAAACTTCAATTCTGAGTCTGGCAGAAACCTCGATGGCAAACAGAATCACATAATTTTGAAAGTATAAAGGTACTAATACAGAAATGAACGACAAATTAAATAATATTGTTAAAAGGAAAATAAACAGGTAAGTCTGACCTCCCTGCACATCGATGGCAGCCGGGTCACCCATGCCATTCTCTCAGATGCGTTTGTTTCCATGGCTAATGTAGAGACACAAGGTAAAAAAAAAATACATTTTTATCAGCTTTTTCTGTACGATAAAATGAGCCATCAACCCTCTCATATTACACATTCATTCCAATCAATTCATTTCTTCTCAATATACTCTAGGGACACAAAACTATCATTACTATATAAGAATAAGAACAGAGGGACCTGGGAGACTTGCTTCCATGCTCAAGCACGATTCTCATATTGGGTGGCATTATATGGAGCCAAGGAATTGCACCCTTCAATTAGGTGGGACACATCAAACAACCCTTCTCTACATGCGAAACACATACTTGGCCTGTGATTAAGCGTGTGGGTCAACCTTGCATGGCCTATTGTTAATCAGGCGATTGATTAAACCTGCCGATTGTACTCTTTATACATGAGAACTTCTCTGCCTATCTGGCCGCTCTGACACTGGTATTTGGTTTTAATCCTTTTTTTTTAATTGCATTTTAGTGTCAGAGGGCTGGATCGTGGTTGTTAAGTCTGCAAAATAGGGCGTCAGTGGCCGCAAGGTTTAGTCTTAGAAACGACACTCATCACTGTAAGGTAAAGGTCCCAGGTTCGAATCCAGTGAACCTGCATTCAAACCCGACATACAAATGGGCTTTTTTTTCAAAAACACCAGCATCCTGAGGGTTTATATGACCTCTGCTGTTGCGAACCCTCGTAAAAAAAAATACTAGAGATAGGGATGTCCCAGCCTTAGCTGCCTTTTCATCACCCTCCACGAAACATATTTCCAGGAGTCACATCCGGGTCTGAAGTTGCTTGTATATTATCGCACCTGAAAGCAGATGTCTCAGTCCTGGAGCCCTGCCACCTCGCTAAGCGTAAGCTGCTCTCTCTCCAAAGTTCAGGCAGCAGCACTCTCAGCTCGTAAGTCAAAGGGCTTGTTCTAAATGCTCTGTATACCACTTGATTTTAATTGCTGATATTAAATGTAATAAATAGAGGTGAGAAATGGGGTTTAGAATAATAAATACTTTAAGAAAATATCTAATATGTATGTCATAAAAATATAATATAAACTATATACATTTTCGATTATTCTATATACTCCATCGCTGTACAAAAGTCGATTGTCGTTATCCTAGTAGGAAAAGTTAATTTAACAGGGACCTGTTTCGCCACTTTTATTGGCCGATTTAATTGAAGTTTTGGGAATTTATTTTTACAATGTAAATATTTTTTGATATGCAAGAGAAGAGTTTTCCACCAAACTCTAGCTAGAGGAGGACTCGACGGTTCTGTGTTAAAATGGTTGTAGTGCCTTTCACATATTAGTAGCTTCTGGTCAACTTTTATATCCTTATGTTTCGATTCAAAAGTAGGAGTAGCTAATTTGTCGATTTCCACCTGAAAGGAAATACGTTTTAGTTTATGCGTTGACATCGACAAGTTAGGCTTTTACTTTTGGCCTCAGTTTGGTTTCCTTCAGAGAAAACGAAAACGCTCTGGCAGCCTTTTTCTTAGTTAATTTGACATTTGTTGAATCTCCCTGCCTTCCAAAGAGTCCTCTTGCCTCTGCCATATTAATCATATATGTCGGGTCCAAACGTGTCACTTCCTTTTGCACATTTTGGCAAAAGTACATGAAAATTTAGTATCATTTACCGACTTACTAGATTATTTTCAAAACTTATATGCAAAAACCATGCATCGCCTAGTCTAAATTGGATTAACATTTTCAACAAAATAAATTTGGTTCAGAGGTAGAACCATGTAAGCTTTGTTGTTTAAAAAGAATATTACAATAATTCAATAAAAAAATATAGAATAATAATACGTCAGTAGAAGATGTCTAAAAAATATGGAGAACAGAAATATAAAATCTTACTGTTCCATACCTTTCTTTTAAGTAAGGCCAAGTAGACGCCTTCACTGCCGAGCTGAAGACACTCCCCTTCATCAGGACAAATGTCGGGTAAGCATGATACTTCATAAAGATCACAAAGTGGTACCTGGAATGTAGATTTTTAGTACTAGCGCAGCTTGCTGTTTCATTCAAATATAACAGCTCTCAGTGTAAGAAATTAACCTGTACAATGATTTCTTCGGAAATCTGAGGTTCGGACGATTCATCAGTTTCTGGTGCTTCTTGAGGGTTGACGTTTTCAACGTGTTGGCCTTGATTTTCTTCGTAGTGTTTGTCAGCTGCCCATTGATTAATTTCATTCACCGCATCACTAACCATTTCATTATTCTCAGTGAGTGATCTTGACTGCGTTTCATACAAAACGGCTTGTATCTGTAAACAGAGATATTTAAAAAAGAAAGAAGAAAAAACGAGCTATTTTTACACTGGTGTAAAAGTTTTGTAACCTTAAAAGATAATCAGTGAATTTACAGTGGATTGTGTTTGGAGGATGTGTTTTATGTTTTTAAGTCATTAAACATACTAAAACAGAGCTGAATTTATAGAATTTCAAAACTGTAAAAACGAGCTTTCAATGTAAATGATATTTCGTATCATTTATTAACATACAGACAGTTATGATAATACACCAACAGGCAAAAAATTCCATCCAATTGATTTTTTTTTTTCATTTTTTCAATAAAAGAAAATTCTACCCTTAATTTGTCTCATGGTTTTTGTTAATAAATATTTGTTATGCCGTTTTAAATTGGGAATATCAACAACAGATAAACTTAATCTTTGGTCCAAATCAAGGATATAGAATTTTTCTATGTTTACTTTTTACAGAATTTAAAATGATAATTCAGTCTCATTTGAATTCTGAAGGAATAAACTGTTCAGTTTCATCTTTATTTTCTTAATTTCAATTTTAAACTTCTGGACGCCCTAGAACAGAACCACAGGACAACCGTTTTTTGACTTGAGAATTTTTCGAAACTGGTACCTTATTGTTGTTCAAGTGATTCATCGGCTCCAGCAAGTTCGAGGTGTCCAAATTTCTAAATGCTCTGCTCAAAGGAGATTGAACGGCTTTTTAAAAAGCTTTTCGCCTCATAAAAGGACAGAATTGACCAGAACACACAGAGTTGCATGGCTCGCATTTGCTCGAGAACACAGCTATTGGTCTTTGGTTGATAAGTCTGCTTTACTTTTTACAGATGAGTGTAGATTTGCTCTACGATCTCCAGACGGGTGTGGGGAAGGTGAAATGAAAGGTACGAAGCCTGTAATTTTTCCCTTTTCAACTAGCTCAGTGATGGTGTGGCTGGAATATCAATGGAGAGTCCCACGGAGTTGGATTTAATTGTGGAGGGCCTTTGACATCCACTCGCTACGTGGATGAAATTTTGGAACATCATGCATTGCTTGTACTCGATGAAATTAGCGACAATCCTATTCTAATGCATGATAATACCTGTCCACATGTTGCTCGCATAGTACAAAGTACCTTCAACAGAAGAGAACACTCTTTTGAATATAAAGTTCTATTACGATTAATGTAGAAGTTTGCATGTAATAATTATTCGATTTTTTTCTGTATATAAAAAATATATAAAATAACACTTGGATTATGACAGAACTTTGCAACAATGCATTTAATTAAATCCTCTAAAAGTTATTTAACGATGGATAAGGACATGGCGGACATACTTCAATACCTAAGCATAGTATGAAGTACACAAGGACTGCACTCATGCATGGTTAGTAAGTACAAAACAGAAGAAATTAATGTTTTAGGGGTTTGATGAATTTTTAATTTTCTCTGTCAAACAGCAATTTATACTTTTTAAAAAATGATTAAATAAAGGTGGAATTTAAAGTTACTCCTTATTACCAAATCTTAAAAGATAGGTGCAGCAATGATTTCTCTGAGACAAGTCCAATCCAGGCTGGCATCCCACAAGGGAGTGTTCTCAGTCCCATGTAATTTATCATACAGTCATACTGCTGACTGGCTGATAATCCCAACACCAACCTTACAATTTTATCTCTTAACTCCAATCCTACCTGAGCTACATCTAATATCCAGGAGCATCTTGAGCTCATTGAAGGATGGTGCAAATCATTAAAGATGAAACTGAATGAGACACTGTAAGGGTAAAGGTCCCTGGTTCGAATCCAGCGGCCCTGCTTTCGAACCCGACATACAAATGGGCTTTTTTTCAAAAACACCGCTACCCTGAGGGTTTATATGACCTCTGCTGTTGTGAACCCTCGTTAAAAAAAAAAAAAAATAAAATAAAATAAATAAATAAACTAAATGAGAAAATTAATATGTTCAAGTTTAGCAACAGTCTTGCTCACGTCTATACATTCACGGTAAAGAGCTACTGGCACAAGAAAAATCTTAGGGCTGTACTTAGTAGACTGACGTGGAATCCATACACAGGACTCAATAACTGGAACAACCACAAAGACTTATAGGGCCGAAATCAGATATGGCATTAAAGAAGAAATTTTGTACAAAACATTGCATTGATTTTTGGACATACAAAGCAGTACTGAGGGGGAACCACCAAGCCATTGATTGTCCAAAGAATCCAAACATTCCGATCAAGCCCTCAGAAGAATTCTCCAGACTCCTTACTATGCCTCCAACTTCACTATCCAAAATGACCTTAACATTCTCCTTGTTAAAGAATTGATCCATTCCTACGTCAACTTTCACTCTGCTTTCTTTCAACCCATCCTAACCCACTGCCCAACCTTTCTCCTCTACTTCCCATCCCATGAACCTTCCATGTTGCTTCAAACGACGATGACCTCGAGACCTCATCACCCTTAACCAGATAACCGAGTGCCAGCACTGGCTGGCTTCTCATAGCATGTGTTTGGGTGCAGTACTAGCCGCAGTGTTAGTGTTTTGCCAGGGATTTTATAGCATCAATATCAATTTGTAATGTGTATAATTCATGTAGAGGATATAAATAAAAATTAAAATATAAAAGTCTTTAAGATAATACACTACCAGTGGATTGTGTTAAGAGATTTTTTAAAATGTTATTGTATGGTTTTGGTGGTCGATGATAGATCTAATGATTTATTTTTTTTCTTTAAAAACAGTTAAGTAAGTTGTATAATGTATAAAACTGTTGGATTACAACTTGCCCGAGTACTTAAACGACATACAATAAATACATTTATTGCACCAAAATAAATGATTATTCATGATGTGATATATTTCGACTTGCTTATTCATAATCGTACAATAGTATCACATACTTGTGGCATAGACATTGCCTTAAGGAGCGTATTTCTTTGAACATTTAGTATGTTTTCATTGATCTTTTCATTTTTGTAATGTTCAGTCAGGGCATACATCACAGTAAAATCGCCCCCTCTTGAAATAGCCACATCAACCGGGTTAGTAATAGAGGTGTTCGAACTAGGCGGGCATGCCATCACAGCAATAACATTGTGCAATACTCGATTTTCTGGAGATATGCTCGCAAATTCTTCTGAAAAAATTGACACATTGAAAGCCCCGATATCATGGAAATATTTCTCATATTCAGTTTTCCTAAAATTAAAACAACACGATTACAAATCAAAATATGCAAAACATTAATTCTTAAAAATGAAAATGCGATATGAAAGTTAAAGCAATCTCTGAACAGTAAACGTGAAAGTATTTTTAGCGAACTCACTTTTGCCCAGTGCTAAAGATTAATAGCTGATCGATATTTGGATTGTTGGCGATCATGGAAGCGAAAAAGGCAGTTGAAGGTGGCGTTATAATGTGCGTCTGAGCCACTGAGCCACATAGCTCTAATTTCTCCATCACCTTTAAAAACATCACAGCTCCAAGGCACAGAGATTTATCCTGAAAATTATTAAACTTTGGATGAGTAGACAATTTAAAAAGGAATGGAAAATACTGACAGAGTTTTTTTTTAATTACATATACACATTAAATGTAAACCATTAAATACTTTTGTATTTTTCATTTTACAATACAAATCAACTGATTGGCATTTAATTATTTTGATTATATGAATCTTGTAGGAAGTTAGTAAGAAAAAAAATTCTATAACATGCTATTTTTAATTTTTGAACACAACAGATTGTTGTATTTTAGTCAATATTTGTAATACACTCACTTGAATAATGAAATGTTTTTTTGTAACTAGGTCGGAATTTAAAATATTTTCTCTGTTTTTGTTATAGCAGTGAATGTATCTTGGCACGATATGGTCTTTTATGAAATCGTCGTTTGGATCTTGGTCATTGTCATCCTTCAGTTCTGTTTCCAAACATTTGAAAAAGGCAGATTTCCTGGGGGACAAAAAAAAAACAACAAAAAATTGACAAATTCATACGACCAACGACTAAAGCTTCAACTTACTCAATTTTAAAAGAATTTATCCATCCTCCGATAACCGGCCCGTTTGAAATTTTGTGCGTGATCTGCAAATGAGGCGGTAGCATGTCTTCTAGTATGTGAGCTCTGTTCTTTATTCTTAATCGGGATATAGCAGCTGCCAGTTGAACTTTATTGATCCAGAGAGCAGATTCGATTTCACTCAAGTTTTCGTTATTAAACAACACTTCCAAAGAGGACTCCATAGTGTCTCTTAGTAAAAAATCTCTTCTGTATAAATCAAAAACTATTACCCATACTTTCCAAGGATACAGACCAAACTATAAGAACAAATATTTAAATGACAATAAACAATATTCGCACATATGAAAAAACAAAAACAAAAAAAAAAACTGTGGGATTATTGTATAAATGAAGTATTTTATTTTAGTTGTACTTCACATACCTGTGGGTAAGTTTTAAAGAACTCAATATCCTCTAATGCCTCTTGCAGTATAGGCTTAACTATGAATAAATGTTAAATTTTATTTTTAACTGCATGTGAAACATTTACACAGTTTTTCTTACAGCGCAAAATGTCGAAGGCTAATGTGTAAACCCTCCTTAGCTGCTCTTGGTTTTTCCCTATTAAAGCATGAGCCACCAAGTTCTTTTCAGAAAGAGTGAGTAATTGGCTGGTGAAAATTAAATCTTCACGGGTCCAAGTTATTGGAAGTGCGGTGTCCGAATCAATCTCTGATTCCAACTTGGGCTGTTTGACACATGTTGGCTGTGCTTCATCTTGTTCACCAGATGAAGTGATATGTTTGTACTTCCTTAAAAAAAGTTGTTAACATTAATTGTTCACAAGCAAATTAAAGGTCAGTTTTATTATATAGTAATTTCAATCAACAAATCGAATAAAACAAGATATTATTATCATATTACAACTTGAAATTAACAAAAATTATGATAAAGTAACCTTAAAGTTCGAAAATCTGTGGAGCAGTTTGGCCTTAATTTTGATCGAAGTTTTGAGCATTCACCTAACTATATTCAACAAAATGACCAAATGAATTGAGAAACTGAATACCGAATTATTCACTTATAATGTTTTAATGCAGCCTAGTACAGATGATTTCAGGTTATGTGGACCAAAAATATATGAAAATCTTTACGTTTTTAGTTGGTCCTATTAAACCAAAGTAATAATTGGCTTATAATTGTTATGTGAACAGTGGTTGAGATGAAAAATTAGTGTCACGAGCGAGACTCGAACCCATGACCTCAAGCTCTACACCCCAGTGCTCTAACCACTTGATCTATTGTGACTTTGGTCCCTCGGGACACCAACTCATCATTTACATAAAAATTATAAATCAATTTAAATCTTTACTTTGGTTAACTAGAACCAACTAAAAACCATATGGATTACTACCTGAACTTTGCTAACAGCTACTTTTGGCCATCATGTGACGCCGAAAATTGAATCCGATTACACTAAATTTGAATATAAGCCAAAATGAGGGAAACTTGAAAAAGTTATAGGTTGAGATGGGAAGGTGATGATGTCCGATAGATCAAGTGGTTAGAGCACCGGGGTATAGAGCTGGAGGCCATGGTACGAGTACTGCTCATGACACTAATTATTCTTTTCAACCACATTTTGCATAAAAAATGATAAAACAATCATTACTTTGGTTTACTAGGTTCCAACTAAAAACACAAAGATTTTAATATATTTTTGGCCGACATAACCTGAAATCAACTGTAATAGGCTGTATTAAAGCATTGTAAGTGAATAATTCGGTATTCAGTTTCTCAATTCATTTGGTTGTTTTATTGAATATAGTTTGGTGATTTATTGATTCTCCAATTAATTCGTTTATTTCTTGCTCTGCATTTCGGGGCTCTGCTGCCACCTTCTTTTTTGGAGTTCAAACCTTATTTATTCCTAACTTCAAACCCTCAAAGTAAGGTTTGAACTATGCAGTACTGTTGTAGACTATGCAATGAGGAGGAAGAAACAACAACCCATATCATCTTCGAGTGTGAAGCAACAGCTCAATGGAGACATAACCTGAAGTACAAAGAAAACCCACGGAAAGGAATCGTTGCAACGACAGTAATGACCTAATACTTTTTAAGAGAAGAATTGAGTCGATTGCACTGAACTTGAAATAGGACAAGTATAATAAGCCAAAAAGCTGCCGTAAGTGGGGAATGCAAAACCTCTGCTTTTCTGTACATCTTCGAATATGAAGCAACAACACAATAGAGACATAAACTGGGGTTCAAAGAAGACCCAGGGAAAGGAATCCAAGCGACGACAGTAATGACCTAGAACTTTTAAAGAGAAGAATCGGGGGGGAAAACCGACTTCTTAGAATGGAGGCATCATCATCATTGTTAACAATAAACGAATTAATTGGTTACAGCAGTATTTCAATATAGTTCATCTAACTAATTATTCAAGCGTATACTTTAGAAACTATTCCTGAGCCATTGTCACGTATTTGTAAACTCTTTCTAACTCCATTTTATTCTTTATTCGTGTGCCTTTCTTTCGCAAAGTTTTCTAAACATGCTTTCGTTGCATAATGCGTGGTTTCCATTTTATTCGGCACGGATGTAAAATTAGTTATTCCATAAGGAAAACAAGAAGTTGTAAATATAAATTAAAATGGGTGAATCTAACACCACCGATAGGGTGAGGGGTTTACGGGCTGTGCGTTATTCAGACTTCGCGTGTCTGGTGCGGCTTAAGCTTTATCGGACGACGGCGGTAATGTCGTACGATTCTCCTAAGTTGGGAGGTGTCCGTAAAATTTACAAGGATCATTCTTTTTCTTGGCATGGTTGATTTTTGAAAAACGCGGTCCGGTAGAATGGTGATTTCCATTTGGAAGTCCAATTGAACATCGAAACCTCAACTTTTTTAAATTAGATTAACTTATTTTTTAGTTTTGTTTTTCTTTCAGTTTTGTGACTACGGCATCTTAAATAAAGATGATATTATTTAAAATCCGATACAAAATTTTTTGATTTGTTTGCTAGACTGTTATGGGCATTACATAATTTTTAATATTATAACAAGTAAATCAAAAGCACTGATATTTGTTTGTTTTTGTGCCTTTCAACTTATTAGCTGGATTAATCTTATTTAGTTGTACTGTACTACTTTTAAATGATATTAACAAATATGTTAGGGGCCGCGGTGGCCGAGTGATTAGGGTGTTCGAGTGGTATTGTCACACTAACAGTTCTGAGTTCGAACCCCGGCACGCCCCATGGATTTTTATTTAATTGTGAGTATTGTTAGGTTTGATCCTCGTCAGCGACACCCACCCAACCGGTTAAGACATTAGACAGACGTTAACACAGGAATTATTTTATTTCATTTTCAAATATGTATAAAATTTAAAAGTAAGTCGGTTGACATTCGAAATCATTATTAGAACCGTTATTTTTAGAAAACGGTCAGTAATTTTTTCTAAACGGCTTTATGCTTTACATATTAGCTAGAGAACGGTACTCTGGTTGGTTTATACCGGGGGGGGGGATGGGAGTGTGATAGAAATTCCAGAGACGACGGTCGGAATCGAACCTACGGCCGGATCCAACCTCTAGGCTACCGTACGGTCAGTAATAAATCCATTATTTCTTCATATCATAGACAGTTCACTATTGACCACTATTCTACTCTTCAAACAGACGTTCTTTTTCAGAAAATATAGCAAGAAGCAGTAACCGAATTTCTTACAGTATGAATTTGAACGAAAATTGGCTATCATTATCAACAAGTACATAATGACTGTTCATACCTTAATTAAAAGGGTGAGCTTATTGGTGTTGAACGCTGGGAAAAGTGCCTTTCAATCTAACTGTAAGACTTATCACGGTTTAGCGATTGCATACACTTAAGACAAAGTGCTTGTGTTATTTATATTGTTTGTCTTAATGTAATTAAAGGATTTTATCTCTACACCATTCACCTTTGAGTCTCAGGTTGTAAACAATATAGATCGTGCAGGCTATGGTAGACTGGCGAGCATCGAGTTGACGGCTTTACTAATGTTTCTTTTAAATATTAAAAAATTAATGTAAGATTTATTCATATATTTTAATGCGAGCGACTGGGAAACATGGGTAAATACGTAGGACAGATTTATGTTTAAAGAAAGTACGGTGTTCAATCCTTTTTAAAAAGATAGTTCCTACTCACAAGAAGTTGTTTTCCAAATATCCGGATTTCGAGTTTTTAGCTCATCATCAGGTTGTAGGATTGTCTAGAGACGTGGTTGTAGAACTCCTTCAACCTGATGATGAGTAGGAACTATCTTTTTAAAAATGATTTGTTTTTTCATTTACTTTTCCTCCTATTTTGAGGAGAGAACAAATACTCGGTTGTTATCTGCACATATCGCTTTGGGAGATGCCATTTTACAAAAGCAAAGCCGAAAATGTTCAACATTAATTCAAGCATACGCGAGAGCATTATACAAAAAAAAAAATTGGCAGCTAATCGATCTTGTTCTCTTTCAGTTAACACGGAGAGAATTTTCTTGAATCCCCCAGTTTTTCTGTGGGCAATAGGTGCAAGTTCCGACAATAAATTTATAATATTTTTAGGCTGGTCAAATCTTCAAATTATCATTGCTCTACCAAGATATGAGCGACATACCCAGTTCAATTTGAACAAAGGGTACAAAAACATCGGTGCCATATGGCCAAGCATTTCGTTGCGGACTCTTGGCCATAGGATGACCACAGGATCTTTACCGTCCGTACCTAAGCTATATAGAGCTCTTACTGGACGTTGCCGATTCTCAAGATGAGACCTGGCGCACACAGTAGAGTCCAAGCACCCCGAAGGGCTGTTACCGCCTCGCTCCCATCTCGTCAGAATGGTTAATGCCGCACGCAAGGCCGACCGGCCGAAATACAACGGCCAGCCCACCCGCGTACTCCCTAGATAGAGCAGGCGACTCTATCTCTCTGAGTGTAGAGGCTCCTCTAGCGTAGAAACTTCCGGGAACGCCCTGGCAACGGTTTCGGATTATAGTGAGATTGCTACCCACCCCCCAGATGAGCACTGCCTACGGTCAAAGGCCTCGCATCGTGCTAAGCCTACACCTGCTATGCACATTCGAGGGACGCCATAGGCCAAGCCCAGGTGGTCCGATCCTTCGCTTCCCCAAAGGTACCACGCCGGTCATACGCACAACCGTGCAAAGCACACACGATCTTTGAGCATCGCCGATTCACTATCCGCACCAATATATGGCCAAGCAACTATCACAGCACTAAGTTCAAAACTTCATTAGCTCAAAGATGGTGCTTAATTGCAAAAGATTAGGCATGCAAAACAAGATCACCGCTGGGTCTCAGAACGTGTAGGAGTAGAAGGCAACGAGAAAACAGATGCCCTTAAGGGTCGTCGACCTATATCGATAATAGGTCCTGAGCCCATCTGTGGCATAGAGATTCATACTGTCAATTACAATAGACAAAAGTAAAGTAAAGACAAACTGAAAGTAAAGAAACAATGGAAATCACCCATTGGACATATACAATCCGAAAACCTTTCGACATGTTTTGGAAGAAAAGAAATAATAGAATGAATCAAAAGAAGCAGAAAAACGCTTCGAATCCTCAGAGAACTCTGCAGACTGAATGGGCATCCGAAGCAGATTGGTGCTCCAACACAGCAAGTGCGGATTCTGCAGAGTAGCAGAGGAAACACTAACAACATTTTCCCGCAAGAGGAAGTGTTTTAGGATGTACAACCTAACTGTAGAAGAAATTCAACCACTGGGATTTGGCCAACTAATAAAGTTGCTCGACAAAATAGGGCTCACCGGTGTTCTATAAGCACAGAACGGGGGATATAACTCTTAAAGGGCGCAGTAAATTACACCAAGAATGACACATCGACACATCTGCCTAGGTTATCCATGAAAATTAAATAAACATGCAGATGTGATTTCATGATCGTAATGTTAAAGACTTTCGTTCTTTTAACATTTATTTTGATAAAAGCTGATCGTTTTCAGTAAGTTCTCTTGCACATTAGTACGAATATTATTTTTCAAACAATTCGGAGATCATGAGATGCGGTCTGGTGTAACGTAGGTTTTAGAAAAACTTTTTTTTATCGTGCCGGCGTTTAGATCTTTATCGAGATCATCTTCAGGGCTCAAAGCGTTTGTTTTCTTGTAGATGTGTCATTTTTGTGTGTCGTGTGGCACTGTCAACGCACTGGCACGACACAAGAAAACGAACGCATTGAGCTCTGAAGATGATCTCAATAAAGATTGAAACGTGGCACGAAAAAGAAAATGTTTATCAAAAACCTACGTCACACCAGACCGCATCACACGATCTCCGAATAATCATTGACTAACGGTCACTATCCACCAGACAAATGAACAAAATATATTATACACTTTTACAGTACTCGCGAAAAATTCATTTTTACATACTTTATTGTTTCATGGCTTAAGACTTAAGTTACTTGGTATATTTAGAATGTTTAAGTTGCAAAACCTTTTTCATAAAAGATTTTCAAGAATGCGATGTTTATAAAACGACCTGAAAATAAAGAAAGAAGAAAAATTTCTATGAAAGTGTGTCAAATCTTATACATATTTGTGTTTTAAATATAGCAGATCGTCCGGGTTGGTGTCTTCTCAGCGGTTAGAAGCGGTCACTATACGCAAAAGTAAATAGACTCACGTGTGTATAAAAGCTGAACGCTCGTTTTTGTAGAGAAACTGCTTGTACCTAACTAACTCCGTGCTGTAAACAAGCGACTTCCAGTTGTTGCTACTGGGGAGTCGTAAATCAAACTTAAAATGTGGCGCGGGCTCGGACATTTCCCCAGGAGTGCCTAGGTATAAATGGAGTAAGAATTACGTGGGTAAGTTGATTCCACCCCGACGATGAAGCTCCACTAATCGAAAGTAGTTGTCATTTCGCCAAGTTGAATTGCTGGGTAGCACGATACCGAGGTGGGCCAAATGGGCCGTCAGCCCCCCCGGATCCGTTAACGACACCTCCTCCTTCTCCATCGCTAACGACCTCCTACACCTAAACACACAAAGTTTTATTAAAACGGCTAACATATTTGTAAATAACACTTGATTCTGTTTGGGGCAATTTTCACCGCCCATGAAGCAAACAGGTCAAATAGAAAATTTGCATTTAATTCGTCGGCCATATCGTGCGGATTGTCTGTTAGAAATTTGCACAATGCTTGTAAACATATAAAAATATAGTAAATTTATTTTCTCAAAATAATGGAATAAATTAAATCCAGTTGACGCAACACTTATCTATTTACACGTTATATTTTGGACGATTAGGTTCAAATGACGTATGTATTACGGACACGGTATGATACATAGTCGAGTAATATGTAATTATGTACTAACAGACGTCATCAACCTAGAAATGTACAGGGAGCTTTCGATAACACTTGGTATAAACTTTTTTTTTTCTAACCTTAGAACCCTAAGGTTTGAGAATTTATTTAGTACCTGATCCCAGTGATTTCAGGTATTCATATCCATATACAATTAGTTACTACAATTTTACTAAGAAAATTAATTAAGGCTTCAATGTGGTCTTTAATCAAAATGTGATGGTCTGGTGGCCATTGTCCATCATCACATACAACGTCCTTTATTAGGGCTTTTCGGAGTGGTTCTTGAATGGGGCAGTCGAATGTATGGTCGCATGTTTGATGAGGTCTCCCTGGGCAGTCGCATTCTGAATCCGTTATGTGGAATCTATACAGGTATTCACGATTTCGTCCATGGCCGCTTATGAGTTGGATAAGCATTGTGGTGGTGTTTCAGTTTTACTGCCATCCTTGAGTCTACCGTTGGGAAGAACGTTTTAGTTCGAAGACCTTTAACAGTACGTCTCCAACGTTCTTCCCATTGGGCCAATGACATTTTCGAGGCCATGGAGATGACGTAGCTTTTCGGCACTACTGTGATTGTTTTTTCTAGTTCAGAGTTTTCTGTAGCTTCCTTTCCTGCTGCGTCGGTTTCTTCATTACCTTGGATCCCTGTGTGCGCTGGTACCTTTTCAATGCTAATATTCCAGCCATTATCACGCAATTAGTTTATCATATTTCTGATGTCGGATACCATCAGGCTTCGTGCTTTGTAATTTTTAATTTTATCGATGGATATGCGGTTGTCTGTCATAACTGTTGCGTTTTTGTTCACTTCCCCAACATCCTGCTGTGCGACCCATTGAAGAACCTTCAGGATAGCAATGAGTTCAGCTTGGTTGTTCGAGCACCAGCTAGCAAGTCTAATTTGTATTGTTTCTTGCAGTTTGTTGTCTTTTCCATAGATGGCTAAGGCTGCTCCAACCGCATTATTCATTTTGCTCCCATCGGTGTATATCACGATCTTGTCTTGCCATGATACTGACTCTGTGATTCCTTGAGTTCTATAAGCCGGATGGGGTCATTCATTTAAAGACAGTGTGGGTTCCGCGATAAGCGCAAGGAAGGCTTTGTTGTTAAGCGGCCTTTTAATGGTGAAGTAGATATGCGTTAGTTCGCTTAATTTAAGTTCAATCGGGGCTACACCTGCCATGATACAAGCTGCTTGTCCTATATCCTTTTATTATTCGTAGAGCGATTTTTCTTTGTACACCTTCAAGTTTTTTGAGATTTTTCTTATTATCTATAGCGTTTATCCAGACTGGGGCTGCGTATGTTAATAATGGTAGTATGGATCCAGAATAGATGATTTGAAGTGCCTCGGATCTCAGGCCCAGTATACCTTTGCCGAACGAGCAAGCATATTAATCAGTTGCAATGCTTTTTGGCTAATGTAATCGACATGTTTCTTCCAGGTAAACTTGCTATCAAATATTACGTCCAGGTATTTAAGTTCGTTAAAAATCTTTAGTTTTGTTCCTCCAAGATATACATTAATATTTCTCCTTTTTGTTATTACCATTACACTGGACTTGTTCGGGTTAAAGTTGATCTTATTTTCAGATGACCATTTTTCAACTATGAGCCTACATTTATTAGCTGTATATTCGGCGTAGTCAATGTCAAGGGAGCTAGTCATTAGGAGCAGATCACCAGCGAAAGCGACCAATTTTACATTAGTTGGAAATTTCAATTTTAGAACTGAGTCGAACATTATGTTCCAAAAGCCGGGTCCAAAGCACGATCATTGAGGGCAACCTTTATCTTCCATTTTTTGGACTAGTAGCTGTGCTTAAATTGGCAATTCTGTTAGAAAAGTAATTTCCGGCCAGATAACACAGATTTCTAGGACAGGAAAAGCAGCGTAGTTGGATCAATATGGATGGCCACCATGCAGCATTGAATGCACCTTTAACATTTAAGGAGATTATTGTTTCCTTAATCCCTCATTCGAGGGTTGATGTCTTATGGTCTTATCACTTGGTGAATTTGAAACTTTTTAATTTGAGTTGCTTAACCCTTTTCTTGTTTCAGAATTTCAGTAGCAAGTCACAATTCTTCTTTCCGTTTGAAAGCCGCTTGTGACAGGTCTCCATTCATTCCTTTTTAAAAAGTTAGTTTCTACGCACAGTAAGTTGTTTTTTAACGATCCGGATTTCGAGCCTTTTAGCTCTTCATCAGGTTGAAGGACTTCTACAACCACGTCTCTCGACGTGCATTGCCAAAGTAAACCCACCGACACCTCCGCCAACGCGACGTTCCAATTAACAGATGATTTTTTAATGACGCTCAATTTGAACAAGCGAAACGCGGAATTTATAACACAAATAAACATTAGTAAATGTTAAATTAACATTATTAATGACTATAAAAATAATAACAATTAAAGTAATTAGTTTAGTTTAATTATTTGGATGTTTGATATTTTTATGTACTTATTTAAAATGGGAGGTAGATCAAAATCTGTTATATTATTAATGTATTTATCACCATGTTCAATTTTATATTTTTTAATTTCAAATTTCTCAAAGCAATCTAGTTCTTTCCCTTTGTTGAAACTATGTAACACTCTTGTATTTAAATTTGAACTGAATCCATTCATTCCACTCCGACCTAAAAGTGTGTGTGTGTGTGTGTGTAAAATGTATATATATATATTTTTAATAATTAAATTTATTTATTAAAACTGGTCTTATTAGACCAAGCATTGCATTAATTTAACAATAATATTATAGAATAAATAAATATTTACATTCTTATAAACCCATTGGTACAATAAGATTTACATTTCACTAGTCATCATTCACTTTTAACCAAACAAGTTCATTTGGCTTTGTTCTTTTTAACTTCTTTCCATGTTTCGGTTACGTAAGAGTTTGGTCGCCTCCACATTCTCGTGCTGGCTGTGGCGAGCCTGGTTTTTGGCGGCAAATCGTTGTATTCCCGCCGTAACTTCAGCGATCTTAAGATCCCTATGTAAGTCCTTATTCCTTATGTACCAAGGAGCATCGATCACGTTACGTAAGATTTTATTTTGGAGTGCTTGTATGATTTTGATATTGCTGCGTTTGGTGCAACCCCATACCATATGCTCACACGCTTTATGACTTGGTATTTTATAGTATAGTAGATAGTAGTAGTAGGTATAGTATTTTATTCTGCATAGCATGATTGGAGCCACGCCCTATCAACCAGTATGGTATGGTATGGTGGCAAGGGTACTAGGAGGAAGTGGGGTTTGTGTGCCCGCCAGGCTGCAGATTCTGGCTTATTGTACCTTCCTATTTCCTTGGTTTAGTCAATAGACTCGATCCTTTTTTCAGAAGTATCAAGTCATTGACTGTTATTGCTTCAATGTGGTTCCCTGAGTCGCTTTTATGCGTCAGATTGAACCTCCATTGAGCCGTTGCTTCGCATTCGAAGATGATGAGTGGCTGTTTCCTCCTCCTCATTACATAGTTTGCAAATAGGATCACTATTATATATGCCCATGTTATGTGTCAAGATGTTTTCTCAGATGCCAGTGGCCGGTTAGTAGTCCTACCACTCCGCTGAGATTTGCCCTCTCCAATTGTAGCAGTGTTTTTGCCAGTTTTGGTGAGGGTTGTTTTATCATGAGTTTACTGTGTCTAGCACTGCTAGAGTTTATCCATTTTTCTCTTTGTTTTATTTGGACCCATTCTGCGATGGAGGATTCTATGTTTGTTTTCGATATCCCAAGGATAGGCTCGGGGCCTATGTATGGTCTTGCGGATCTTTCTCTGGCCAGTCTGTCTGCTTCTTCATTACCCAAAATTCCCCTGTGCCCTGGCACCCAGGATACCGTTACCTTGTTGTGTTTCCCCAGGTTTTGGAGATTTTGGATGCATTCACTGACTAATTTTGATGTAATCCTTGTGCATGCCAGTGCTTTGATAGCTGCTTGGCTACCTGATCTTATGAGGATTTTTTGTCAGTGTAACTTCTTTTAAGATTTTCCAGGGCACAAGCATTGATAGTATGTATTTCTGCTTGAAAGACCGAGGTTTACTTCCCTAGTGAGTTTGATTGCTCATATTTTGGGCTTGTGCAGAAAACACCTGATCCGGTTCTTTCATTTGTTTTGGACCCATCCGTATACCATATTATCATTGTATCCGATGTTCTCCTGTGTTCTTCCTCTCCTTTGTAGTCTGTTGAAATTTTGTAGGAGGTTGTGAAGATTGTTTCCGGGAAAAGGGTGTGTTAAGACTGGAATAATAATTCGATTGGAGCCACGCCCTATCAACCAGTATAGTTGTCTATATTACAACTTTTTTTTCTTCACGTGTTCTTTCCATCTCAGCTTGGCATCTAAGATCATTCCCAGATATTTAGCTGTATTGCTGTATAGTATACTAATCCCATCGATTGTGAGCGACGGAACATGGTCCATCTTTTTGTTTGTAAAGATTAGATGAACTGATTTAGCTTGATTTTCCATTTTTTTGTCCATTCGTTTATCTTATTACATGCATTTTGGAGGATTTTGGTTGAATGGTTGATAGTCGGTCCTCGTGATATCACCGCTGTGTCATCTGCAAATGTTGCAATTTGTACTCCATCTATTTTCGGAAAATCACTGGTGTATAACAAGTAAAGCAGTGGACCTAGTACGCTACCTTGTGGCACTCCTGCATTTATTGTTTTTAATTTTGAATATTGATCACTCTAAACAGTCTGTCAGTTAGGTAGAAACTGATAACATCGACATACTGCTTTGGATATTTTTAATAACAAATTTAATGTTTTGTCAGCTTTTAAAACTTCTAGTCCGACCTCCGGCAGACTGTTCATCCATTTACGTAAGCCAAAAAATACGTCATTCCATCGGCGTAAGGTACTTTATATTATGCAAATTTTAAAATAAAATATTATACATAGCTATGTTGTAAAAGATTATTTTCATTTATTTACTTAATGAAGTTTTTTTTCATTCATTCATTAAGGATGAGGATGAAGTTTTGCTAAACGGCACAAAACCTAATTAGCCGTTGTTAAAAAAAGAAAAAAAAATCACGAAAAAACGTGATTGTTTTCCTTGTTGCGTGTCAAAGAAATTGGTCTAAGCGGAGAGCTTTTGACACTTGCAAACTAAGTTTGTCTTACAATTTTTTTTCGTGTCAGCGCCGCTTTGGTCGATTGCTTTTCAAAAGCTCTCGACAGCCTCTTGACAAATCAGCGACTCTTCTTACAGTTAAACTGGCGTTACGTGTGTGCATCGAGTTTCAGGTAGTAAAAGGTATTTTATGTTTTTATCTTATCGCACACAGTCTCTCTGTCAAACACCGGTAAGGACTTTTACTGGTGATACTGAAGGTCACGCGGTCAAAAAATCCACGTAAGATCTGATAGAGAAGCAGCTATTAATAAAAAATAGTATGTAAAAATCATATCAAAATTAGTCAGCGAATGCATCCAAAATTTCCAAAATCTGGGGAAACACAACAGCCTGATGAAATCTCGGGTACTAGGACACAAAAAACAACGACAGGACACAAGAAAACGCAGATACATTGGCGAGATGAAGATACATATTTAGTGAGAGTGTCAGCGAGTTTGTGGTGTAAGTACACCACGGTCTTTCATTCTGAAATCATGGCATCAATACTTGTCCTTAGACAAGTCCAACCAACAAAACCTAGCGAAAATCTTTGGTACCAGGGCCAAAGGAATCATGGGTAACGAAAAGGCAGATAGATTGGTCAGAGGAGGATATACAACACCATACAGGCACCTATTCTTGGGCTAACAAAAACAAACATGGAATCGTCTATCACAGAATGAATTCAAAAAGACAAAAGGACAACAGGTATTTGAAAAAACATCTACCTAATATGGATAGGTCAATAATATAGCTCCATATAGGGAGCGCGTGGCAATGCTACCCGATATGACAATTGTGCTTGAGTACCAGCGTGACCGCTTCTCCAAGTCTTCTACATATCAAAGAAACCTTGGATTTTAAAGGGTTCAACCTTATGTCATTTACACCAGCCCAGTTCTGCACGTAACTTCTTATTGACCCAGTTTCTGATTCTAATTATAAAGTGGCTTTGGCTCTTACTATAAATCTTATGCAAAAGTGACCAGTTTTAAATTTGAAGCCATACAAAAAAAACCAAAACTGGGACACCAACAAGAACCTTAAGGGCTACTTTTTGAGTATTTTCTCGTGTCGGAGATCGTACATTCCTAGAGAGTTCCTATGGGAAAAATATAAATATTTCTTGGCCAATTAAATTGTGTATACACGATATCCAACGATTCATACGTACAAGTCTATTTATAAAATAAAGTACGTGCTCTAATGTAACCTTATGTAGTTGAATATTAGTTAGAAGAAAAGATGACAGAAAAATCGATTTGTATTGTGCAAACAACTCAGGGTCGTTAGCAAATAAGTAGGAAGTCCATTGAAAAAATTGATCGTAAAGAATGATTTATTCACAATCATTTCTTTCGACCACGTTGTTGTTGTATTTATGAAGCAATTGTTTGGAAAGTTAACTTGTAACCTCAAAACGCCAATTTTAGTTTTTTTAGTATATTCCAACTAAATGTGATTGATGTGAGTTTTATAAAAATCAACCAACAGTAATCTCATTTGGCAGTTAACCATGGATATGGTAAATTCTGAAATGAGAATCTATGACCAATCGAAGTAGCAATAAATGTTCAAATATTATTTGTACAAGAAACAAAATTGATGTTCGTTTCGGACAACGAAAAAACCCCTGAGTACACATTTTCAGGGAAATCAGAAAATATAATTTAATCATAATTTTCGCGAGGCATTCTGATCTGCCTATTTTCCTCATTTTGTATGAAGTTTTTAGCTCATGGTCTGCCTAGTCTCGACGGCTTTGTCTGTGAAGTCCTGTCATTTCGCCAGCTGCAGTTGGTCTTTGATCTGGTTCTGAAACGCGCCTAAACAAACCGACTCGGCGAAGATAGACGGACCGGGGTGATCGTACACCATACAATCAGAAGCCGAATGGAGTGGCGAAAGTATTACTCAAAGACAAAACGAGGTTCCTTAAGGTTCTTACGCTGTCGTTTCTAGGACCTTACCTTGTTGCAGCAGATGGTCCCTTTAGGGCTCAATTATGTGGACTATTTTAAATGTGCAAAAAAGGTATAAAATTATTCTAAACGGTCTTAAATAATTTGGCTAATGGATGTGTATTTCTAAATCGAAACTGCAACTCAGATCTATTGTCCCATCCCCGTAAGCTTCCCAGTTTCAAAATTAGTCTGTTTCCCTCTCGTGACACTGACGTTTTTTATCTCAACCAATACCTTTCACAAAGATTAATTAATTGAAAATGAGTTAATTGGTCAATCGGACGAACTGTAATGGATTAGTCTGTAGGTTTCTTTTTCTGTATAGGTGAATATTGTCTATTTGTTGTTGTTTTGCGTTTCTGTTCTTTTTTGTAGTTTCTGAACGGTGCTTGTTTTGCGACCGTTTGTTATTGCTAGTGTTGTTATTGGTAGTTCTTTGTTGTAATTTTCGGAGTTGTGCGGGATTGTTTTAGCTTACGGATTATGTGTCATAGTGCTGCAATTTTATGTTGACGTGGGTGGTTGGATTGTGCGTTTATGTCAATTGCAGTGGGTTTTCTGTATATTTTGAATTTCATTTTCTTGTTGGTTCTGGTGAATAATAAGAAATTGATGCTATTGTTATTTTCAGTTTCTGTGGTGATTCTAATTTTGTGTAATGAGTTAAGGTCCTTCAGTATTATAATTAATTCAGGTTTTTAGTTGACATAAGAAAGTTAATGGCACGAGCGGGTTTCGAACCCACGATCTTCGGGTTGACACGCCGCTGCTCTACCACTTGAGCTATCGTGACCTCGATCCACTCGGACACCAACTTCCCTCTCAGACCTTTAGTATGTTTTCTGTGTTATGTCATCGATGTATCTAAATAGATATAGTATTCCGTTCTCAATCATAACTTTTGGGAAGTGGTTACCTTCAACGTTTGGAGAAACCCCTCTGCAAGAATGCAGATGTTGGGTTCCCTAGACCGTCTTTGGGGTGGTATATGTCAATGTTGAATTTAAATTCACTAGTTTTCGTGGTCCGCTTTACCAATTAATATCTTTCAATTAAAACTAAACCCTTAATTAGTTGAATTTAAAATAATTTTGTTCACTGGTTATGTTTGCTAGTTAGGGACTCGGACCTATTGTGTACTTCGGAGGATCTATCTAGTAGAAGAAAGGTCCTGACACCATTAAGGATAGGCCATATGAGTTTGACACTTATCGTGCAATACCACCATCACCACGCATATAAACATACAAGTCTGGTCATATTCTTTCGCCCAGTGTATTTTTCAAAGCGTGGTCGTACCCCCTCCATTCTCGCTAATAATTTACTTTGACCCTCTAGGCGTCACACAGTCACCCCAAAATACTCGATATTCCTCTGGGCGTGGTTGGACAACCCCTTCCTATCACGCTAATAAATTATATTCATTGTATTAAATTAACCCAACAGAAATACAATATAGATTTAAAAATCGCTATAGCCCTGAGGTACTGGAACGCTGTCTGTGCCCGCCGCCATGCTACAAGACATGGGACTGAAGATTTACCAAAATCGAAAAGTGGTATTTTATTTTTTTCCAATGGAGGCTCATCAATAGGTGATTTCTCCTTACATGTTTTCATGTTAATTTTATTCTTATAACATTTTTATGGTTGTTCTTGCTTTACAGATGTAAAAAAATCAATAAAAAAGAAGAAAAAAAAACATTGTCAAGTCTTCTACAAATGAAAGGTGCTCGATCGTTATTTGAGTTTATATAAATCAGTATATATATATATATATATATATATTTATTTATTTATTTGACAAGATATTTTCTAACAATGAGAAATTTGCAATTTACACACACACACACACACACACACACACACAGAGTAATCAGTGGATCTCTTTACAATAATAAGACAAATACAGTACGAACATTTAGTTGGTCTGCTGAAAAAAGATCGTATAATTACATTGAAAATTTCTAGTGTAGAAGTAGAATTATGCAGAAACATTCTGGCTTACTGATTACTCAAATTTAGGATAAAGGGTTGAGATTTTGAAGGGCAATCCTACTGCTTAAATATTAATTGCAACAAAAACAAAATGTATATAACATGGATCTGAAGAAATAAAATATATATGACATGGATTTTGCCTATAATAAAAGCGTATCATTCAATAAAAGTGCATTGATATTTTTGTTAATATTTCTACAAACCCCTAGGGATCAGATATGTATATAAAAAATGTAGATTGTTTTAATGAAGGGTGCCTTGAGAAAATTTTAAGTATTTTAAATATATTTTTCTAGGTATGCAGGTCTAGTCGAACGGGTATTTACTTTTCTCTGTGTTTTTTTTTGTAGGATTTTAACTGATGAACGCGATTTTTTGGTACAGAAAGGAAATAAAATTTTACTTACATCAGTGCGGAAAACATCTTCGTTGATGCAGTAACGCCTATTGCTGTTGTAATAATGAGGTCAGAAGGGTATATCAATGTGCCACTAAAACCAAACGAAGGTTACCCTCGACTGTGCGTGACTCATCTTTTATAGTATGAAAAGTAAAATATGCAAGGACCCGCACGAAATCTCCGTTTCCATTTCCCTATAGAAAATTTCCCCTTTGATTGGGCATTATTGGAGTAGTAAATAAAGATTAACCGATTCACCGTCCGTAGAAAAACTGTCACCACCTCTTGTGCATGTTACGAATGGCAAACAAGGCTTTGGGAATGGGATCGGCCCAGATTCGTTTTTATCTTTAATTCTGAAAAGAGTACGGCCTAGTCAATATCGACATCTGAAAGTAATGGAGGTGACGTACAATCGTTCTTCCCCATGGCTAGGGGGAATGATTGTTCTCTACCCTTACGTTTTCCCTTCCTAATCATTTACAATTTAGTTTTATTTTCCTTAATTCTACATAAGCGGTTCGTTCTCCTAATATTTTAGTAATCAAAACAAAAATATCGTACTTCTTGTTTCGGAGCAGGGAGTAGTCAATCCAAGAATGTAAATTTGTTTTGTACTTGAAACTCTAGAAGCATACAATGAGGCGCGAGTTTTCCTTTGACTTAGAGAAATCAAATCTTCCGAATAAACCTAGGTACCAAAAAAGAATGGGAACGAGAGGGAAACACCTCTTTCAAGAATGGCACCATCCTTTGGTACACAGCTGGATCTGGAGCACAAGAAGATACAGGGGCAGGAGTATTTGGATCTCGAACCAAATATTCAGAACCCATGGGAAAATACACCAGTATTTTCCAAGCTGAGCTTCATGCAATCGAAAGATGTACCCAACTCAATCTAAGTAAAGAGTACAAAAACAATAATACATCTATCATTTCAAATAGCCAAACAGCCATCAAAGCAGTAAGCTCAAATATCATTTGTTCAAGGATGGTGCTGAACTACAAAATAAACATATTAGGTACTCAGAACAAAGTCACCCTCTGCTGGGTCCCAAGGCACGTGGGAGTAGAAGGCAATGAGAAAGCGAACACCCTTGCAAGAAAAGGGGCTGCTACACCGCTGATAGGACCCGAACCCTTCTGTGGCATAGGACCCACACTATTAACGTGTATCTCAGACAGAAGGACAAAAAGAAACTATGGAATTGACTAATTGTACACAGGCAATCCAAGCATCTTCTAACCAATTTTGGAAGGAAAGAAATTACAAAATGTGTCAAGGGAAGCAGGAACAAACTGCGAATCCTAATAGGATTCCTAACAACTGCAAGTTAAATGGACACTTAAAGAAGATTGGAATAATCCCAGATAGCACGTGTAGATTCTGCAAAGAGGCGAAAGAGACATCAACACATCTACTAAAAACTGCGGAGCTACACTAGCCCGCAGGAGAAAGTGTTTTGTGGCTTCAATCATTGAAACCGGGCCTATTAATCAAGTGTCTTGTTGAAATATGGCTCAGTGATGTGCTTTAGGCAGAGTACTCTCTACTACTGTACTAGTTCTTAAAGGGCGCAGTATACTATATCTTAAAAATTACATCTGTCTAGGACAGCAATATAAAGGCATGAAAGAGGACTGCTTTTTTTAAGGGAGGAGTCGAAGGATTTCATATGTTCCCCCGTAAACCCGGATGCCAGACCCTTTCAAAGGCTGGAGCCACAGTAAAGAAATCGACCGAACTATACTTTTTCAGCTCAAGAGAAAGAGGGAAAGATTGTGTCTAAATCAGATAGGTTCATTACCTTTGAATCTAGGCACTCTACTTCAGCAAGTTTTCGAATGCTGCGAACACAGTAGCATTGCTGGAGTGTGGTGCGGTGTGCGCAGTATACTATACCCTGAAATCATCTTATTTTATTTATATTGAATCCACGGTCTGTCTCATCTTTCTGGATGGGTGTAAAAAGAAAATCCAAGTTTTCCGTGGTTAAAAATTTATTCCAATTTTTTAAATTATATTGGCTTTTTGGGCTAAATGGCCCATCATCAGAACTAAACATAGAGAGATGTTTTATTTTATAATTATCAGTTATAAAGCACATATATCCATGATTTAAATTTTTTTTATATAAAATGTTTTATAAATACCTGGACTATGCCAATAGTATATTTATATTCTTCTACCCCATTTTTTGTTGTGGGGATGTCCACCAATAGAAAATATTCTTTTATTTTTATTATTGTCACCCCCAGTATCCCCCCCCTAAAATAGGGTATATGTGCTTTCTAACGGATAATTATAAAATAAAAAACTCTCTATATTTAGTTCTGATGATGGGCCGCTGAGCCCGAACGCCAATATAATTCAAAAAATTGGAATAAATTTTCAACCACAGAAAACTTGGAGTTTTTTTATACCCATCCAGATACCCTGAAATTACACCTACATCTACATCTAGAGAAACTGTCATTCATTTCGTTCTTTTTTATTTTTTCAATACATAGACTTTCGACATAGAACAAAGATCCTTTAAAATAAGCGGATCATAACTACCATTTGTAGCAGTTAGAATTTTACGTCAAATATTGGCTATCTTATTTTATTGAATTTTATATAGAAATGTGAAATTGTCATAAAAGATCTGAAGGTTTTTACCGAATCGATCAACATGTAAATTATTGATGATTGATGATTATTTAATCAATCATTCCCGATATTGTTTTGAAGTGAAAGACAACGAATTTAAAAACTTATAGAAATTGGTATGTGCCCCCATAGGATAATTATGCATAAATACATAAACCAAATTTTGTGCAAAAGAAAGA
This sequence comes from Cimex hemipterus, assembly GCA_039619505.1. Taxonomy (NCBI): domain Eukaryota; kingdom Metazoa; phylum Arthropoda; class Insecta; order Hemiptera; family Cimicidae; genus Cimex; species Cimex hemipterus. The sequence goes on from CM077100.1 coordinate 9,257,394, forward strand.
GTTGCGAAAACACTTGGTTTGAAATTAAACAATTATAGTATAATTAAAGAACATACCGTATAAAAACTGATTTGTATAATCTCATATCTGCACATGCACGAAAATACACACACACGTGGACAGTTGAGTCTGAAACTTTCCGTAGTCGATCTGCGATTCCAGCTTTTGTAATTTACAAAATTACAACTACCACAGGTCTCCGGAATCAATCATGCTAGTTTTGGCAGTACTGGCAGTACTGTATCTTCCAGCCAGCGAGATTGGGCTCTAAGAACTATCGACATCTTGGTCATTAAATCCAAACCTATTGACACTCGTACTTCTTCTGAAATACATTCTTTTCTATTTACATGCTATTCACTCAGTTAGCGTGGTAGAGTACTTCACATTCCTCTATCACCCTCCACACATGTTATGTAACTAATTTAATTGAGGGTTGATGGGGGAACTCCGTATTCTGCCATTGGCCCAATCACATAAATACATTCACTCTCAACACACCAGTGGACAGGAGACAAGATATCTGTAAAGTACTTTGTACAGTAAAACAACCCTGTTTGGAACAGGAGACCCCCGATACTCGTTGCCATGCTCAAGTACAATTTTCATACAGGTGGCATAAACTGCTCAAAAATGAATATATTTATCGAGGAGCTTCGTTATTGGTTTGGGGGAAAAATGACCCGCGTAGTGGCAATGACTCTAGAACAGACGAGGTGTCGAGTAAAAGTGGGAAATGGGCTTTCGAGAGATTTCGAAGTAAGCCAGGGAATGCGCTGTCCACCGCCTTCTTATTTGGCTCTCGATGAACAACTTGGATCAGCGTAACCCTGGAGAGACTTTGATGAAGCCAAACCACTAAACACTGGCGTATGCAGATGATACCGACATGGTTGCAATTTGAGAAAGTTGAGGAAGGTTTGTCAAGGTTCCAAAAGAAGTCAAGGACAATTCGGCAACTTTTTTGAATCAGGGATGTATAATATAAGCATCCCAAGAAAAAAAGACCCATGTCGTGCCAATGACTCTAGAACTGACGAGGTGTCGAATAATGTGAAAATGGGCCCTCGAGAGACTTCGAAGTAAGTCAGGGTCTCAGGCAAGGTATGCGCTGTCCACCACCTACTTGAAGATTGAAGATGAACCGAACCACACAAAACCTGACATATGCAGGTGCCAGATTATATTGGCATGGTTGCAGTTTGAGAAAGATGAGTAGGGTTTGTCAAGGTTGATGCAGGAAGCCGTTAGACTGGGTTTAGTCTTTAACCGCACCAAGACGATGTACATGCGTTCCACAAGAGGTCAAGGGCATGCGGAATTCCGCTTCAATTGCACTGAACGTCGAGGCTTATGAACGCTGTAAGACCTTTAAATATCTGGGATCTCTGCTTACCGATGAAATTCTTCTGATTTTTTCCTTTACTGGTATTAATTTTTAATCTTACCATTTATGTCTATTCCTACTGATTAATTCCACAGCAAATCAAACATGCCTCTACGTGATTCTACAAACATAGGTACACGATCACTAATTTTTTTAGACAGTGGATAAATAGAGGTCTAATTCTTTTAAAACGGCTGCCCAGCATCAATTTGCTTCAGGTTTTCGGATTTTGAACTTTATTCTTAACAATTGAGACTTCACGCGAGCTTTTTTGAGACCCGGCTTTCGTAAATAGAAAGGAAGTTTTGTTTCAGGAAAACAACGATGGCATATGTAGTTCATGTCATACGGAAGAAAAACATTTCGAACTGGAAGGAAATCGAGCTGCACCCACGCGAACCGTGACCTTGTTCATTGAGAATACCGCCCCGTACGACCAATGGCCCACTTCCATAGTAGTGTCATATAGAACAAGTATAAACTAACGGAACTGTTTTCAGTCAACCACAAGGTGATTGAGCCTCAATATTTTAGGTAATTATATAATTTATGTACAATATAAAGATTTAATTATTCAATTTTAATTATTAAAACTACAACTTTCGTACCCTAAATATTATACAGGGTGACTTGCTACTCGTGCTACAAACTTCACCAGTAGATTCTTGACCCTAAAATGAACAAAAAAGTTCATATTGACCATGGTCCGATTCTCAACCATTTCAGAGTAATTTCGCTTTTTATCGATTTTGAAAGATATCACGTCCTGGCGTCGGAAAATCGTGGTATCTTTTAATCTAAACATTTCTCTTAAAATCTATAAGCACCGTTGAAATCCCCGTTAATTTTTCAATAAGAAGATGAAGGTGGCAAAACGTTTGGGCTAATTTTTGGTGTTTTATTTCAGCCAGAACTAAAAAAAGAGTGGAAAATTGTGTAAATCGGAAAGTGCATGAAGTAATCCAGAGTTTCTAATTTTAGTCTCAGAAGGCAGCAAATTTGAGGAAAACTACCTGATTTAATAACGCTTCTAACGCACTCGTCATTTTTTTATTTGGTGGTTTTGAGACCAAGATGTCGATGACAAAAAGAGAAAAACTGTAAAAACCACAAAAAGTTTTTTCATTTTGTTTTTCTCTCAAAATCATAATTCCATTGGAATTTTTTAATTTAATTTAATGCCCATTTAGTATGTAATGCTTAAGAAGTTTACAAACAGCTAGAAGGTCAAGGAAGAAAGACCCAATAAGTCTTTTATTTACACAATTGGAATTAGGATTAATACCTAATAAGATAATGGTGTTTACTCACAACGAATGAAAAGATTTGAATTTTGTTCATTGTCTAAAGTGTACTCGTGGAGTTAACAAAATTTGTGATAATGTCTACATTTTCGTATGAAGAGTATGCAGATATGCATCTTGTTTATGGTTTCTGCGGTTGTAGCGCGAGAGCAGCACGTCAAGAATATGGAGTTAGGTATCCTCACCGACGTTTACCTAGTATCGGTGTTTTCATTAGGCTCCACGAATGTCTCCGTAGAACAGGTAGATTCCCCACAAATTTACGCGAATTAGGTAATCAGCAAACTGATGTTGGTTTGGAACAAACGGTGATCGATCGGGTAATGGCTCAACCAGATATCAGCACACGAGACCTCGCGAGAGGATTCGTGATCTCCCAGTTCAAGGTGTGTGAAATTTTGAAAAAGGAAAAACTATATCCCTACCACGTTCAAAAGATTCAAGTATTGCATACTGGTGACAATTATCGTAGGAAGGAATTTTGTTGCTGGCTTGTACAATCTGACACTGAGGAACATCACTTCTTTCATCGAATTTTGTGGTCAGATGAATCAAATTTCACCCGAGACGGAGTATTTAACACCCATAATCTGCACCAATACTCCCATCAAAACCCACATGCAAGTCGTCAGCAACATTCCCAAAGACGTTTTTTAATCAATGTTTGGGCGGGAGTTATTGGAAATGTCCTCATCGGTCCCTACTTAGATTTTCCGGCAAGATTAACTGGCCCAATTTATTTAAATTTTATCCAAAACATGCTGCCCACCTTGCTGGAGGACCTTCCTTTACAATTGAGACGAAACATAATTTTTCAGCACGATGGTGCGCCTCCACATTCCTCTAGATTAGTTCAGGCGTATTTGAATCGAACATTCGAAACATGGACCGGCCGTGGTGGGACAGTTCCATGGCCACCAAGATCTCCTGATCTTAACCCCATGGATTACTTCGTCTGGGGATATCTCAAGGAACTAGTCTATCGCACTGAAGTGACAAACGTCGACGATTTGAGAGCAAGGATCTTCACCGCTGCTGAAAAACTTAGACGTGTTCTCAGTTTTGGTGTGACAGTTGGAAGTATGAGAAAACGGGCATGTTAGTGTATTTCGGAGAACGGTTTTCAATTTGAACAAAAACTAAAATGAATAAAAATAAATGAATTTTAAAAATTATTGGTGAGTTTCTATGTATATGTTTTTTCCAATCTAAAAAAGTTGAACTCTCAAACATTAGCAATCCTTGAACCACCATTTTTTCTCTTTTTGTCATCAACATCTTGGTCTCACAACCACTAAATAAGAAAATGACGAGTGCGTTGGAAGCGTTATTAAATCAGGTAGTTTTCCTCAAATTTGCTGCCTTCTGAGACTAAAATTAGAAACTCTGGATTACTTTATACACTTTCCGATTTACACAATTTTCCACTCTTTTTGTAGTTCTGGCTGAAATAAAACACAAAAAATTAGCCCAAACATTTTGCCACCGTCATCTTCTTATTGAAAAATTAACGGGAATTTCAACGGTGCTATTAGATTTTCAGAGAAATGTTTAGATTAAAAGATATCACGATTTTCCGACCCCAGGACGTGATATCTTTCAAAATCGATAAAAAACTTTTTTGTTCATTTTAGGGTGAAGAATCTACTGGAAAAGTTTGTAGCACGAGTAGCAATTCACCCTGTATATAAAACCTGCGGTTAAGTGCTGTCGTTAGCGAGGCCAATCAGCTTTCTCCGCATACAGATGATCTCGAAATAAATCGCACAATCTGCTCATTTATGACAAAGCCTGTTTATTTCCTACGTGTAATTAAGAAAGCCGTTGGCACCTGGTCATAAAGTGAAATTTGTTGCTAGGCTTAATAAATCGTTGGCTTCGGTACGTCCAAAGTCTGCAATTGTAACGCGCCCAGATCTGTTCTTGAGCTTGGGAATCCTGCGTGTGTCGCTTAGGCCGGTTAATTTTTTGCGATTTTTCGACCTATAAATTTTCTCCGTTTGCCTGTGTTACGTGAAAGAACGATGTTGGAAATATTTTCATCCACATTGCAATAGAAGATAAGATTCACGCCGGCAAAAACAGGCGCAATAACAGCCAAACCTTCGGAACGAATGTTAACTTGACACGGAAGTTTCGTATCATTGGAACGAACCGAAGACAATTACGACGAAAAACCCATCTAGAAACCAATATTCGGTAATAAATGAACAGTCTATCATTAATTTTTATACTTTTATGCACATAAAAAAAATCTTATGACAAATAATCTTTTATTCAACACAATATCCAAATTCGAAAAATAATTTGTTTGATCCATTTCAATCAGGGTTACGCCAAAACCTCAGTACTCTGACGGCAATGTTGAAACTGACGGATGGCCTGGTGAAAAACGCATAACAATCTCAGTTTTATTTGACTTTTCAAAATCTTTGATTGGGCCACTTTTCGCTCCTTTATATGTTAAACCAATTAAATTTCTACGCACTGCCTTTGAAGTGATCTGAATTATACCAAGTAGGAAGAAAACTTCTTCACGGGAACGTATTAAGTGGTTATTGGTTGGAACTCACAAGACGATTTCTGAGAAACTTTTATGGACCTTTTATAAATAAAACTTATACTTTTATGGACCCGAGTGGTTCGTAGTTTATGAGACATAACAGAGGAGTCATAGGAAGAAAACTAGCTGGGGTTGTAAATGGTGAAACTTCTCCGCGGGAAGATGTTAAGAGGTTATTGGTTGGAATGCATAAGAATATTTCTGAGAAACGCAGAAAATAATAGTTATGTAAAAAAAAGATATTTTATAAAGGAAACTTTTGGTTTTACTTAGCTTATGGGACGTAACATCGAGGAAACAAGGATTAGATTAAGAATCGACGTAAGAATATTAAATAGACGATAAAAGTTTTGTACTGCAAATTGCAAAATGTTATTCTATAAAAGAAAAAGAATGTTTACACAATTATACGAATTGCGTAGAGTTAAAAGAAATGTAGCACAGACGAAGGTTCGCCACGATTTTTTTTCCTATCTTCCTCTATGAAATTGTCAACCATTAAACAAAGAATGTAGCGGAAATAAGTTTACGAAAAATATTTACAAATCATACGTTGGAATTTCAAAATTTGATAATCGGCTTAAGTGCTGTTCCCCAAACTGTGGTCCGCCGACCATAATTAGGAGAACAGCGGTGAACATCGAAAAAAACTGGTGATTACCAATATAAACGTAGAATGAATAAATAAAATGAAAAAACCTAATAACAATGAGTACGGAAAAGTTTTTTTTATTTTGCAATAGCAGCCATTGTGATCTCCGCAGACTTGCTTTAGCTATGAAACAAATTCCAGCCTCTTTCAAGATGAGTCTGCTTAAATCATTAATTACATCTAGACTTGAAATAAAATTTTTGTCTCAATACTATATGTCGATATGGGAGGCCTTCATTATTCCCTGTTTCACCATACAGAAGGAAAGCACTTTGCAAATTACAGGAATTACGTTCTGAAGTCTTATCTCTGTTGATAGACCGCAATGTCAACGGTGAAAAATGGCAGTATATTCTCTTTTATCAAATATTTCCATTAAAATGAATGAGATGAGTCTTCCTTTGCATGAGAAGAGTACAGCAGATTTGTAACGACAAAGTTCACACCTTCAAAAGAAAAATCCAGTTTTGGGTTGAATCTGTTGAGAATGAAAAAGTGGAGTGTTTTCCAGGGTTAAATGATATTTTTCAAGAAAACAAACTGGAGCTTGCGAACGGCACGTTGATCGGTGAAATATGTGAACTGCTTCGAAGTTGGGAGATGTCCTCTTAAGCAGCATTTTCCAACAGCTCGAGATACAATGCTGCAAGACCATGAATGGGTGGTCAAGCCGTTTTCAATTTCGTCAATCTATCTTCAAGAGAATAGGAAAGTTTGATAGACATTACCTCAGACTTCTTCATGAAATCTACATTCGAGTCAGATACTCACCCCAAGTTTTGACTCCGTTTGGAAAAAAATTTCAACCGCTACTTGGAAAAGTAAAACGGTGAACATCTTACCTATAAGGATTCGAATTTTATATTAACAATATATAGATACCAAAACTAAATATCGAAGCTATCTAGGTGCTGACTCCGACATCCGTCTCCAACTAACAAAAATTAAACCCAAAATCCAAATTGTGTAGGTTAAAACAGCCTAATTCGACCCATTAATTAAATAATCATTAATATATTACAATTAATTAAAGTTTTTTAGTTGAGATAAAAATGTCAACGCACGAAGCTGGATTCGAACCCACGACCTTCGGGTTGACATGCCGCTGCTCTACCATTTGAGCTATCGTGACCTCGATCAACTCGGACACTAACTCCCCATCTCAACCTCACCTTTTGATTTTTCTCTCCTTTTTGCCAGGTTTCAAATGTGTAATCGGATTGGATTCTCGGCGACAAATGAAATGGCCACGGAGAACTTTAGTGAAGTATACTTTGTTGAAACTTGGAATTTGTTTATAATTTTTCAAATAATTAATCTTTATGTGAGGTATTGGCTGAGATAGAAAAAAGGTGCCACGAACGGGATTCTAACCCACGCCGTTAGCTGCTCCTTCACTTTGAGCTATCGTGACTTCTTTCCAGTCGGACATCAACTTCCCATCTCAACCCAACCTTTCGAATTTTTGAAAAATGGCAAAAAAGAGGGAAAATTCGAAACGTTGGGTTGAGATGGGAAGAGTCTTCGTGGATCGAAGTCACGATATCGGTAGAGGAGCAGCGTATTTAACGGAAGGTCGTGGGTTCGAATCCCGCTCGTGACACTGACGTTTTTATCTTAACCAATACCAAATACATAAAGATTAATTAATTGAAAGATGTTATTTGGCCAATCGGACCACAAAATTTACTGAATTTGTAAAATAATGTTAGGTATGTCAATTTAATGATTGCTTTTCATAGTGACGAAACTCTTCATCACCTAATTCGGATTGAACTGGTTAATTTATCAAACTTTAATTTTCTACATAACTGCAATCTAATTTTAAATACTTGAATACGAGGAGCCCGCCTTGGATTTTGTTCTGTGAAAGTGGTCCGCTGGCTAAAAAGTTTCTGAAGCCCTGGACTAAATTATTCATAATGGGAAACAATTTGTCATTATAAATGAACAATAGAAACAAAACGTTTTAATAAATTATTTTTAGCTGATCAGCATTTATAGACTGTCGGGTTATTATTAAATTATTCTATAAAAATATTTACAATTAAAATGAATGAAAAACGTGAAATTGCATTTGACGGATTTACCAGCATTTCGGAACAGTATTTTATCGGAAAGTTCTTTTCTTTATAATTATTTCTTCAGTGCTATTACTTAAAGTTATTAATCATTTTGTGTGTGCGTGTGATGATTAGTGACCGTTAATCGATAATTATTTAGAAATCGTGAGATGCGGTCAGGTGTGATGTAGGTTTCAGAGAAACATTTTCTTTATCGTGCTGCGTTTCGATCTTTATTTAGACCATCTTCAGAGCCTGGGATTTACAAACATTGTTTACATTCATTACTTACCTTTTCAAAATCCAACGTATATAAACATAAAACTGCAAAATCTCACTGGCACTCTTGTATTTAAATTTGAACAGAATCCATTCATTCCACTCCGACCTAAAAGATGTTTTGTAGAAACGACTCTTATAGTCTCTTCTCCCAGAAAGCTCACAGCCCTTAAAGTAAATTGTCAGATTTCCTTATGTGGCCCTTAAACGACACATCCTCCCTTTTTTAACCCCTAATTATATGATCTACATTGAGACCTCAGCTGACCTCATGTTTGAATTTACATTAAATTTTCGCATCTCCTACACAACAACACCTAATTTCTCCTTTAAATAACCCCTAGTGTTAGGTCAAGTTCGCGAAAGAAGCCTGAAGCTACGGGAAGGAACTGTTTTTTTTATTATATATAAGAGACCCTGGACAATTCTTTGTATGAATATAATAAAAATACCTAATACCCAAAAAGCTAACAGAAACATAAAATTTGTTATTAAAAAATAACTAATAAAAATACAATTTAATAAAAAATACATACATAATTATATATAATATATTATATGTAATATACAATTATATATAAAATATAATTTTATAAAAAACATATACTCAATTATGTATGTATTATGAATAATATATATTATTGTATATAATTATTTAGAAATGTAGGATGCGGTCTGGTGTGATGAAGGTTTCAGAAAAACATCTTCTTTATCGTACCAACGTTTCGATCTTATTGAGATCATCTTCAGAGCCTGGTATTTACAAACATCATTTACATTTAGCAAATACATTTCGGATGTGGAAAAGTGAATTTATACAAATATATTTTTTTATATATTCAACCGAAGTATTTTTACTCACTCAAAGTGTTTGTCTTTGTAATTGTGCCATTTTTGCGTGTTAACACTAGGGGTTATTTAAAGTAGAAATTAGGTGTTGTTGTGTAGGAGATGCGAAAATTTAATGTAAATTCAAACATGAGGTCAGCTGAGGTCTCAATGTAGATCATATAATTAGGGGTTAAAAAAGGGAGGATGTGTCGTTTAAGGGCCACATAAGGAAATCTGACAATTTACTTTAAGGGCTGTGAGCTTTCTGGGAGAAGAGACTATAAGAGTCGTTTCTACAAAACATCTTTTAGGTCGGAGTGGAATGAATGGATTCTGTTCAAATTTAAATACAAGAGTGCCAGTGAGATTTTGCAGTTTTATGTTTATATACGTTGGATTTTGAAAAGGTAAGTAATGAATGTAAACAATGTTTGTAAATCCCAGGCTCTGAAGATGGTCTAAATAAAGATCGAAACGCAGCACGATAAAGAAAATGTTTCTCTGAAACCTACATCACACCTGACCGCATCTCACGATTTCGGAATAATTAATAATTTTGTTCAACTCAATTCAAATCCAAAAAAGGTAATAGTTTTGAAAGCAATTGTTACAAGTTTCTTTGTTTATAGATATTACTATTAACGGGAGAACTATAACAGATTAGAGGAAATTATATATTAATACAATTAAAAAAAATATTTTAAAACAATTTCGTATTTTGATAATGATACAGAAAAACATAATCAGTCGGATTACTGCACACTTTTCGGCCGGGAGGGCAATCAATCTAATCCACCTTCATGAGCTCTTTTACAGGGATTATATCACTATATCACACATAAGAAAGAAATTATATGTTTTAATATCAATTCGTGTTAAAGTACCTTCAACATTTATTTCTTTCTGGTTTCACGTTAAGGATTGAGAATGATTCTTGCTGTGCCCATATTATTCTTCTGTACTTTTTGTCATATGTTTCACACTTTCAATTTGTAATCTCTGGGTTTTTATCCAAAATATTTACAATTTTGTTTTTATGTTAAAAGTAGCTGTGATGAATTGTTGAACTTTTGTGATTACTTTAAGAAAGAAATAATGGGGCAAAGTGGAAGAAAAAATCTATCAGAAAAAGTTTTTAAGTTTGTATAATGACACAAAAACATAAGTCGAATTACAGGTCGTAAGGGCAATCAATCTAATCCTTAACCGACTCGATGAGCTCTTCTTTCAATTTGTAAACTTTGGGTTTTTATCGAAAATAGTTTCAATTTTCTTTTTATTTTAAAACAAATTAAGTTAATTTGTTATTAAATAGTTCAGATGAATTGTTTAACTTTTGTGATTATTTTATGAAAGCAATAACAGGCCGAATTGGAAGAATGGAAGAAAGAATCTATCAGAAATTAAGGAAAAAGGTTTTTATTTAGATATCCTTTCTCGAATTTGAAAACCATCATTAACATCGACTGGTACTCACTTGTTGTCGGTATCGCTTTGTCGTGCGAGGCGTTTCTCGAGTTAGCTCGCAAGAGAGTGAGACGTCCAAGTCGGGCATACATGTCTAGGGGCTCGGCTCGTCCGTAGCAGAGGGAGGGCTGCCAGAAGAGAATAGGGTAGAAAGGGGGTGAGTGTAGAAAAAACTAGGATGTGAGCTGAGCTTGACGGCACAAGTTGGAGAGCACGCACACAGGGCTGAATATACCTCAGAAACAATCACTGGGTTCAATAAGGGTTCCGCGATACCCAACCTAGTTCCCACGAACCTAAATAAAACTTTATTGAAAACACGGAATACATTTATTTTTGATTGACGTGCGAACGTCAACCATCCCGAAGCCGAAAGTTGTGCAGACTATCTTTATCGGTATGTGGCCATCTTTCGTTCGTTCCAAAGCAAGGGAGTTTTCTTTGCACCAGTGGGGCAGTTCGCTATATTAATAAATTGGGTTGTTTTTGGATTATCGAGTCTCTGTTTAATTATTCGCTTGAAATGGTGAAAAAATTAAACTTTTAATTTTGGGTAAATAAGAAATTTATTCACAACAGATGAACCAGAGACAGCCTATAATGTTTTCTTAGTTTCCTATATTTTTCAGACGCAATACAACTTGGCAGCCCAGTATTTTTTGTTCTGCATGGTATTCTGCATTCCCACTGTTTAATGAAATAAATATATAATTTAAATTCGGAGATCATAAAAACTATGTAAACTAGATTTAAAATGAGATCACTATTTAAATCAACGTAGGAAAACTATAATACACTTGTTTGCTTTCAAGCACGAGCATTTTCATAATTTTGTTCATATTGTGTCTCGGGACAAATTATTTTGACAGTTTTTTGTTTAATTTTAAGCAACCGATGATGGAAAGGAAGAGCAACAACAGCTGGTAGAGTATGATGATCGCCACCGCGTACAGGATCAACGTCACCTCTTGCGAAAGCCAAGTCTTCAGAGGCGTAAAGCACCCCTGGAAAGAAATACCCTTTAACATGACATCCGTGAAACGCGTTTTGTTTCAGCATACCTCTGTATGCCGGCCGAAGGAGTGCGCCTCCGGGTTTTTGTCTTGACACAGAGTCACGTTGACAGGCTGAGGATCGAGATAGGACTTGTTCGAATGCTGAATGCAACATGACAAAGGCACGACGAGCCCCGGCGACGCCAACTCCCTCAGGGACCACCAAGACGTGCTGTATTCCAACCCATTTTCCACACCACAGCAGTCCCACTGAAATAAATATGTATACTTAAAATAGATTTTCACCAAATACAAGCCAGTTGTTAAACTCAGTTTAACTTTAATAAACGTCAGCATACCCTAACAGGTAAAAGTAAAACATTCCACCCATTTGTAATATAACTTGAATTGTATCTATTTTTATATATTAATCAAAGTTTCACGTTTTTTTTTAACATTTAAGAATTGAGATTTTGTCTATGGTTGGAAATGTCTCTTTGTTGGAGGTTCTGCACGAAGAGTCCTTTTAATATCGTGGAGTGTATCAGGAAATGAAGGATTTGCTCTTACTTGTATTTTGAGGTTATCGAATGTTCAAGCCCGGAGAACGGGCTGGCCAGGCTCAGACCCTGATGTTATGCTGTTGAAGGTAGGTTTGTACTATGCCAGCGACATATGGACGGGCATGATGTTCCAAAATTTTGTACACGAAATTCAAAGACCCTTCCACGAACATCTTCCAAATCTGTGTGACCCTCCATTGAAATTTACACTGAGATACTTGTAACGGTTAGCTCTGAGAAAAATTACAGGCTTCGTACCTTTCACATGGCGTTCTCCACACTCTTCCGTCGTGCACGCCTATCTGGAGATCGTAGAGCAAATCTACCCTCATCTGTAAAAGGTGCAGCAGGTCAATCTTCTAAAGACCAATGGCTATGTTCTCGAAGAAATGCGAGCCGAGCAATTCTGTCTGTTCAGGTCCATTCTGGCCCTCTTACAGGGCGAAAGGACATCAGTCCATACTGATTTAATCTGCATCGAGCACTGCGTTCAGAAATTTGGACACCTCGAACTTGATTGAATCGTTTGAACAACACTAACAGCGCCGGTACGTAAAATTCTCAAAGTCAAAACAACGGTCATCCTGTGGTTCTGTGACCCTGTCCAGAACCGGACCATCTTACCACCTTCTATGGTAGGACCCAGTTTCTCAAAAACATCTAAAGACGCCTCCACTTTCTCATGGGTAACTCTGATGGAATAGCCGCTTAGGCGATCAATTATATTGCACAATATTACGAATTGACCAATGTTTTTAACCGTTTAGGGTTAGTATTGAAATAATTTCCTAATAATAATAATAGAAACGGCATTCAAATTAAATAATTAGCTTAAATAATTTATGATTTGTTAACGTTGATATCAGTCGATTTTTCAAAATCCTTTCACACGCAAATATTTGTCTTTTGCCAAATTTTATTCCAACGGTTACGACTTAAATAAAGAGACATGCTTTCGTACAACTCAATCAAAATCATAATGTCTATTGTGCATTACAATACTTCGGCATTTCAAAGTAACACGATGTTACAGTGCAGTGCGGGGGTATGGACCAGTCGGGGTAAATTAATGAAAATATTACTATTGAGCCTCTTACCATCGTCTGAATCATATCCACTGAAGCGGTGTAGTGCTCCCTGCCCGGAACTCCATAATTGCGTTGCCAGTTGTCAACGAGCGTTTCTGCATCTATGTGGATGCCGATGTATTTTGGCGTGACAGCGAGGAAAATGACAGCGGTGCATTCTACAATCAGCATGACGACTATTCCGAAAATGTACTGTCAACAGAAAAACTATTGAAGGGAATTCTGTCATAAACAAACGTTCGAAGTGCATACTCCAGCCATGAGGTATTTGTTGACTGTGGCAAGCGCGAAGAAAGCAATAAGGGCCAGCCCGGCAACCGTCAGTCCGATGATTGCGCTACTGATTGAAAAATAATAGGTGAGCGAGTTGGGCAGGATCGTAGGTACAAGCCGTAGCATGTTATCCAGCTGGTCGTTCAATGTGACGCTCAAGCCGAACACGACGAGGCATCCTCCACCGACCTAAACAATAGAACGAATATATAACGATATGTCTGGTAAAGCATTCTTAACTTGAGAGGCATAGAGACTGGGAAGCTCAAGGGCATCTTTTTTTATTAATTACCATCGATACAAATTATATTCATTACGGAATGAGACAATACAATGTTATGCTTTACATATCCTGAGGGTCTACCAGTATTCTGAATAGTTAGTTACGTGCTATTTGTTAGGAGGCCCCGGGGCCATCTCCACTTCAGTCGCCTATATGGTTTGTAGTTTGAATATTGGACATGGATTGAGCTAATGATCAGGACGGGAGGGTAGTTTTTCGTGGAATATGGAAAGTTTCTTTGGATTGGAAGGTCTATATTCTTTGGAAGTTGGATATCCAAATCCGTTCGGTAGTGTCTTATAAACTGTTAATTTGTTTTTGTTGATACTTGTAGATGATATTGAAAATATATGTATAGTACCAAGCGTCTCTTTAATTGTTGACTTTTCACTTTGACTTTAATTGTTCGTGTATGATGGTTCCAGGTTAGACATGAGTCGAAGCGGAACCCAAGGTAGCGTACAAGTCAGTTTTGGGATTAGATTTTAGGAATATTGTACGATGTATTTTGTTCAGGTAATTTTCGAAGAGTTAAAGGTAATCCATATTCATTTGTCATATTTGACCATATTAATTATTCCAATTTATTCTTTTTGTTCAAGGCTTTGGTCCCCCGCTCGTGCCACTAATTTTTCACCTAACCAAAAACCTTAAATAACGAGAATAATTAATTCGTAAAGGCAAGAAGAATACATTTGCTTTCATTTATCATAAGACGCCAGAATTTACTCCGCAACACGTGTGCCTGTAGCACCTCCAAATTAATTAGCATCAGAACCAAACGTACAACTGGGTTAGCAAAAAAAAGTTGGGTGAGTGGAGAGGATAGTCTCGATGTGCTTTCAGACCTACCACTACGGCTGAGTGCAAATGCGTAGCATCACTTTTACAAACAATTGGAGGTCCATTATCGTTCTGTTAGCTAGGAGCGAACGATTTGACACAAGGTATTTGCAAGTACACGAGTTAATTTGTAAAGGAGACCTTCATGCCACACGCGATGAAACGCTTGTCACGTCATGAAAGGCCCCTTTGCTGTGTTGTTCACACTCAAAGGATGAGGATATGTGGTCCGCAAAGCACCTGCTGAGTTGTGGTAAGTGAGGACGAAAGCCGATCTGGTGATCTGGGTCGAGGTTGGGACAGTTTGGACTACGGGCTTATCAAATGTTTTTGAGAAGATGGGAAGTAAGCTGATCTGGTGGTAAGAAGATGCTTTATGGATGGGTTTTTGGGTAGGGGTAGGAACTATATATGAGAGTAGGATGGCTTTTTTAGGAATTCATGGAGGATTTGGGACGTGATGAGGTCAAAGCCAGGAGCCTTCTGAATTAGTGATGCGGCTAGCAAGCTGATAAAAAGAGTTAACTCTCTCTCTCTCTCTCTCTCTCTCTCTCTCTCTCTCTCTCTCCCCTCTCTCTCTCTCTCTCTCTCTCTCTCTATCTATCTATCTCTCTCCCTCCCTCCCTCCCTCCCTCCCTCTCGAATACACCTTTTTGACTTGGAAAACACTAGAAAACACCTTTTAGAGGAGTCTGTTAAAAAATGGTCTCTTGTATAGAGTAGTTCAACGAAAGTCGAAGAAACAAGACTTTTTCCCAGCTGTTGAGGACAACGTCGGTCTGACCTTACGAGGATCACACCGCAGCTAGCCGAAAGACTCACCGGAAATGGACCGAACATGAAACTCATGCACAGATATGGACTTGCGTATGCTGTAGTACGTTCAGGGTGTCGATCAACACTTGGTTCACTGCCCAGTTTTACAGGATCCAAGAACGGGGGCCATTCAGCATTTTATCCTGAGGCTAGCAAAAAAAAAAAAAACTTTGCAGAGTTTCTTAGGCACACAGAAATTCGAAAATCCCACCTCATTTTACGGATGGTATTATGGGTAAAATATATTTAGTGAGTTTAGTGAGCTATGAAAAAGAGCTAACTCATTGTGTAAAACAGTTTGTGTCCAATCCTTAAAAAGAGCGTTTTTCTCCCAAAACCAAATTACGTTGAACTACACAACTTTGCCATTATTTTCATATGGAGTCGTAAGTATTTGTATTTTGTTCGTGTACCAATCTCTGCTAATGGATTTCCTGGAAGATAATCGTTTCCTTTACGAAGTAAAGAATTCTTCTTAGGGTAAGCAAGATTGACGGGGTCAAGGACAGTTTACCAAAATAGCATAGCCTTTTCCTAGCTATTGCATAAAATATGGTCTGTCGTTTGTGTAGAATTCTTCTCGGAGGTAGCCTTTAGTCATTTTCTAAGATTGTCAATTAATTAATTGCGTGTCTTCTTGCACTTCATTAAGTTAAACCTATTTGTTTATTTATGTCTTTAGATAACATTGTTATTTAATTGTTAGTTTTATCTGAGCTGAGTGCCTTGAGACGCATGGCGTTGTGATGTAAGTTTTGAGGTTTTTTTTTTCTTAATAATTTTTGACTTTTACCTGTCACTTTACGTAAATTCTGTTTATTGGGGCTGTATAGAGCATGTAAAATCACAAGCCAGTTTATGTCAAGAAAAATTAAAGAAATTTAATTGTTACTTTTCAGTCGTTATCATTTAACGTTTAAGCTGATATCCACACTTCAGTGGCTATGATGATTACCATAAATAAAACTATTCCGTCGTTGAGAAAAATCTAAGATGGCAACAAAGTTTAAAACGAAGATTACGAAGAGTTCGTGATGAGTGAAAAGGTTCAACGAACGTTTTGCTGTTAGTGACGAAAGATAATCACAGGGTTTTCATTTACCTCACATATTAATAGTTCAATTTAAAAAAAAAAATATATATATAACCAAATTAAAAAACCCGTTCTACTTACGAGAAAAATAAAATTTGCACAGTAAAGAACTATTTTGATGGGTAACATTTGGAAATAGGAAGCGGACTGGAAGTTGAACGCAAGTGAGGAAGTTAGGAACCACGGATCAGTGAATCCGCTTCCTTATTCAACTTTTTTATTCCGGTTGACCATTGTCACTTTTTGGTGTCGTTCCAACTAACTGTGCAGTGCAAATTCAAGAAACGGGCTGTCCAAAAAGTCTTACATTTTGAAGAACCCGTTAGGAAAGAAAGTTTAAACGAAAGGTTTCACTAAAGCCGAACAGTTGGACGTAATTACAATAAAAAATTTTAATAACTACCACATATTAAAAATTCGTTTTTAACAAAAAGGATAGTGTATTTAAGAGTATTATAAAATTTTAAAACTACATAGCTGTAAAATATTTTTGATGTTTGTTGACCGAAGAGCCTGGAGAAAATAATATATAAAATTTGGCACATAAAAAAACTGATCTCTTTGCTTCCTTGGCCGATTCTTCGACAACAGATCGACAAGAATGAATCCCCAGTGTGAATTATTATTTTATATTTTTTTTACGAGGGTTCGCAACGGCAGAGGTCATATAAACCCTCAGGGAGCCGGTGTTTTTGAAAAAAAGCCCATTTGTAAGTATGGTGGGTTCGAATGCAGAGCCGCTGGACCTTTACCTTAGTCATGAGTGCCGTGTCAAAGACTGAACCTTGCGGTAATACTCTGGGATAGTGTGAATGAATGTTTGAATGTTATTTAATACCGAGAATGAAGGGGCTTATCCCCAATTACTCCAACGTTTATCAAGTACTCTGGGATAGTGTGAATGAATGTTTGAATGTTATTTAATAGTGGGTAGAGCGAATGCTATTGTGTTTTTTCTTATTGTGTGTATTTGAGTTATTATATCCACAAATGATGACAGCTACAGAAAGTCTAGCAGGAGAGTAAAGAAAAGAGAGAGTTGGTTACCGTTTTATCTTAGATATAACATTATCATTTGGCTGATAACACAGAAAAAAAATAGGCTTAAAACGTAAGAAAGACAAGAAAAAGAATGCTAAGAGGGACAAAAACAAAACTAGCTTTAAAAACCAAAAACATTTCACCTAAATTAATCTGTCAGTAAGTAATAAATTGGCAGTTTATGTTCAATATAAAATATTACAAAGGAACAAATTTAATTTATTTCTTGCATATTTTAACTTTTATTAAAATATACAAAAGTCAAGTCCCTTTACTATCACTTCTTCCATGTATATACCCTTGGCATAGTGAAAGATATTCCTCTTGCTGCCTTTTATTTCTTTTGTATTTTTCTGTAATTATTTCTGTGACCAGTTTTTAACATCTTCACACTTTGAAATTGCTTGATTTAATAACAAAACTGAACCCAATCTTAACAGTTTAATAGGGGCGTCGATGGCCACAATGGTTTATGTGTTGACATCATCCATACTTACAAATTTGCTTTTTTTTCTTCTCAAAAGCACCGGCACCCCGAGGGTTGATATAACCTCTAAAAAATTTTAATAGAATCTCGAAACAATTACTGAGAACTTGACCAGTTAAATAATCGTCGTACACATGAAGTCACAATTAAGAATTTAATTTAAGAAAAGCAAATTTGGGAATGAATGGTACATAATAACACATTCATTGGTAGACAAAAATTTATTATTAAAGCTTATACGTATATCTACAAAAGTTCAAAATATATGTAATTTTATGAGCCGACAGTTTTCCAGATATACCATGGCCTTAACTTAATTTACCACTCATTAGAGATCACAACAGAAATAAAATGCAATTTACATGAAACTTTTTTTTTTTTTGAAATAAAAAGAAAAACAAAAACCAGAATATGTTTGGTGCAAATGTTCCTCATGGAATGTACAGCAATTTACATATAATTTTATTTTATAACTAGTACGCACTCTAGATGTTTAGAATGCCTAACAATAACATATACAAATTACATGGACTAAAAAAACATACGTGGAATCTATCACAAAATTTATTGTTCAAATAGTATTGTTATAGAAGTAAATAATAAGCCACTTTTACGAAAGGTACGTCTTCGTACTTTCCTTATTAACGGTATTAGACAAATGTTCAAAAGGCCACACCAAATCACAAATTATGTATGTGAAGGCCACTGAAGAACTATTTTAATAAAAACAATAAAATGCATTATTGTTAATAAAGTTATTTACTACTCTAAATAATGAACACACTGCTTGTTCAAAGCTGCATAAAGCATACAATTAATTGGCACAGAATATGGTTTCAAATGAAAAAAAAAAAAAAAAAAAAAAAATTCACCATAGACGGGGAAAATAAGATAACGAAATAATATAAATCTTTTAGTCAATTGAAAGACCTTTCGTATTTGTTGTGTAGCACCTATTCTTTAGGAATTTTTTAATACATTTCGTTCCAATTAATTTTTTACTATTGCATCTAATTTTACCATTTTACTTTTCTGGTGGATAAAGAAACATAAATCAGGGTTCTTCAAACATATATCTTTATATTTTCCGCTAATATAAACAGTAAACTTTAATCAATAAACTAAAATAACATTCATAAAACAGAAAACAAATTGTATTACAAAAGTCTCACTTGTCAGATTTTCTAAAAAATATTTATATACAATATATATTGAGAATGTTTTTAAACAATATACGAATCGAGTTCCAAAATTGTACAAGAATGTAGATAGTTTAACGGCCATCGTTTCTTTTTCATTTGGCGATACCGATCATGATGATTGTAAAGCTATTTACCATCCTGACAATTTGGCAAACGGAACAACAAAACACCCTGTACATCAATGTTCCCATTTTTATTAAAATAAATCTAACAAAGAGTAAAGAGGTAACAGCTATATATATTTTTTAATTAATTTTTTTTTATTGAGAGGCAAAAATTAAATTATTTTATTCCTATTGATACATTTAGATAATTTTCTCTCTTCGAATGAGATAAAAGGAGATCACCCATTCGATTCGTTGTTCTGCTCCAAAACATATGCATGACATACTTTGTTCAATAATCTCATACAAATGTAATAATTTATAACCTGTATTTTAAAGTCCGTCTCATTCAATGTCACATTTTTTAAAATAGTCCACAAATTCACTTTTAATATGACAAACGTTCCCACTCAATAAACTATAATATAACATCTTTTTTTAATATCATTTTCAACATTTATTTACAACATCTAGCCTTGAATAGGACTATAAAATTCGTTATTAACTTAATTTGAGGATCGGAATCCAACAAATCGTTGTTTTTTTTTGTTTTTGTTTTCGTTGTAAAATATATTCAAGATTAGCAAATTAACACTGAATACTTGTTTTGGTCCTTACCATGTCAAATGGTTGTAAAGCAGTTCAAAATTACGATTACTAAATTTCTTTTATTTTGACAACATAGTTCACTGTCAAAATAACGTGCTTAATTGTATGTTTTTTCTTTTGCAAACTTACAACAAACACAACATATTAATGATATGTAAGAAATTCACCAGCTTCACTTATTTTTTTTAAATGTAAATTCTCATCAAAAGGAACTTTTAACTTATAACTAAAAGAGATAAAATTAAAAACAAAATTTTTCTTATGCCTTACTCGATAAAAGTTTTATAATGATATCTACTAGGGATTAGATAATTTTAAACATACAAAGCTACTAAAACAATCTGTATGAAAGAAAAATATCTTTTAAAGCTTACTCGTTTAAAGTGTGGTAACTTTTAAGGCTAAACAACTCGCAAAGCCTTAAATTGCAAATTTGACAATCACTTACTTTTTTTTTTCCCCTCGCTATTAGCAACATACAGCTATATTATTCAATGTACTAATGTACAAACTAAACTAACTTTTTATAAACTTAATGAAAATATTAATAAGAGCATAATAATGAAGCTTAAAAATACTCTTCCTTTCTTGGTCAAATCATTTGAAAAACGAAACCGTATATCTAAGCAACAAGATTGCAATATTGTCAATTGTTCTGACTATATTTGGGCCTAAGGAAACAGTTTTAGTCTTTTTTTTGTTTTTAAATAAGCCAAAACAGCATTTATCCAAAACATATGCATGCGTTTAATGCATGATATATATAAATGTATGAAAAATATTCTGAAACACCACATAATTAATTGAAAAGAAATTAAAGTAATATTTAAAAAGAAAAGACAATGTATGAAACAAGCATCATTCCTTCCTAGAATTTTTTAAATTTTTTTATATTTTTTAAATTTTTTTTATGCAACAACAAATTATGTCTTGAAACAATTATGATGCTTCAGTTTTAACAGTTTGAGTGTGAGAGAGGCTTAGATCTTCGGCTTGTGCCAAGTGATAGTTGTCCCTGAGAAGGCTAAGCTGTAATTCTGCACTCATATTACCATTGCTATGGGCATGCGTGCTCAAATCTGTAGGTTCGTCTTCAAATTCAGACTTGAAGTGGACATTGTTGGGTTGTCCCGTCGCTGGTTGTTGTTGTTGTGACTGAGGCTGAGTCTGTGGCGGTTGGGGAGGAGGAGGCGGAGGTTGCTGGGGCTGCTGTTGTTGCTGAGGAGGAGGAAGAAGTTGTGTTTGAGGTGCCTGCAGCTGATGGACAGGCACTGGCTGATGCGGTTGCTGATTGTTCATCTGATTTCTCAATAATGAAATGTGCTTGATACTCTTTAACTCACTAGGATTTCTTAGGAATCTAGAAAAAAAATAAAGTATAATTATAATCTAAGTAAAAAACCATAAACCAACAATGATGGTGGATCTTATTTGTATTGGACAAAATCACAATTAAATTATTTGTTTTAAATAAAAATACAATTAACTAATAGCTATATGGCTAACTTACTGATAACAGTGCCTCTCTCCTTGCACTTTTCTCAGAATGTTCACTCTATAATAATACCGCAGAGCTCTGGACATCTTGTCGTAATTCATTGACAAATGGTTTTTCTGTATGCCCCATAACTTGGCTAGTCCAGGAGGGTCGACAATTTTGAATACACCTGCTTCTCGATTTTTCCAGGCGATGTATGACGTGTACCGTTGTAATGAGTCATTTAGCAACTGTTGCAAAAAGTCCCACAGCAATCTGCCATCTAGAATACGAAGGGATTAATGATAATAGCAATTGATAACCAAATTTAAAAGTGTCTAACTTAAAAATGTAAGTTGGCTATCTTTTGTTTTAATGTAAGGACTACTAAAGCGGGTGCTGTTGCGCTGAGGAGGGAGATTTTATGTGAATAATTTCTTTTTCATGACTTCAAAACCCATAAATTGTGCATGCTTATTGCTTGTACTTTAACTTTGTTATAATTGTGGGGGGGGCAGCTCGTAAAATTTACCTTGCGTTCTGCACAATGAGTGACTTGCTCTGCCCAAAAATGGTTAAAAATTTTAAAGACATTCTCTATTGTCACTTTTTGTTGAAGAATATTCAGTTTTCATATCAATTGGAGAGAGTTGTTCATCATTGGATTGATGTGAAAAAGACAATATGGAAGGACTCAGGAAAAAGAGTTCGTGGTGACAGGGGTTCTGAAAGGAAAAAAAAAGATTCAGACCTTGGGGCAGCCCTGGGTAAGCTCCAACCGAAGTATATCGAATGGAGGTGGTGGTGGCAATCAAGGAGCTTGGGATAGTTATGGCAGTTGGAATGTCGGCAGAGGTTTTTAACAAAATTACAATGGTGATCCAAATAGAATGACTGGATTTAACAAGCCTGCTTCTGATTCCGTGAATAAATTGCGATGCATTGATTGAGCAGGTAAGGCATGCTCCTTTTGTCGAGCACAGCGCCTGCAAGTGGTCCGATACAGCCCTTGTCTAGACCAGTGTGACATTTGCAATCCAGCTTGTTCGCCGCTTCGGCCTTGGCCTGAGCGAAAGCGACCTATATGGTGGAAGGAGGAGACGGAAACAACGGCTAACGAAGCCATGAGGATGCAGCAACAGACCAAACCGAAATACAGGCTTGAGTTATGGCAGTGTCCAATGGAATATATTCCTAGACAGCCAAATATATGACCTAGTGTCACTTTTACAAGATCCAGTTTTTGTTTTTGGTGACAATCAACCAATACAAGTCTCTACTTTGTGCGTGTGCAGCAATAAAAGGTAAATGTTTTGACACTTTATGAGGAACCAATTTGCTGTTTTCCCAAGTCGATGTAAGCTAGAGCTAATGGTTTCATTGTTTTTTCATTGAACACTCTGATGAGTTCCTGACATTTTGAGTCGAATCAAGTTCGACAGCTTCCCTCACTTCATTAATATTCGACGATTCCATCAGACCGTGGTTCATCTTCAATTCCCTTCTTCCCAGAAGAAAATCTTTAGAACCAATTTTGGGCAGTGTGCTCGCTTATTGTTTTCATCACTGAATGCAAAGAAAATTGTATGAGCAGCCTTGGCTGCCCTAGCACTGAGCTAAAATTCATACAATAATCACACACAAATTATGACTTTTGAAGCTATAAGTCAAAAAAAAAGTTACAATGAACTATTCGTATTCACTGCATGGTTTCTTCTATTATGTGATAAAAACAGAAATGATTAAAGGTTATCTGGTATAATAAAGGTTTTTTTTTTTAAGATTAAAATATATTCATCAACTTAAGCAAGAATGTCTTAATTATTGAATGTAATTAATATTTTTGGCTAATTGATTGAATTGGACTGTTGTTTTATTTTTTATATGCAAAATTGTGTTATGTAATAGTCTATTTACTGTTAAAAAAATATCTAAATATGTTTTTTATTATCTAGCTATTATAGATTTTAATACTATGAAATTAATGAAAATATACTTGTATTTGGTTCTGATATATTATCAGAAGGGAAGAAAATTTGTGGTTTCACATTCAACGGTGACTGGGGCTGAGGGCTTGAAACAGCTGCTTGAGCATTTGGACTATTTGGTTCTTCTCCTTCAGAATCGGACGGTGCACTTCCTGAACTACCACTATGACCTGACTGGTAATCTGAAGAAAAACAATAAAATAAATATAATAAAATACTTTTATAAATAGGGCCAGTTCAAGATATACTCACTTATTACGGAAGGGTACGATGCAAGGTTCAAGTTGGGGTTCTGATCAGGCTGTCTAGGCGACCCTTGACTATCCAAAGATGGCGCTGGGCTAAGTGTGACGGAATTCTGAGAAGCTGGGAATTCTATCGCAGGAGGCATAGCCCATGTAGGAGTTAGGGGGAAATGTGGTGTTATGGGGGAAGAAGGGAGTCTCTCTCTCATAAGCAAGTGCAAAACATTATGAAGAACATCCCCACAACCAGGACTCCTCTCGTTCAAATCAGACTTCGTCAGCAAGCAGAGAGCTTTTCCTGAAAGAAAAAAAAAAGTTTTACCTTAATATAATGAGAAATTAAGAACATCTAAATTGATATTGAAATGAACAAGTATTTAGCCAACAGAGAAGCTCTCACATATCGAGAGCACTTCGATAGTTCAATGGCTCATAGAAGAGAAGTCATCCTCATTCTATTAAGGATAGGCCATGCAAGGTTCACAATCTTTGTGTACTACCTTGTTCAAGAGTGAAATTCCTTGGAACTGAGAAGGTGTATGAATGCCACCTGATGCGAGAATCATGTTTGAGATGGCAGCAACTATCTGGGTTGCCTGTACCCATTTTTCGAGGGAACAAGGTTGTTTTTATTGTATATAGACTGGTAGTTTTGTGTACCTAGCATATGTTGATAGTAAATGTTAAGATGGCCGATGGCGGAGTACCCAAATCGACCCTAGATTATTCTCCACTACCTGAACTGAGTGAATAGTATGTAATAAGAAAGAATGTATTTAAGAGAGTGAGAGAGTGAATGGTTTGGCTGTAAGAAAAGCAATTCCATTTGGGGCTGTTGACTGCCAAACCCTAGTGGCTGGATGGATAAGACTGAGATCCAACCCTGGACTGCCACACCTGGGTGGGTGTTTCTCAAGGCCTACTGGTAATTTATTGTAAATTACAAAAGGTGGAGTTGCCGGTAGACTTTGATAAGTGTTCAGCTCAACTGTGTACATGTGTACGCAGATTGAAACATCTATAAATCTTGAAAATTTGTTCTTTCATATAAGCTTATGGAAAAATAAATTTACCCAAAAATGGGCGTTTGAAATATCAGTTACTATTATACATTATTTACCATTCATTTGGAAGAAGTCCATATCGAATCTAGGAAGATCAAACTCATATTCACACCAACGTAGGAATGCGACAACATCTTCTCTTGACCACAGCCTTGGATCACTCGCTGTAAAATGTTTTGTCATTAATATTAAAAAGAAACAAAATTATTTAAAAAAAATTGAAATAAAATTACCTAAAGACGTTGGAAGTTGTGTTTTGAAATCAAACTGGGGATAAGAATGAGTTGAAGGTTGGAATCCCAATGGGTATCTCCAAAATAGCTCGGGATGATTAAAAATGGGTACTCTTTCCATATTTGACCCACCACGGTTGCCACTTAGGAGCACCAGCTTCATAGCCTCCCTGAGGAAAAAACAACAAAAATTATAAATTAGCAAACAATTACATCATTGCTGGTAACGTTATTGTGACTTTAATTTAGACTTTAATGATCCGAAAAAAGTCTAAGGCAGTATTGATTCCTTGATAGTAGCTGTAAAGGATTCCCTAAGAAAGGATTTACTGTCCAGGGTTGCAAACTTCCACCATCATATGCAATCAATAGAGACAAAGACCCAAACCAAATGTGAAATGTGCAAGGCAGGTAAAAATAAGAAAATTTGAAAACAAGTCCTATCACATGGTAAGTAAAGCAAAGTGGGGAAGAATAACTCTGAACTTTTAAACCCTACTAGGTTTCAGAACGGGAAGATTGTTCTATCTATAATCTAAAAGCTAGGGAAGACACTTGTCACTTAATTGTGATTTGCCCTGACTCTATCTCTGTACTGCCAAGCCCTTAGGAGGTCTGGTGAAAATTTATATGGAAAAGTGTGCCATTCTTCAGGGTGGATCTTTAACCAGAACATGTAAAGGTGGTTGATTGAGTTGTTGAGCACTTTCCAATAAAAGGACAAGACCTCGAAAGCTTGATTATGTCGACTTTGAAGTTTGTGCAGAGGAAAGAATAATCATCTATTCCTGACCAATACTCCTGGGGGAAAATTTAAGAGTTCGCTCAGTCCTGAATCCTATCCTGATAAAGGTGCCCATACAATCCCCGCATATTCCAAATGCAATCGAACTAACGATCGAAATAAAACTGAAAAATAAATCCGGCAATCCATTCTCTTAACAAATCTTAAGAGTGATATTGTTGATGGCGCACTGGAAGAAGAACATATTGTGATGTAATTTGCTGGATGGATCTAATTGTGGTGTGTTGGCGGAATAAAAATCGGATTTACAGAAAAACTCTGCTACATGAACTTAATTTTTGAAAAAGCAAAGAAGGCATGTATTTTTTACACTTTTTCTTTGCATCTTCTTCGTTCTACACCATAATTTATTTATCTGTTTCTAGAGATTTTTAATTTTTTGTTGTTCTATTATTTGTTATTCATTTATTATATAAGCTCTACAGGCAAGGCCCTAAAAAGGGCAGTCATAAGATTACAAAACATAATCAAAAGAATAAGCTACAATAAAGAACTCTCAGGCCAAGACTTATGAGAATCTCCCATGGAATGGAGATCTGGGAATTGAGTTCTTTCTGTATGAAGGTAAGACTGTCTGACCAAATACAGTACAACGAAGCCTTTCAATGCAGGCAAGGTAATTAAGCGTGCCAAATTTAAAAGACGAATATACGGTAGCCCTACGCTGGAAATAGATCCCAGGCTGCACTAGCATGCTCAGAATGACTGCGAACTGACGACTGATATGACACTTTAAAAGCAAAGGGGCTACAAGAGTCTGAAGTAAAAATAATTTAAAAAAAAGTATTGGCCCAAGATGTTAGCCCTGAGAGACCCCGGACAGAGTTTGAGAAGAAAATGTGATGGACCCATTATACGAAAGCCTGTAAGAACTTCTAGTCAAAAAGGAGTCGAGCCAAGAAATATCACCTGTACCATTCAACTTAAGCTTCCTGAGGAGAATCCGCAAGTTAACCCCGTCGAAAACTTTGGACGTGCCGGTGTAAACATGAACTCTGTGCCCCAATTCGAGATTTTTATTAATAATATCGTTGTAAAGAAGCAAGTTGATTGGAGTGCCCCTTGACAAAACTGTTTTGTGGCCTTAGCATATGCCCATCTTCCAGCAGAAAGAATTTCCATGGCAAATCGTTTATATATATTTATTTATGAAATGTACTGAATGTTCAATAAACTGCATAATTATGCTGAAAATGATTAAATCCCCCTTCTTACTTTTCGTCGATATCTGGATGCATACGATGACTTAATCAAGAAAGATTATTTTCCGGCTGTTCGTTGTCTAAAGGGAAATTGGGCAATTTTTAAAGTTTCGTTTCCGGTTATAGTAAGATGCCACGTCGTGAAAAATGCCATCGGGCGAATATCGTTATAGATTAACCCAAGACTTGTGTAGGGGGATCCCGAGAGGATGGAGAGAGGAACTGAAACCCGATTTTTTTTCTTCCGTCGGGCGACCCACCGACAACCGGCCGCCTGAGAAATTCCTCGCCAGGGACAAAAGGGGTCTCGAAACACGAAAATCCTCATCCTCATAGCCTCGCCGAGGTGTTGGATCCTTATTGTCAGCGTTCCTGTTTTGCAAAATAAAAAGGAAACGACCTGGATGCGACATCTACAACGCATACCTGCTTGTACGGCCTCGAAACTAACATATAAGATTTAATATGTGATCGGTCGACAAGTTATAAATTCTAAAAGGGAATATAATATGAAGTGTATGAGAAGAGCGTACGAGTTAATTGGCAAAAACGCTTGTACGATAAAAGAATGACCTCAACCCCCTTATATCCTCTATGCACAGACACAGACAAAGACGTTTCATTTATATTTTGAATTATTACAATTTAATTTAAAAAAAAATACAAAATACTTTACAAACTATGGGATAAAAGTCCTAAGAAATATTTACAGTAACAAGCGAAAGAGTGGTCTGCCTAACAAAAAGAAAATATTTTTATTGCCTAGCTTTTTTCCGTGGTAATATCACAATAATAATCAAGTCTTTACAAACGTCAATACATTAAAGTTACCATTAAAAGAATTAGACGACGTTCCTTTCTAAAATGGAGGCAAATAAATGTCTTAAGGATTTTTTCGTTGTCTTGGTGAAGATTGACGTAAAACAGAACAGAAGATTAACTGGCTGCAATTAATTTTCCACTTAGAAGGAAATTAAATTTAATATAATTATCGTAATGTAAAGTTCTGATGTAGGCAGTATAACAGATGGCGAACTGTAGAGGTCCGAATAACGGAGGATTTTAATAAAAATATGCACATTGGGATGGATCTATTAAACTCGAAAAGGCTTTTGACACTGGCACGACGGAGCCATACACCGGATAATAAAATATAAACTTTTCTATTTATCAAATAAAAGTTTTTCATTCGCACAATAGTACGTTAAAAGGAGAAAATTTCGTTTTAACAATGCACTCTCTACTCCTTGGAAAACCACGGCTGGAGTCCCCCCAAGGATCAATCCTGGGCCCCATTTTGTTTAATCTGTTCTTCAGTGCCTTACCCCTATCCAAGAAGAGCTCGCAATCAAGAAGCTGAGCTCCGATATTGACAGAATTGCCCGTTTCTGCAACGGAATCGTACAATTTAAACTAAAACATGTAAAGCCATCTTCATGAGAAGACTCGAGGTGATTAGCATGTTATAATAACTGGATATATTATCTCCTAGTTTCCCGTTGTTAAGTACCTCGGCTTAACCATGGGCAGGGGCTTGACGTTCACCAGACACGTGAGTGACAGAGGTGATCGTGGTAAAACTGCAATAAGTCTGCTGTTCCCACTGTTTTCCCGGAACTCCACGATGAGCGCAATCAAGAAACATTTCCTATATAATAGCCTTTGCTCCTCAATGCTTCATTCAGTTCCATCTGTTGAACAAACCTCAACAAGCCTGCCAAAATAAGTTTGAGGTTTGTCACGTCTTGACCAAAATGGACAAGAATAGAGACCTTCACGAAGTGAAGAGCATAAAGTCTATTGCCTTGGGGGTGAAACACAGAACGACAAACGTCTTCAGCAGAAGTACTGCCAGCAGGAATGTACTATGCAGGCCAACAAGTGCACAACAGTACGTGTCACTTTTGAATTGGCTAGAACGTACTGTCACTATTTACGAAAAGTGGCATATTTCTATTATAATAGTTACGACATTTTTGCCTTGTGTGATGACATCCTTCATATCAAAAATCAAGTACTTTGGGATGACGTCTGGAGAGTAAAAGTAATTTATTAGCGTGAAAAGAACGGGTTGCTTATAACCCTGCCTTGAGGAATATCGAGTACTCTGGAGGAGTGAGTGACCAGGCATCTATGTTTGTAGTGATGCATATATATGCATTGTATGTTTTATTTCTATTCGGTATTGGACAACCTGAGCTGAAGTACAAATGAGAGACTAGTATTCTAGGATATCAACGTAGTTTATATTTGAAATCAGAGAGTCAGTAACCAGATCGAGACGCTCAAATGGCCGCAGTTTAAAACAAAATACGAGGGAAAGAAGAGAAAAAGAAGGAAAACGCGCAGAGGGCCGGCGATGACCTCAGCTGTTTGACGGCCCATAAACTTCCCACTTTATTATTCTTATTATTATTATTATTGTCATCTAAGAACATGGATATTTATGCTCGTTTGTTAGGTTTGTATGTTATTTGTTACTATCACAAAAAAATTAATAACCCTACTGTCGTTCATTGATCACCATTATCATAAAAGAAGCTAAGTAAATACTTAGGGGTCAAGATATGCAAGAAAAGTGTCACAACTGTGGTAGTTTTCACACGCACACGCACGCGCGCACGCACACACAAACACACAAAGCGGAATGGCGAAAGTTATAAAATTGACCGTCTTTTTCAGCGTGGACCCAAATACACAAAATTGAAATTCGACATGAAACAGTTGGACATGGAAATCGATTCATATGGACTGCAGAAAAGAAAACCATACTGGAATTTGATGCCAGACACACACACACACACACACAAAAAGCCACAATCCATTATGAAAAAAAAAAAAAAAAAAAAAAAAACGAGAGCCATCTTCGCAGAGGTGCTTTGAAACAAATCAACATATTTCGGCTCACAGAAAATCTTCTCGATTGGGAAATGGCCGACCCCACTCAAACACTTCGGATAGTAGTTATCGGTTCGTAATCGCAACAGAAGTGGCTGGTGGAAAAAACAATGAAAAAAATAAATGAATACGCTAACATGTGTCGGCAGATTATCGAATGATCGAATAACAACTGGTAAAAACAAAAGGACGCAATCCATAAAGCTGCACGTGATGTATGACTAATGGCCACAGGGCATGGGAAAATGAGATAAGATCCGCAGATTCGCAAGATGATCATTTAACAATTAATATAACTTACAAATTTCAGTGCATTTGAGTGAAAGAGGATAAAGGAGTGTAAAACCAGAAATTATTAACTCCTAGGCGTTCCTGTCATCGGATGCGTTTCAGCGTTTCGCAGCCCTCAAAAGAAATTTCACAACCCTTTACGTGGGACAAACAATAAACTTAAACAACAATAAAACTTCGGGTGCTTAGTGAAAATTCGGCATGTTATGAAGTTCATAACTTATATGTACAGCAGGGATTTGTATGCAATTCAATTTTTAGTAACACTATAATAACAGATGGTGATCTGATATTAATCCGGTTCATTTCCGTGGTAAGGTGGTTCAAATTTATATTTTTGCCTATTTGAAGAATATTGCTAATTTGAAATATTTTTCAAAATGTTTAAAATAGGCAACTAAGAACATGAAAAGACAAAACCTGAATTCTCTTGAAATAATGTCATTCTATTTGAGGCTTCCCCCCATTTCCAAAATTTGTGGGTGTAGTTTTTTTTGCCTTTCCTGAAAAAATTAATTTTAGGTAGTAGTTGTAAAATAAATAGGCGCCCATTTGAAATACAAAAATAGTCAGATTCAGCCCTCTTTCGTATTTCCTAACTAGTAAACATAAGAAAAATGCCGAAACCTTTTCTGCTAAAATAGCAGGCTGGAGTTTTCCTTTCAATGTTAAACGGAAACGAGTTAAATCACCACCGATGCAGGTATTAAATTACAAATGAA
The DNA here is from genome assembly GCA_039619505.1 of Cimex hemipterus. Taxonomy (NCBI): domain Eukaryota; kingdom Metazoa; phylum Arthropoda; class Insecta; order Hemiptera; family Cimicidae; genus Cimex; species Cimex hemipterus. The sequence goes on from CM077100.1 coordinate 9,288,262, forward strand.
ATTAAAAAGTGTCCTTGAAAAAATACCAAATTGGCTGCAATGGGGGAAAATCAATGAAATCTTAAATGGAAACAATTATGTTGTTATACAGAGAATCTACGACCCAATTATTTAAAGTTCCAACTGGTGCATACCTATCAACCTATCACCTCTGTTGACGTTGAAAAGTTGAATTGGTTTCTGTTTTTTAATTTTTTTAAAAGCTATATACGCTGGAGTTTTACAGAAACTAACTTTGAAATATGTACCGTCGTCATTAATACAGAATTAATGAACTTAATTATTTAGTATATTTTAAATTTTATGATTTTTCCAGTCAAAATGAACGCGTATGATGTAAATAAAAAATGTATAAAATACTGGGTTAAAATAAAATGATTCAATCATTAGTCGGCGATATCTCAAATATTTCAGCCTGCGTATTCATATTAGAAAGTTTTGTAGTGGATATTAAGTCGGAGATAGGAGTATTTTTTCAAAATTGTGCAGTGAAATAATATTAGATATTTGAAGGGGTTTTAGCGCTTATGTATCGCATTATTTGAAGGTTTTGTAGTGCATATTGTATGACATATTTGAAGGTTTTGTCGTATGTATACGTGGCATGTTTGAGGGTTTTTAGTGCAAATAATACTTGTACATTTATGGGTTTTTTAAATGTATATTTGGAGGTTTTATAGTGCATATTATTAGGCATACTTGAGGTCATATTTTTTTTACGAGGGTTCTCAACAGCAGAGGTCATATAAACCCTCGGGGTGCCGGTGTTTTTTGAAAAAAAGCCCATTTGTAAGTATGTCGGGTACAGCGGCCCTGCATTCGAACCCGGGACCTTTACCTTACAGTGATGAGCGCCGTGTCAAAGACGAAACCTTGCGGCCACCGACGCCCCTTGAGTTATTATATGGCATATTTAACGGTTTTGAAGGGAAATAATATTACGTAGTTGAGGGGTTTTCAGTGCATATTGTATGGCATATTTGAAGGTTTTGTATTGCTTATATTACGGTATATTTCAAGTTATTTAGTGCATATTATATGGCATATTTGTGGGGACATTTACTACATGTTATGCGGCATCTTTGAGGGTTTATAGTGCATATTGTATGGCATATTTGTAGGTTTCGTGGTGCATATTATATGGCATATTCAGGGGCATATAGTGTATGTTTGAATGTATTGTAGTGCGTATTACATGGTACTTTGAGGGTGTGTAATGCATATTGTATGGCACATTTGAAGGTTTTGTAGTGCATATTATACGGCATATTTGAGGGTTTTGTAATGCGTGTAATACGGCATATTTGAAAGTTTTGTAGAGCAAATGATATTACACATTTGACGAGTTTTTAGTCATTTTATTGAATGGCATATTTGAAGGTTTTTAGTGCACATTAAACGGCATATGTCAGGGGTTTTTTTTGTGTACATAAATCCTCTAGTTATAAAAACAGGAATTTTGAAGTTTGTTTCGTTGCTGTTCTTTCCAAATAAAATGAATACCACTTTTCGTCTGGTGGACTACAAACCTATAAGGCCGACGGAAAAATTTTGTCGTGTCGGGAACATAAACCGCGAGATAACACCGGCGTAAAGCGATAAAGCAAACCTGGAAGGTCCGGGTTCCGGCAGCGGAAAGTAAATATCACTGATAACGTGTCGGCTCCGAGATAGAATATCGTATCCGGTCGAAATTCCGGATGCTTGACAAGTCCTAGGAGTTACTTTACCCATATAGCGGTGGGGTTTTCGCAACCAAATTTATCTTAGTACAGGCGTTTCTGGCTTTTTTTTTTTTTTTTTTTTTTTAATTAAACCCTTTCGAAAACGCCCGTGTTCAGTTTTTCCGAATTAGAACAATACAAAAGTCAGTCCACGACGAAGATATTCATTCGCAAGAGTTAATTTCAGGATAAGTAATAAACTTCGTTATAATGTTATTCTGAGATCCAAGGAAAAACAACTCTATTACCTGTAAAGTACTATTACCGGGAAATCAAAATTAATTTAATAAAAATTGTTTGAAAAGAAAAATTGTATAAAAATAGTCGGTTGTTTTTCGCCGTGCTTGCTACAGGTGTATCGTCATCTTCTTCTTCATCATCTTTCGATGCATTGAGATGATCTCCAGGCTTTAAATTTCGATGGCCACAAAAAAACATCAAAACCTTCCAACTCAGAGTCTGCAGTTATAAGGTCTTCTCCATGTTTCGTCATTCATCGATTAATCATTGACAAAAATACAAAAAAAAATAAATTAAATTATAATAGGAAAACAATCAACTCTGGGATTTCTTTTGCGTTCTGAATTCCCAATCTTGCTTTCTATCATTCAGAATTGTTTCTTTCTTTGCGTCCATCCATGAAGCGTGAAAAAAGTGGATGGCGTCTAAAATAGAAATTTTTGGCGAAGTCTTCGCAGATGAATCTTCCATCATTAATAGGCATTTTTGTACGATCCTTCTTCTGTACCCTTTTGTTTAAGGCCTTTTATCATTCCTCGACTTGCTTAAGGACTTCTATTATTCCTCAACGGCAAGAAAACTAACTTGTTCTGAAGTTCATCATTTTCTGGATGACTCTCAACACGGCACGAAAGAATGACACAATTACACAGAAGACAAACTCTTTGTGCCCTGAAGATGATCTCAATAAAGATCGAAACGTTGACACGATGAAGAAAATGTTTTTCTGAAACCTACATCACACCAGACCGCATCTCACGATTTCTGAATAATTATGTTTTGAATGTGCAACTCAGTTGTCCACGAGTAGAAGGATCTTGGGATGTTTCGACTCGTGTAACAATTGTGAAACTGATTTTGTCTTCCACATGATTGATTTAAAAAAAGCCCTTTTTTGCCTATTTTGTGCGTTTTTAACAATTTAAAAAAACTCAAATTGGAACATTATAACCAATAAACGTTAAAACGAATAAACTTGTTGAAAAATCATTTGGACCGAAGGAAAAGATCGTTATAGCGAACCTTTACTGTATGAACTTTGGCCTCCGGTTTGCATGTGCGTATGCACAGCGTGAAAAATTCAAGTTTACGAAAGGGAATAGGCCACGGTTCCAGGTTCTTTCCAAAAACGGAAGAAATCAATCTGGGATGACTCATTCCTTCTTCACGAAAAAAAAAATTTCGCATACATCCGGACCTAGTCGTGAGAGAAAATTTCGAAATCCTACCAATGAAGAAACAGTTCTTTCTTAAAAAAATGATTTTTCGTTTTGAAAGCCCTTGTTCGCGGTTTGTATGCGGATCCAAAAAATCTTATGTAGCGATTCAATGAGGTCAAATAAAAAAAGATAAGGTTTTCATCCTATACAAAAGTCAATCGTACAACTGTTGACCTTATGGTTCGTGAGCGAGGGGAAGCATCAGCAGTTAAGTTCAAAAAAAAAAAATATAATCTTCCAGATCATGGTTATCAGGCAAATAAATCGACGTATTCTCAAAGATTTGAATATGGAAACTCTATACTTAATTATTTTTATTTATTTTCTCTTGGACAACAATTAATCAATAGAAAAAACTAAGGTACCCAACTCCAAAATTAAAACTTACATACATTTAAAAAAGGTTTCACTTTCTCAAATAAAATAAATCAATGCAATAACGATATAAATAACGATTATAAAATGGATCTCATTTGACTGAATTGTTGCAAACACGCATGCAAGAGACGCAATTTTTAAGTCGCAAACGAGACAAAACAGGAAACTATTAGTGCCTACAAATTAGCTACTAGAGGTTTCCTGTTTTCCTTAATGGCTCAGCATTTTACCTGAAACGATAAGAGGGTTTCAAGAAATCATTCACAGTGGCCCCTCTACCAGCCGGTTATCAAACAGATGCGGGAGTATGAGAAGAATACATTCCTAACTTTTCTGAAACTATCCTTATCCATTGGGATGATACCGCGTTTGCTGTCATGAATATCTTATCGTCTCAACCAGAAACCTGCAAACCCATGTTACGACCCTCAAGCAGTGGCTCACCCGTGAAAGATGACAATATCCCTCTCTCAGCAGATATGCAGTCCGCCATCTTGAGCTATACATTGTCCAACAACTCACAAGGAAGCCTCACACGACTCAAAACTTTCTTCTCTCCAAAACAAACGACTCGTGTCTATTTCTATTTTGAGACCCAAACGAATATACGGCCCCATGAACTGGAGGGTTCAACAAAACTTTCCAACCTCCAACGTATCCATATCCCTACAATCCAAAATCACACGAACCATCGTCAATGCTCCTTTTTATCGGTACAATCTTACCACGCACAATGACTTAAAATCCAAATCCTTGAAGTAGTGAAAAACCGCTACAATCAGTTACACAAACCCTCATGTCAGAAACCTTACATCCCACACCTCTTCCAAGTAATCCTCCCCGAACTGAAGCGTTACTCACAGTGACCTCTCACTTAAGTGACAATGAAAGTGATTAACGCTGATACATCGGAGTGAGTTCAAATGGTTCCTCTTCTTTTCTTATTTATTTATAGGATATGTACCTACTGAATGGAAGTTTGGGGATAGTGTATTTTTTGTTGTGCTGGTTCAGGGCATCTTTGTATGCATCCTACTCATCGTGGGGCCTAGGCTCGGTTGAATAGTCCTCGAGCTCTGCCTTTCTGGGTGTTTGGTTCACGAGACTGTTTTGTATTTATTTTGCGTTTTCTTTTCTGCAGTTTTCGGTGTCGGTGTTCCTTACGGCACTGGTCACCTCCTGCAGACATTTTTAGGTTCTCCCTATCTCTTTACTCCTTGTTCACCACCTGTAAGTATTATTGGAAGGTTCTTTTACTCCAGTCCAACTGGTTTTCTTGGGTTTCTAAAAGTTATTTTTCCATTGGAAAGGGAGTATATAAATAAAATCTGATATGCTTAAGATCAGAGTTTGGTGGCTCTGTGGATACATTGCAGTTTAAAATGGTATCATCGGCCCCTTGGGATGTAATAGCAGGTTTAGACTTCTTGCCTACATCGAGTGATGAAAGTGGATTCAATGTTCGCAATATTTAGCCCTTCACCAGTTAGGTAATCTGATAAGGACTCACCTCGCTAGATGATGTTTGTACACGTAATAAGGTGAGCATTTGCATGACTCGTTTCATGTTTTGTACCCTTGAATACCTCACTATGTCATGCAGTAAGTTGGGTGGGCATAGTTTCTCTTTTCCCTTATTTATGTATAATTTTCGTGTTAATTTAGTTTTATTTTGTGTTCTACGGTGTTATTTAATTTACCGAAGCGCGAAAAATGGAACCTGCGTAAATAAATAAATTAAAACAAAATTTATGGACAGTTAAACGTAAAGTTTTTGAGTAAACCGTCGTGACCGGAGCTAGCCGTCTACATGCCCAGAGTCCCAATTAGACTTCAGTCGTGTCGATTATAATCAATGATTTCCCACTTATGATCATTACCAGCGACGTCTTCTTCATTGGGCGACCACGTTTCTAGAACGCAAACAAGACTTCCGTTTTAAATATTAAAGCCGAGGGAACTTCACAAACGAACGCTTACTTTTATTAACATTGTCTAAGTTTATTTTAACATATCCGTGGTTAAAAGTTGAAAAACGAAAAGATGAGAATAACTAGAAAGTGTGATTTGTTTCTTGTTTTTGGACGAATATTTTCTTCAGAAAAGAGGAAAAACCATGAATGTTTGAGGTAATCGTCAAATAAAAATGTACTATCCGCACACATCCGTGATCTTTTTGATATTCGGAGTCACGTTATTTAAAAGTTCGATTGCACAACACGTAGAAAAACGGCTGCCTTCAACTGTTCTTTGAATATCCATTTTTTAAAAGCAATCTAGCAATTTAGAACCCACGGTAAAATTTGGTAATAATACTTAGAAATATTTTCATTATTGGCTCTTACAGTGCACAGAGGTGAGAAGAAGTAAATATTCTTTATAATGGGGCAACGGGCACACTGTTATAATAAGAAAGTACATTTTGGCACAATTCGTGTGCGTATAAAATGGTACGTTCTAAATTAAATCAGAAGAGGAAAAATTAACAGAAAATTAACCATCCTCAGTGTTAAATTGTAGGGACTGGAGGTGGCCAAAAAGCGGGAGGTAAAAATGTCAGAGGCTCAGCGAATGAGGTTAGGTAGGGAATGACAGAGGTTGTATGAACGGATAAGGATAAGTTCGAAAGATGGCTTTGTATGAGATGGAGGTAGAGATCAGAAGGGAGGGAACGAGTGTGTGTATATAGAACTTTTAAATATTAAGAGATTATAAATATAGAAAGGAGAATGGAAAGAACTTGTTTGATAGAGGAAGGAGCCAAGAAAGTATAGCCTGCGATTGGAGGGGGTGCACTCATTTAAAAACCGCGATACATATTAGAGAAACAAAAATCCCTTTGGGGACCAAAATATGAACCGAAGAACAGCAGCATGATTCTCTTGAGTCTGTTAGCAACCTCGCAGGTGAATCCACCGTAAACCAATCATCCATAATCGAAATGGAGAAGCCAGGACTTTGCGGTTAGGAATAGTGGTGAGAAATTTGGGAAATGGGTTTGAACAAGGACGATCTCTAGGTTTTTGAGATAGAGATCGCTTGGTTGTACATAGAGAGAAGAGCAATAGGAGGTTAGAATTTGTAGAAGGGGATATGAACCAAACGCTATAACCTGGAACTTATTGATTGAGAGTCCATTTTCAATGGCGCCCAGGAGCTGATTTTAGGTCCTCTTGGAATTAAAGATTTGGAGGTCATCCGCTTAGAGGTGATAAGAGCAATATTTTAGGATATTCGGAAGATGATTAAATATAACAACCAAAGGAGACAGATATACTCTAGCTTTAAGGTACACACCAGAAGTGAAGGACGGGAGAGAGGAAGGAATAATATTGTAGGAGAAGGAAAGGGAACTGAGTTTAGAAAGAAGAAGTAAATGTTTTATGGAATTTTATTATTTATCAATCCGCTTTACGGTGTGATGGTACATGTGTAGGAGAGAACTGGGTAAAGCCAGTCAAACTATGTGTTTTAATTTTTACAAATTGTATAAATACGATTACATTCAAAAACATAACTGATTGTAGCTACTTAAACCAGAATAATTTTCCCACTGAAACACAATATTACATCCTATCTCAACCAGGGAATATGGGCGATGACTAGAAGTTAAGCATCGGCAATACTCCGCCGTTCTCCGCTACAAGTTCGAAGTAAAATGGGGATCGGGAAAAATAATATTGTGTTAGATTTTCTGTTCTGTATATTTTGATTTTTTTTTCTAAAGAAAGAATCACACAGTTCAAGGATTAGTATTTCATTAAATCCCAAAGAACCGATGTACGCTGATCTCTTGTAAGTTTTTCTATCTCGATTTGGTTTTAATTATAAATTCACGGAAGAAAGCACGTAAATGATGGGATGACAATCAGCCATATATTTGAAATGGGGCAATTCAATCATTAGAATTTGTCTGTCTGTCTGCCCTGGCTAGGAAGCGTGAAGGAAAACACCTATGAAACAATTGCAAGTTAATATAATTTTTTATAAAAAGGGCTTAAGATTTTAAACACCCGCAGGTTAGGCCGGCCTAATCCTTTCGGAAATTGTGGAGAAGCAATCTAAATATACTTTTAGAGTTTGGAATATAAAAATATAACACGGCCGGAAATAAACTGTTAAAGCCCAAGAAACCAGTTAATGTGACACTGCTTTCAGTCATTAAAACTTCACATTTCTTTGAGATTAGTATTAACCTAGAGTCTTAAGATTTACAAAATGTCGTTCCTTAAAATGTAACGTGGTTTTTTGGTCGGTAAGAATGTAATGAACATTTTGTGCCAAATACCAGGAAACGAGAAAAGTTCATGCGCTATTTCATTTGATATTGCTTTAATACGTTAATCAACATTTCTATAATCCGTAAGAGGATTAGCTTTTTACGTCACGTCATATCAAGGGGATAATGCGACAGTTCAGATCTTGGGCAGTTTCGTTATAATTTATAAATATTATCTTTCTAATGGGTTTAAAACACATAATTCGCACATTTTACGAATTTTATAGCTCGATGGTTTGGCGGCGAAGGTAGCCCGGAAATTTCGCATTGCGATCAGTGAAACAAAAAGTGAGCGCGACACCCACAAGTGAATCAAAACTGAATCGATCTTGAATGTTGAATTAAAACTGTTGAACTTGATTCGAGTCAAACGTGTTAGGAGCCCGCTAAAATGTCTTAAGTTGAAACTATTCGCTCTAGCCTACCATGGACTTGGAAGAAGTTGAGCAAATGGGTATCGCATAAAGTAGCGACTTTTTTTACCGGATTGGCACTTGTGACGAAAAATCCTGTACAGGAGGTCGTACCCACTGGTTGTCACCAAATGGCCATGTCCCATGTTTTGATCCTTTTAAACCGATTTTGAGTATTGCGCGCTCTTGTAAATCAATTTATTTTTGTCGGTTAGCCTGAGAATTGTTGAAACACTCGTAATTCCTTATTATTTCGGTCCGCCTTCCCATTCTCTCTTTGGTTTTCCGTATTTCACTTTCTCCAGAATGCAGTAAAGGAAAGAGTAGGCTTGAAAAATGCGCGAATTCACTGTCCGATGCCCACAAGGAGAATGAATGAGGCCAGGATGATCGGGGAGGTGAAGACCCAACTGCGGGATAAAGACCTTTTTTTTGTCCAACTACAACATTCCTGGAGGCTGGGATCTTTTTCCGGCCTATAAATTGCCCACACATTCCATGAGAAGGTGGAACGAGGAGGATGATTCGGGTGGTATACACGGTCAAAAGAATCACGTGGAAAAATTCTCAAAAGGCTATTTGTTTTATTGGCATCCCTGCCAGTACATAACAGTAAATATATTTTCTACTTAGACCGACGGAATTGATTTACTTTTTATTAAAACAAGGTGTCGCTTGCACGTTTTGTTTTCTATTATTTAACTGCCATATTGTTCAAAGTCAGTTAATTTACAACAGTGAAAGCCAACGCTCTGCCACGTTTTTATATTTCACGTTCGTTGACCCAAAGACATTTGAAAGAAATCAGATATCAACTGAATGCCATTTGGTAATGGGACCCTTGGAAGGGGTTCCCCAGCATTTCGCCACTGGTAGCACCATTACTCTACCAGTAATTGTATTCTAAGAACATAACATTTTCAAAAAACAAAAACTAGAGGTGTTTTAAGAGTAAAAGCACAATTTAAAGGGAGAATACTTAGTACAAATATATCTCTAATTAATCAAGAAAATAACGAGTTATTAGAAACGGAGGAAACGTTGTTCTTCTCTCCTTCTCCCTTACATTAAAATATGTAAAAAGTCGGCAAGCAATAAAGTATCTATGGAATAAGACCTCGTAAATTAGCACGATTATAGTTAGCATAGGTTAAGCGTTTTATCAACAAGAGTTTTTGTTATAATAAACTTTCATTTTACGACTTTTCTCACCATCAATCTTCATTTAATGCCATTAAAAATCTAGTTTATGCACGGATGAGCTGGCTGTTCAAAGATTGTACGCAAATATATTGTATAATAATGTTAATTATATAATGTTTTTCCCAGTGTTCAGAAAGGTTTTTGTACTCTCATAGTTACGCTAGTTCTTAGCATCTTGGCCTGCCTTCCCATCTCAGGTTTGGGTATAATAATTTATTGATTTTTGTAAATTCTTGCAGTAAAGAATATTCAACAAACAGAAAGATTTACTCTGAAGTACGTCATTTACGAAACTATACACGGTGAATCTATTTTAAGCATTGCATTGTTGTGAAAATCCTTGAAAGACTCCTTCTGAAGCGCATAATACTCATACTAGGTACTTATCACCAAACCATTACTTCTCACCATTTCGGCTACCGTTCTCAACATTCCACGATCCAATAAGGTTTCCGAGTTGTCGACAGAGAACACAAAGTATTGCGTCGTGCGGTCCTAGTTGTAAAACACACTACTGGTAGAATCTGTCGCCCAGGTATGCTTTATAAACTGTAACCCTTCCTGCTCTCTTTTCATTACTACCTTATCTTGAAATCATATCTGACCCACCGCTGCCTCAAAGTGAGGTGCAACAACGGGCTATCGTAACTAGGAAGTCCGGCGTCACACAGGGAGCATTCTTTGTCCCATCCTTTATATCCTCTGTTCTATTGACCAAACTATATACCTTAATACCAATACCACGACCTACGCGTACGACACCGCAATTTCTTAACACCAAACTACCTCCAAATCTCAAGAATACCTTCAGCTTATGGAAGACTGGTGCAAAAAGTGGAGGACAAGACCGAATTAAGAAAACTGTACGTTCATATTGAAAAACCTGTCTTGCCCACCCAAGTACAAGTACTTTGTACATCAAGAACAAAAAGATGCCTACTGTCAACAGTCAACAACGTAATAAAACATGGAGAACAACGAGTTCTTCTAAAGCCGAATACTGAACTAACCTTATTCAAGACTTTACTGCGACCATGTTGGGCATCCAGAGCGGAACTGTGTGGTTTTTCCAAGCCAACCAACTTCTTTAGCCTTCTAATCAAAAGTCCTCAGACGAATCGTTAAAGCTCTGTAATACGTCACGACCTCAACATTCCTTTTGTGAACGAACTGATCACTTCCAGATTAAAAAGTATCAAACCTCGTGATCAATCCTACTTACACGAGCCCTTTCTACACACACCCGTCCAGGGAACCCGCCACCTTCGTCCTAATCGACGATAGCCTCGAGACCTCCTTGTCCCTTATCCCTCACACTGAGTGCCAGCTTTGGCTGGGTTCTTATGGCATGTCCTCCCGCTGTGACCGTGTGTAAAAACGTTTTCCCATCACATTTTTGATATGTACTAATATATATAGGGTTCAAATAAAATAAATAAAAACATTACGTGGACAGATCCTTTAGAATATATATTTGACTAAATTTGTTTCCATTTCTATTGAGGACCACGGCCCATCAGGATGGCACGTTACAAATATTTGAACCGCCAATTACTAAAACAAGCTTTATTTTTGTAGATTTTAACTTATATTTAAACTACTGATTAGAATTTAATATAGTTCGACCATTATACAATTTTCAAAGGTGCAACAATAAAATAAAAAAAAGCTGCGCGTTTGTTCTGAAAGTACCAGTTATTGGGATGTACGATACGGTTTGTTTGTCAGATTAAATTAAATTTATTTATGTATTGAAATTGCCACTATCGTATGTATAAATTGTTTCAAAAAATATAGGAAAAAAGGGAGAGATATCGTTAGGCAACACTTCGTTTATGTATGAACCTCCCAACCCCTTTTGATCACATTTTTATTTCAAAACTGATAGTTTAGTTAGTTGGATATAATTGAGGTCAAAACTTATCTCCCTGTCATCGATACCACACGGATAACGAACGTTTCTTGAAAGCCCAACCCGTCTCAATGCTTCGCTCTTTCCTGGTTCCGCCGATAACGAAGCTATTAAAGAAACACTCGGGTCAAAACCGACTGTTATTCAACCTCGTAATGAGGTTCATAGTGTCAGATTGATTTTAAAATAATTTTTTATGCCTATATAAGGGAAAATATTAAATAAAAGAAAACTGCACGTTCGAGATATTACTGACGGAGATAGGAGTTGGTTTAAAAAAACTAAAAACACATATAATATGAAGATTATTTTACAGTATTAGCTTGTGTTATATTCTTATTAAATTGGCTGTGCAAGAGGGAATATTTTTTCTATATTACGTACTAGAGTCTGGAGGAGAGGAAAAATTATCCGCTTTGCAACGCTCATTTCAAATGGTTTAATTAATTATTTAAAAGAATTATAATTGAAGTAAATAAATAAATCAGTAACTAACGAAGGAGGTGTGTGGTGATTATTGAGCACCATGCGGTCTGGTGTGATGTAGGTTTCATAGAAACATTTTCTTTACCGTGCCAACGTTTCTACCTTTATTGAGATCATCTTCAGAGCCTGGGATTTACAGTGTTTAAATTTAACATAAACATCTAGGATGTGGAAACAAGTGAATTAATACAATGCAAAATTATTTTTTTATGTTCAGACAAAATATTTCTACTCACTCAACGTTTTAAAGTTTTAATGTTAGCATTGTATAAATTCACTTTTTTCCATATCCTACACGTATTTGTTAAATTTAAACAATGTTTGTAAATCCCAGGCACTGAAGAAGGCCTTAATAAAGATCGAAACGTTGGCACGACAAAGAAAATGTTTTTCTGAAACATATGTCACACCAGTCCGGATCTCACAATTTCCGAATGATTAACGAAGGAAGTACCAAAGTATTCGCAAATGGATGTTATAATAACAATACATTGGGGTAAAGCCCGTGCAGGTGCGCATTATGTCGAGAAAGGTTGCTTGATGTGACATACATAACAGAGGAGCTGCTTTGGCTCCGTACAAAGCGCGTGTAGGCATGCCGCCGGATTTAAGAATGGTTCTCGGTCAAGGTTGGCGGAGTTTCAGGACCACCTGTTCCGCTTTTTAAGGGAATAGGGAATTTTCTATTGGATATAGCCGTCAAAATATGAGCTTTATTTTTCTGTGTTTTATATGATTGAGTGTATTTATTAGAGTGAATGAGGAGGGTCTGTAATAATAATAGTACCCCATCGACCCCCCCCCCCCCAAATTAGGTTAGTTTGTTATTGTATGCAGGTCGATGGAGAATTGAGTATACTATCTACTAAATAGAATAAATGCAATGTGTGAAACTATTTATTTGTGTGAATGTGTGTTTTTATTTTTCGCATGCGCCCGGGCCTGAAATTACCAAGCTGTCGGAAACCCCTTAAAGTAGAATAATAAAAAATTAAAAATAAATAAACTAAACAACGAATAAATAAATATCTATTGTACAATATCTTTTTTGCTATATTTGCCCTCGAACTAACTGTTTCCCTTAGATTTGTTTCGATACCGAACAAAATTTAAGTAGACTTTTAAAATTGTTAGGGATACTGAACGAAATTGTTTGAAAAATAAATTTTTATCGTTGACTCTAGTGTAATTTGATTGATTTAGGGGACCGGAGTAGCCAAACGTTTAGGGCGTCCGACTAGTATTTGCCACACTAACGGTCCTGGGTTCGAATCCTGGCATCATGGATTTTTAATTGTGAATAATATCGAGAAAGTATTGGAACGCGGTTTGAACCCTCGTCCACGACAGCCAACGGGTAGTTGAAATTTGGCCCTCTGATGACAGGAATTACTTTACTTTTTGCTTGTGTATATATTATGCATATCTTATTATTTCCCGTTTAAATTGCTCATTTATTTTAAACACGTAATCCGATGAAAAGGAATCCTAATTTTAGGAGTAGTAACCAGTTAAATGTCGTCATAAACCGTTAGTAGTTTAGTTATTTAATCTTAACTTTCTCAAACAGTGGCAGTTCCTACATGTACAATTTTTGTTTTTCCTATCATGACCTGATTTTCAACAAGGTGAGAAACGTGCCCAATACAGTCAACACAGAACGTTGTCTTCCGGGGGAGAGAACAAATATAAATAATTGACACCGTAGGAAGAAATCCATCATTTCCTGATTTTCATTTCAAAATATGGAACCAGGAATCAACTCTGCTAACTGTTATTAATTGGTATCTAGTGATTGTTTGTCTCGCTTGTTTGTAAAAGAACATCCAGAATTATAATCAACAAATTGCTTTCCAAAGTAATCAACTATGTAGGTCTGTTAGACTTTTATTGTATATTAGATCAAACAAAAGGTACTGCTGTATAAAATCAGAAATTTTGAAAGTGATTATTAAATGAAGAAAAATGGATGTTCTGTTAATGTGTCATTTTGTTGTATGTGCACTTTCTAATTTGATCAATTCATATCTACCAAACATGGAAAATGAAGAGAACAACTCACTGTTTGCTTCTGGATCCGTTTGAACGACTGTAACAAAAAGAAAAAACAAACAATTAAAATAGTGAAACATCAATTAAACAAAAACAATGTTTACCAGCTTGGAGTGGGCAAATTGCTTAAGTGTAAGCCTAAAAGAAGTATATCCGACAAGGACTTCATTGTGAATGAGACGAACAGGACGTACAAATCGCCGATTCGGTTTATTCACAAGATTATTTGGCAAAAAAACCGGTATTATAGTAGTTGAAAAGATTACAAATAAGTCATCCACGCGAATAGTAAAACGTCTTCCGTATTTCGGATAAAGAGGCCGGGAAAGAAAGATAAAAGTGAATAGGAAGCGATAAAATTCCATTTGGATTGTGTCTCTAAATCCTTCAACAGACAGCTTGGAGATTTTCCGTTCTTGCAACCCGTCTTGTACAGCTAACTGTTGGTCGCCATATGGAAGCAAATGAGGACTCGGACAAGACCTTTACTGGCACGATAAAAACTCTTCTGCTTCCTGTCACGAGTTGCACTTTTAATCGGTGACTGTGCGATGGAAGATCGTCCAGAGCGGGAAGATTTATTTCTCGGATGAAAAATCTGTCGAAAACCCGAGTAAACAAGATGCAGTTTGAGAAATTCTATTTTGGACCAAATGGTAAATCGAGTTCCCGCAAAGATCGCACGTGGCAATTGTGAACGTATCAAGTTCTATTAAAAAAGATTCGGACTATAAATAAACGGGACGTTAGTCTATTCACTCCTCCAAGAATAACCGAAAGATACGGCATAAAGATACGAAAGATAATATACGGCAAAAGCTGAGGGAAAGGACGGTGCAATTATTACAACTAAAAGCTTTAAATATTACAAATGACGGCGTCTTTGTTCGGTACGGAGTAAGTTTAGGTTTGCTAATTAGTTTCAAACTGATACAAATCTCAACGGAAACTACAATATTAGCACGTGAATGCAACAATAATTACAATATATATATTTAGAAAAAACTTTTTTTAAATTTGTTTTACCTCTAAATAACAAAAACTAAACTTTATACCTTTTATGAATTTTGATTACCCACATTCAATCGTGAAGTTAAATAGCTTGTATTCAATTACAAAACCAATTTAAGACCAGAATATCGGAAAAGATTTTTTTCACAAATCAAGGTTAAAATAGTTGTTAATTAATTTAACACTCTCGTCGACTGTGCGACAAAGGGCCAACTTTTTATCATAATTTGCATAAAACGGTAACATTCAGCACGGGAGATGGCGCAGTGCCGTCTGGCGGAATACTAACAGCGAAAACATGCGGACCGAAAGGGTATGATTCAAAATATCCGATAAAGGTTCATTAACTCCTAAACCAGCATAATGGATTTGTCCGTATGGAGAATTATAATAATAATAAATCGGCATGCTTTCCAAAAAGCGTAAACGGAAGAAAAAGAAAGGGCGCACATCCTGAAAAGGTGTTCAACAGCGGTCAGCGATAGGTAACGAATCGAGGCTCTTTCTTAGGCCCCGAAACCTTTTAACGGAGGACTTTTTGCTTGACTGACTGCACTCGGCCTGTCCCACCGATCTGATCAAAACACATCTCAGGTGAGCGGTTTTTCCAAGGAAATAATCTCATTTTGTGACATGGAAAGAAGTGGTTGCAGGTCAACTCCTTTTCAGGGCCCTCTTCTGTCTGTAGTGAACGGAACTCTAGGACAAAAGGAGCAGGTAAGGTCTTTTCTTTTTTTGCCGTTCGTCCTGCATTAACCGCCCTCCTACAATTTTTAACAGCTCATAGAAATCTATGGAGAACGGTTATCGTACCGTTGGGCAATATCTAAGTATCGGGAGTGGATGATATTTAAGGAGGATCGCAGATGAATTCGATTGTCCAATTCCACAAGCTTTTTCTTCAGAACATCACGTTCTCCAGTTGTGATTTGGAAGATAACGCTTTGTACATTTGTAATAATAACAAAGGGGAAAATTTGTTGACATACGTTTCATATATGACAATATTCACGATGCTTGTAAGACGTTAACTCAAATAGAAAATGTTCCAGTAAGATCATGAAGGCTCTCTTCTTCCTTACCATGTTAAACGTTAATTTTCCGCAATGCTGCGCGTGGCGTTTTGGTTTTCTTTTGTGTTAAACTGTAGAATGCCAGAAATTAATAAAAACGGAAAATTAATCAACCCTTTCATTCAAAATGCTATCTATGCACAACAGCCTACAATTTCATAGGGTAGGAGATGTCTATTAGGAATGAAAGTATAAGGACATGTCAGAAATTAACAAAAGTAATGTATTGGTCTGATTTAATTAATGTGTATTTAAGAATGAAAATACATGTAATCAAAAAAAAGCTGTTAAATCATGGGTGCCATGCTTGTTACTTACACCCTAACCGATGTGACTACATTTTCAACCTAACATCTAACAATGACCCCTGGCCTGTTAGATCGTGCAATGTTAACTAGCTGATTCTTACAAGTCTACGTAATCATTTTTCTCGGTCTAACAGGACCTAACAGAGTTAACACAAAGATCGTGAATACCTCGGCTGTATATGCATTCGACAAGTACTTCAATTCGTGCCGGCATACCTAACATGTATCCTAACTGGCTACAAATTAATAGGATAGGGGATGTATCTGCTGTGAATAAGAACAGGTCAAAAATTAACAAAATATATGTATTGGTCTGAATTGCTTAATGTGTATTTAAGAATAAAAATACAAAAATACAAGTAATCAAAAAGCAGCTGTTCAATCATGGCTGCCATGTTGGTTACCAATGCCCTAACGGATAGCAATGCGACTAAATTTTCGACCTAACATTTAACATTGGCACTAGCCTGTTAGATCGAACTATGTTAACTAGCCGTATCTTACAAATCTACGTCAGAGTTAACAGGGTAAACACGAAGATCGTAAATACCCCTATTGTCGCTTTTCATATTTTTTGTTTTTCTCTGCACCGTTTAAGCGCTGTACACACTAGCAATAATTCTCGCGCAAGCAAACAAATTCCATTAATGTTTACACTATTTCGATTTTTTCTAGAGGAAGTCGCTTCCGCAAGTAAACGGAAGTCGACCTGCAGCAACTCGATTCAGCAGTTCAAGATGCCGAGTTGTCGCAAAATACATGCAGTAAGTACATTATTCAGTAATAATAGAAAAAAAAATCGAAAAGTATGGGTGCGAGACTGGATTTTAAGGAGTGATAATCTTGGTTTTCATAATAGATTATTAAGTGATCTGATAACTGAAGACCCGTTGCAACTAAAAACTTTTTACGAATGACTGTTCAATAGAATTCATCAGCTAGAGTCTGGAATGTAGTGTTTTTCTAAATTTTGTTTTTAAAATATTTCCATATTGTATCCTATAATTCGGGATATTGTTCATATAACGAAATGAGTTTAGTTATTGCTTCATACTACGCTTTTTCTCACTCAAATCGGAATCAGCGAAAACTCGCAGCAAAAACTTCCAAATTTATTGTTTTCGAATAATAAACAAGTGCTTGCTGCAAGGTTGAAATCAACGCGTACACGTGCGACTTGCAATAAGTTGAAGTGCGTCAAGTCACTGAAGTCAAGTTGACTTGCGCGAGTGTTTACACGTCAAAAGTCGCTTGCGGAAGTCAACTTGTGAAAGATTTATTTCTAGTGGACACTTCGCTTAAAAGCAAATAAAAATGTATTCACTGTCAATACACCAAGCATAAAAGCATTCCTTCCGTCGTTTTTACGTTTAAGTTGCGCAATATCACCCCCGACAAATGTATTACGACAATATAAACAGCTTCAATTATTTAGAATGGCGATTACATATCAGCCGGTTATCTTATTGCAGTATTAAATTTGTTTGTCTTCGTTTTTCACCAACTATCTTCCGCTGTGATTATATTTCCTTTCCGGTATTCTGAACAATATTTTACAATCGAGAAATACTGCAATATAATGAGTGTTTTTATCCTAATAAATTGTGCAAAAAATGTGAGATAAGATATAACTCGAGGACCTGCGACGCATTTCGAATTCCTCTTTGGAGAAGTCATTTAGAACAGACACACAAAAGCGTTTTTAGCTACGATTATAATATATTAAATAAATGTTTCGGTTTTGTTTTCTTTTTAAGAGTGTTTGCAATAGCGGAGGTCATATCAACTCTCCGTGGGATGCCGGTGGGGAAAAAATGTAAAATAAATATGTCATGTTCGAATGCAGGGCCGCTGGATTCGAACCCGGGACCTTTACCGTACTTAGTGATGAGCGTCATGTCAACGACTAAACCGTTGTGGCCAGGGACGCCCCCGTTGTGCTGTTCCTCGCCATAATCATTAATAACGTTTTATGTTTCCGATTTTTCCATTGTCATAAATGCACCAGCTTCTACGACAGCAGAAAATACGATAGGTAGTATTTACTGAGCACTTTACCGCTTAGTATTTACTTGCTGCGGAAGGGAGACGGATCCTGGGTGGCCGGTTTCGTTGTTTCGGAGCCCCTCGTACTATCGGACCTTTTCTCCCCTCCTGTCATCTGTAGGAATTCTTCTATACATCATAGATAGCTCCATGGTGGAAAAAAATCATGAAAAACTTACACGTGTTGACCTCAACGTGTGGGTGGCTTCTTCAACAAGGACAAACGCTAATATATTTGATTCAATTTTAAAAAACCAATTAAAAATTCACTTTGTAGGTGCTTCCTTTAGAAACAAGATATTTCTTTTAATTTAATACATAAACAAAATTCCAAGACGTACAACTTTTGCTTCAATCGTCGCGTATGAATATTCGCTTATTTTTTTTATTATTATTTTATGCCCATGAAGGTGATGTGATTGGCAAAAAGTTAATATTTAACATACGATATTGTTAACTTTCCACATATTCATACTTTGAACTATATAATTTCTGAGGTCTTTTTATAGTTTTAGTTGGGTAGTTTTCGATCAATCTCTAGGTAATTCGCCTTCCTCAGTAGACAACGCACCGGCAGTGGTGGCTCCAGTACCTGCACTTCATGAATTAAATTCATTACCACATTCTTCCCATTTTCAGTCAATATATTTACCGTCCGTGTTTAAAATTCATTTTCAAATGAGGTGTATTATTTTAAGATTGATATTCAATATGGTGAAGGCAGTTGAAAAGTCGAATGAACTTTTTTTTTGGCTAACCGATCAATGAAAAAGTGTCGATATTAATGAGTACTGTGTTCAGCAGTGTAGTTAGTGAGAACATCTGATAATGTTATCATATTAACCAAAGCAATTACTGTTAAAAAATTAATGTAACGAGTAAGTCTCGAACCTACGAATAGGCTATAAAGTCGATGGTCATTACACCATCGATGGTGATGTCCCGATGTTTAATCGATTGTGACCATCAATGTTTTTTTTTTATCGATGCTCATCCCTAAATTTTATCCCTCTTTGACCACCTTTTTCTCAATCCAACTTCTTGTTTCTTCCTTTCTCACTGGCCATTTTGCGATTAGGAACTAACAGTGAAGAGTAAACGTCATTCCCAACCTTAAGATACTTTGCGAAATAGCATACTTGCATAACAGAACTTCTCAACTAAACACGATCAGCACAATTATCGCGAATTATTTATTATATAATTATACGGAAGAAATCAAGAGAACGATATCTGAGAATACGAACAGAAGGAGAGGAGCTGGAAAGGAAATGGCTTTTAGTTTCTTTCAAAGGTCGTACAAATTTACCTGACCCGTTCTGCTCCAATGACGACTCATCGATTTCCTGGTATTTCCTATCTTGTCACTTTTTCCTCGCCGGATCCTTTGTTTCTGTGTATTTACGTAACAGCATCCAATGATTCCATATTCAATTAGTAGTTCGTTCCTCGTGGGAACAATGGTGAAAAGCGTTTCACTACCGATTTAACAAGGCGGTCATGACGGTTTTTCAAAAACAGCTCTTCCAGTCGTTTCCGCGTGTCCGGGGTTACGTCAGGGGGCGATACCGGGTCCCAGTCGAAATTGGTGTAGCTCCAGCTTGTTAATGAATGTTTCGATAATATAACGGGGAACGGCGAATACATGCGGAAAAAAACGGCGGAAAGCAATTACTATTAACATAAACGAGCTCCTCTTCCGCGTTCAGGCTCAGAAGGTCGAATTCCCCTGACAAATCCTCGGTCGAATACGGCGCTGGTTATTCTCTTACCCTATGTTTCGAACCTTCGCCAAGCCTTAAACCTTTACAAACCCTCCGAAAACATCCAAACGCAAATAATATCAAGTCTGTTTGGATCAACTCTAGGCGAAAACGAATTTCCTTGTATCCCTTCTTCGTAGTATCATCTTGTTTCTATGCGTGTAAAACGAATGCATTTCAAGTCTTCCCATTTTAACGACCCTAAACCAGTATGGTACCGGGATGAATTTTTATCGGACGGAACCCGACCCGGAGGGTTATGAATTGATAAACGTCGCCTGTCAATAACACAACAATTAATTCATGTCATCTGACAGCATTTTCTACCACTTCTGTTTCGTTTCAAGCAATCACCGATGCTCGTAAATTAGCGTTCCAATTACAAGACATCAGTAACTATATCTTAATACAATATGCCAATGAAATCCTTAGCATACATTTGTCATCCGCGACATGATTTATTTTAGTATAAAATTCGACGATTGATTCACGTTCGAATCATAAACAATTGAATGCCAACTAGTTCGACCAGTCAACAAAACAGTACAAGATTTAGATGGTACCAATAATTCTGCTCTGGTCTGCCAACCGGCGAGGAGAAACGAGCTAGGTCGATCGTAGTCGAGCTAACTAAAATATTATATCTACAGGTCTGCAAAACATTGTTGATGAATTCCCTCAGAACCATCAAATTTCCATTTATGAAGATTGATCGTCCCTGATGGGTACCGTCGGTCTATTTCATATAACCTTTAACGTCCAACATTGGCTCTTGAACAAATTCTACAACGTTATGTCGTTAAAGTTTATTTAAGAACTTCAACTTTCTTGCGGATATTCCATTCAATAGGTCATTATATAATCAAACCGTGAGCCATAGAGAATTTAAGAAAAACAATAGTAGTCGACCTGCATGAGGATTGGCCATAGCCGGTTATCCATGGGCATCCTCATCGGCAAAAGAGCGAAGCGGTGCCTCTAAGTGGGGAAAGAGTCTCTACAATCAAATAATATCTGACTGTGAACTCCTACAAGAATATTGGAAAAAGTGCAATATATCCTCAGACGACAGCAAAACAAGGCCCTAAGAGTGTCTGCAGGGGTAAATAGTTTATATGCCTGATTCTAATTGAAGAAGGTTATAGCTGCACATAAGAACCCCTTCAAACTTGGCTTTCGTTGGTATGTCACTATTCATTGACACAAATAGTTAAGAGTAAGAGTGAGAGAGAGAGTGAGTGTTAGTGTGTGTGTGTGTGTGTGTGTGTGTGTGTGTGTGTGCGCGCGCGCGCGCGCGCGCGCGCTAGTCTGAGACGGACCTTACAGATCCGCCACAATTCTCTAGGTTATTATTTGTTTGCTGCATCAAAGGACACTGCAGTAATTTAATAAACCCGATGACCTCGTATATGCGTGAATGTATTTATCGGCGCAAATGAGTGTGAGTGTCTGTGTCTTCGGTTTTAGATGGGTTTGTGGCGGAATATAGGTAGGTTAGTCAGTATTTTGCACAAATGAATGTAGTGCGAGGCGAGTGAGTTACGGAGTGACATTTAGGCTGGCTTTAAAGATTGTACTCTATATGAATATATTTAGTGTAAAAAGAGACGTTGAGGTTTGAACACACGGCCGGCTAACTGTAGTTTTGTAAATAAAGTAGCGTATGTTTTATATTACAATAGTTCTAGCGGTGTTAGGCGATTTTTTTACAGCTACATGAATATATAAACAAAGTCATGTATGTAGTCGCCGTTTAGGATATGCACACTATAAGATATATAAAATTTAAAAGCATAGATACAAGGACATAGCTTGAAGGACGACAGAATTTAACAAAAATGAAAAATTTATAAATGTGTGTTTTGTTAGAAGTAATCAATCCCATTTTACTGGGAATTCCGCCAGAAACAACAGTATTAAACAAATTTCGTTAAACTGATCGACACTTGATAATTTTATTGGTCCGTCTACTCACTCGGATGAGTTTGGATTTCACTCATCTTCAGTAAAGAATTTGGTGCAAACGAATACAACAAAAAACAACAAAAAAGACCTAGAATGGAAATATTTTCAGTAACATACTACCAACGAAACGTATTGGGTTGTCCGGAAAATAATGCAGGATTTTAAGTTTTCATTAAAAAAAAATCTATATAAAATATTCTGTTTACGTTTACAGGATTACTCATTTGTATGAATGTCAACACTTATTAATCCTCTTCCAAATGATATTGTTTGTTTACCTCTGTAGCATTCCGCTACTTGGAAATAATTCAGTCATCCTTATAATGTCAAAGCGAGAATTTCGTACGATTTTCTTTTACGAGTTTAAACTCGGCCGAAGCGGAGCCCAAACGGCTAGAAACATTAACCAAGTCTGGGGCGAGGGTTGTGTTAATGAGTGCACTGTGCAAAGGTGGTTTAAAAAATTTCGGGAGGGAGATTTCAGCCTTGAAGATGAAGAAGGTCGTGGAAGGCCTTCCTCTCTTAATGATGATGTTCTGCGATCAGTGGTGGAAGAAAACCCCAAAACAACTGTTCGAGAACTTGCAGAGCAACTCAAAGTCAGTAAAACGACCGTCGCTGACCACCTCTTTGGTCAATCGGAAAGGGCCCATTTTGTTGCATGACAACGCTCGACCACATGTGTCACGTGTAACGTCACAAAAATTATTGGAGCTTGGCTATGAAACTTTGCCTCACCCACCCTACTCTCCGGACCTCTCGCCTACTGACTACCATTTTTTTAGACACCTGGACCACTACTTACAACACATAATATTCAAAAATCAAACGGAACTGGAAAATGCATTTATTGACTTTATCAATTCTAAAAATTCTGAATTCTACTCAGACGGAATTAATAAGTTACCAACACGTTGGGAGAAATGTATTGAGAGTATGGGAAATTATTTTGATTAAAGAACATTGCTTTAAAGTAACTAGTTTCTTTTTTTTTTGTTTAATACCAAAATCCTGCATTATTTTCCGGACAACCCAATACAACCAATGGCCCTGAATCGGAGCACTCGTATTCCTTCTACTTCAACAACCAGAAGGAAATGAAAGGGAAAATGCCTTAGCAGGATATTTTATAAATCGGTGGAAACGTAATAAATTAAGAGGACTCCTTGAACAATTTGTCCTCGCGGAAGGAAGAGTGGCGGAAAGGTGACTTCCGCCTCTCCAGCTCAATTGTGACTGGATTGTTTGTCTCTCCTAGAACAAAAACTTATTTCGACTACACCTCCTGAAAGTGCTTGGTCGTCCAATAAACCATCTTTTATCTGTACACAATTCCTGTGGATGATTAATGCTGTAAGGGAAACTTGTTGGGAAAACCGATAAGAAAGTGCCTCGTCCGATCACTTGTTAATTAACAACGTACTCTTCTCGCGCCCGATTTATTTTTCTAATTTTAATTATTCATTTGAGTCAAAATACCAGGTAATCTTAAAAGGTAAAAAAAAAATTCGCAATTTAAGTTAGTTTACAATTTTTTTGGGTGGAGATAGTCTCCATTGACGGTTATAACCTTTTCCCAACGAACCCCTTCCTATAAAATTTGCGTCACGGGACTTAAGCAAATTTTCCAGCTGTTGGCCATTATCAACCGCCCGATTGAGCATATGATATTACATTGCTAAGAAATGATGAAAGTTAGATGGGGCCAGGTTTGGAGAGCATGGAATGTGTCGTACTTCCGTACCGAACTTCACAATCACCCCTCTTAGTTTCGCTTTGTCCTGGTGAAAAATTACTATTCTGTACACGGGGGCAGTTTGTCTCTGGGCCAGGGCAAGAGATACTGTAGCAGTTGCTTGAATAGATTTTTCTAAAATCTTCCCACCTGGGGGAAGATCGTAGTACACAATGCCTGCTGTATTCCACGGTATACAAAACATTAAATGTTTGGGATATGATCATTTGATGACATACAATATTATATATGCATCCTGAAGATACTGTATAGGATCCAATTTTCGCCGCATGTGACAACCGGTCAAAAATCATTTATACTTTGTGCCGTGAAAGTAAATGCTTAGATGCTTGTTACCGTCAGTCTATTTAGGAGGAAGCATTAGCTCAACTTACACTTCTCAAGTCGATGAAAGCTGGAGCGAGTGGTTTCAACGCTTATGTTGAACACTCGGGCATGTTCTTGACAGGTTTGAAACGAACCGAGTTCGACAACTTCCGCAAACCGTTCGAACCACTTTTAGGCAATGCACTCATTTATAGTTTCATCACCGAACACAGTGCAAAATTTTACCAACTGCCTCGGCCACCCTACGACCGAGCTTAAATTCACAACAGTTCAAAAAGGACACGAATGTTTTTAAATTTACAGTAGATTGTAAAACCACACGAACCTTTCTTGTTACCTGGTTAAACTAATTGATACAAAATTGGACATCGCTTATAACACCATACATCGTTAAGTGAAAAAACCTCACATATGGACGACAAATACTTCTCAACCCTTCCGGATTATTACGAAATACAACACAGGCCAGAGTTAAAAAAGAAAAGATTTTGTAACAGTTCAAGCACTATTTTACGTACAATTTTCAGAAAAGGACAACCTGAAAACGGTAATCTAAAAATCTCAATTAGAAAAGAAATATAATGTGGATTACGTCACTATATTATAGTACATTATTATCAGCGGAGAAAAAAGTAAAACTATACAACTATTTATTAAATTTGCTAATATTTAAAAATTTGACTCATTTGGTAGATTAGATCAAAAAATCACAGAAATTTATAATATCCTCGCTATTTTTTTCTACTTAAATACTGTCTAATGATAAATGACAAAAAAAAAGTGGCTGGTTGTAATGATCAATCCGATAATCAACTAGCAGGTCAAACAAAATTTCACAATGAATTATAGTTAAATATACAATTATTAATGGACTGTTGTAATCACTTTGTACCTGATAAATTTGATTTACGCGATGGTGTTCACGAAACTTTCTCGCAGTCTTCCTGGAATATTTTTATATAAATGGAAAACCATGTTATCAGTTAATTAACATTATTTTATATGTACCCGATACATACTAGTTAGTACATATTACAAATGTGATCGCAAAACGTTTTTTCACACGGTCACAGCACCTACGCCAGCGTTGAGCTCTGAGGACACATACTCAGCCAATGCTGGCGGTCAGTGTAAGGAAATTAAGGGACATGGAGGTGTTGGTTGGTGTGCAAATTTTGAAATCGGGAAAGGAGATCGTTTACAATAGAAATGTTGAGGTCGTTGCGGGCGGTGAGGTTACTGACGCAGTAAGCAGCTTTGACGATTTGTCTGAGGACTTTTGATTGAAAGGATTGGATACGCCGGATGTTGCCTGGCATGGCAGAACCCCACATTTCGGCTCTGTATGTCCAAATTAGTCGCAGTGAAGTCGTGTAAGGTTAGTTCAGTTGTACCTGCCAAGACGGATTTCGGTCCTAAAAAGACTAAAAGACGTAATGGCCCAAATGATTAGGCTTTAATATTTAACTCTGCCTGCTGAAGGAATCCTTGGCGAACGTTTTGTTAAATATATCAAATGTGGTTTTCAGTGGCAAAACAAGTAAAACTATACAAACTTTTATCAAAGATCGCTTATATTAAAAAAAAAATACAGATTTTATAGGCTAGACTTTGGAATGTGCTTTAGTTCATACAAAAATTGTCGAAAGCCAATTGGCTAAATTAAAAAAAAACGTAGACCGCTGATTCAAGGGCTGGGTTTAACTGGCTGTGTTTTAAAAGGAAAGACCTGAATCTTCAAGAAATTATAATCTGGGCTGGTGTAGAGACAGTGTGGTCCAAAAGAAGCTTTGGGATAGGGGAAAGGAGCACATGGAAAACACGTGTTGTTAAAAATCCCCATATGGTAATGCGACTATATTCAACATGTTGCCAAGTGTTAGTTAATTCTCAGCCAATATTATAACAGTAGTAAAATGAAAACAAAAAAATTCACATTGAATGTAAAATTGAATATCAATAACCCATCACAAAAGGGACATTAGGTTCTTTCTTCGCATGGGACCCTTTCTCAATGTGGTGAATTTGTAATTGAAATCAGAACGTCGAAAATTCGTCCCGACCCTTAAATAATTTATAAGTCCTTTTGTCGAATAACCTCAGGTTCAAAATTTTAAATAGGCCCATTTTTTTCTCGGTTTTCCATTTTTACAACGCCACCTCCCGACATTGGAGGGGTTTAACGCCCCCACTCCAAGAGGCGTCGATTTGTTGTTTTCTAAAATTCTAACTATGTTTCTACTTCTACGGCTGACCTTTTGCTGTCTGTGATCATGACTCTATCTCTGCCGTGGGTTTCTATTAATTTAACATCTCTGTCAGCATCAACTTCAGCAGAATTTGTCTATTTTTTCTCTCACGGGACAATCATTTTACTCTTTCGATTTCTGTTCCTCTAGTGCAGAGCGTTTGGCAGGACAACTGGAAAACAGAAAATAAAGAAAAAATAAGAGAAAAAGAATAAAAGACAATGGTCATACGTCTATCGTTCTATCCCGTTTTGCAAAAATCCACGTTTGTCAACTTTTTCTTACAATTTTCTTCTTATGTTTTGCTGTTATTGTTACTTTCTTCTATTGTTATGCTTCCATTTCATTGGATCATACAAATTGATAACGCTTTGCTTTAAAGTACCACGGAAGAGCGTATACACACAGGACCGACATTACAATTAAATTCACTAATTTCGTGGTACGCTTGACCAATTAATATATTACAATTAATTAAGGTACAATTAATCGAGGCCACGATAGCTCAAGTGGTAGAGCAGCAGCGTATCAAGCCGAAGATCGCGAGTTCGAATCCCGCTCGTTCCATTGGCTTTTTATTTCAACTAAAAACCTTAATTAATTGTACTATAAACGTTTTCTGTGTTTATTCACGTTTTCTAATCCGTTTTTTTATTTAGAGGCCCCGGAAGTAAACCGGAGTTTGGAAAAGATTAAGGCCTTGTAAAAAAAAAATTGATTCGGGATGTTCAGGTGTCCCAGGTGCAACAGAGAAGCCGGATTCTTTCGTCTAGACCAACCCCCCTTTTACTACAAGAAACAAAATCAACTGCCACATATTTTCATTGGTATAAACCTGTATAAAAGGTTTTTACATTAATAAAACAATGTGGGTAAAAAAAAAAGAAAAAAACATATAGGTTGCTATTTCCCTTGCTTCCCAGATCACACTAATGTATGCTGACATTAACGAAACTCGAAAAATGAATTATTAACGAAGGGATATAGTTTAGAACTGGTATGATGTAGGGATAATGACCATTCTAAAAGTGGTGAGATTGGAGGGGTGCACATGACGGCCATATAAATAGAAGTGAACCATTTCGGATTTCTGAGGGTTTTAAACAAGACAATAAACGACGGTTTAGGCACCATTTTGATGAACATATTTGTAGATCTACTTAAAAGTGTATAACAAAAACTCTGTTCCTTAGTACTATAAACGTCGGTACAATTTTGTCTGTGACTGTTTTCTCCTGTTAGTGCGCGATTGATTTATTTTAATTAATTATTGTAGTATAGAAGGCGGTAGTTGTCTTATCAGGTTAATTAAGCGACCAAAGGGTGGGATAGCCTGTGTTAAAAAAACATCACTAACTCAATGTCGTTTGCTAAAAGAGATTGATTATTTCTTACATAATAATTAGAAGAGAATATTAAACTATTGTACGTTTTACGTCGTTAAAAAACATTTAAATGTGATAAATCGATTGAAAAGAGGGAATCTTTACCAACACTCTGAAGGGGAAAGAGAGAGAGAGGAGAGAGAGGAGAGAGAGAGAGAGAGAGAGAGAGAGAGAGAGAGAGAAGAAAAAGAAGAAATTACCAATAATCACACAAACTGAGAAATTGCAGGGTCCGCGAATTCGGAGAAGTTTTAGGTGTTGTACTGAAATTGTGCATTGTCAATAAAGCTGAGTCGAACCTCTGAAGAAGTGACCGTTCAGCAGTCCTCGATATCACCGGGGACTACTTACATGACGAAACCCGAACCTTTTGTTTCTATCTCCCACCATTTTTCCCTTCTTTTTATCCGATCAAAATCTCATTATTCAAGCACAGGTTGAACTGAAAATGTTGGAGACTTGGGTACCAGCCAATGATGGAACGGCTGATTGCAGAAAACACAGGACAGGAGCAAATTCTCCTACTATGTATAACGATGCTAAACCATATATTGAAGTAAAAATATTTAGAATGAACAATGAAATCATGTATCAACTGGACACCTGATATTCAACTAAGGACTTGAAGAAATACTAACATTGGTCTGAGAAAAAGTAACGAATTCAGAACGTAATTCCCGATCATTTTGGTATGTCGGAGGCATTATGGCTTTTCGCTGTGTTTAGTGGTGGGAGCCTGTACGTTGTTTTGCCAATAGTGCCCCATTTCGTCTTACAAACCTCCAACTGTATACAATACTACAACTGACCTGCCGATACATCCCAATATATTTACGCGGGCCAATATCCAGGAGAATCCGGAATTCATTGAAGAATGATGTAAAATGTGAAAAATGAAACGGTACGAGGACCTGCGCACCCAAATTACGTTCACGTTAAACAAACCGCCTTGCCCAAGTCTATACGTTAACAGTAAAGAACTAACGACAACTCCAGAAGTAATACACTTTGGAATCAAGCGACAAAAACTAAATAGACGATTTGGACAACCATGAAGGACCGAAATCAGACATGACTTGAAGAACAAACTCTGTACAAAACATTACTTCGATTGGACACGGAGCGGAACCACGCCATCTCCCCCAACGAATCCAAACATTCCAAACAAAAGACCTCAGAAAAATTCTCCGAAATCCCTTGTATGTTTCCAATCTCGCTATCAGCAATGACATTAACATTTCCTTTATCAAAGAATCCGTTCGCTCTTCCTCAAGTTTCACTGCAATCTTTCAACCCATCCTGTTCCTACTGCTCAAGACCTATCCACAACTCCACCATCCTAAGAACCCTCCATGTACCTTTAAACGACGAAGGCACCATTAACAAACCACCAGATAACAAACTGAGTACCAGTATAGGCTGGCTTTTCATAGCAAGTGTCCTCCGGTAGTATTGTCCGTAGTGTTGGTATCTTGCCCGGGATTTTGTAGCGTTAAGAACAATTTGTAATGTTTACAATTCATGTACAGGATAGGCATAAATACTTTATTCAATTAAATTATCTTTTTATGTAAGGTTTTGGTTGAAATGAAAAAGCTAGTGTCACGAGCGAAATTTTGAAAAATGGCACAAAGGAGGGGAAATTCGAAAGGTTGCAGGTTGAGATGGGATGAGTTGGTGCCTGAACTCAAGTTGTAGAGCAGCGGCGTATTTAGCCGAGGTCTTGGGTTCGAATCCCGCTCGTGACGCAAGCTTTTTCATTTCAACCAAAACCTTACATAAAAAAATTAATTAATTGAAATGACTAATTTGGTCAGTAGGCCACTAAATATAAAGGAGTAAATTTTTTTTAAATTATATAAAATGTACTGAAGGCAGTTGGAAAATATTAAGTACTTA
Source organism: Cimex hemipterus (assembly GCA_039619505.1). Classification (NCBI taxonomy): domain Eukaryota; kingdom Metazoa; phylum Arthropoda; class Insecta; order Hemiptera; family Cimicidae; genus Cimex; species Cimex hemipterus. The sequence continues at coordinate 9,317,951 of CM077100.1, forward strand.
CAGTATTAACTACCATATATATATATATGACTTATAAAAGCTTGGAAAACGTAAAATTTCCTGTTGATGGGCTTGAAAATTTAACACGATATTTTAGTTGTTAGAAAGGAAATAAGATTTACCGTAAATTCAATATTGGTCCGAGTTGCCGAATACCCACCCACCCACAGAACTAGCTTTGAAGAGCTTCCGTTTTTCAAAACATTTTCTTAACAAACAAATAATATATAAGAATTTAGACTAATTGAATACCACTAGGTTAATTAGTAGACAGAGAATAATTACGTTAGTAAGTCATATTTTTTCCCGTCCAGGAGCGCGTCTCGTTCCCACAGTGACCATAATCGTAGGTCTCGAATTTCCTGTTGCCAAACGACTCGAACAACAATGTGCTATGCCATAATCTCGTTCACCCAACGCCGATTGTCGGACACACGCTGTGTAGAATGTAGCGCGAGGAAGAAATGGGCCCTCCCGTAATGCATTTCACATCTCGCCGTGTTGATGATATAACAGGAGACGCATTAAAAAGATAATAACCAATATTATTGAAAACGGGTCGGAGTCTTACTTTTAGAAAAACGGGTTTCGTCTCGCCTTCCGATCGAATCGTCGTAGAGATACATTATCCCAGCCGTTCCTCCTGTGTGATGTAATCCCCGACGTCTTCAGACTTGACTTTGGCACTATTTTGGTGATCAGCGAATCGGTTGCGTAACAAATGAAATACTGTGCTCCTTTCCTCCTGGTCAACGTGCATTTCAGCCCTAGCTCGTTCATTTCCGAAACCGACATCGTGTGATAATACAGAGCTGTCAGGCTACTTAGGCCATAAACTTTGCCCGTGGATTTTTACGCCTCCATAGATACAAAATGTTCCCCCTAAATCATAAACCTTTTCGCAGATATTCGTTCAACATTTTATGATTTTTTCAACTATCTATGGTTTTTGTCATCAATCTACTTACTCGTAGCTCTTAAACTGTTCATTTTTGAGTAAATCATAAAAATAATTAAACAACTGAAACGAGCGTAAATTCCCTTTAAGAAGGCACCGTTTAAGAAAATTTAATTAGGTGATTTTTAAAAATTTTTTTTGAAAAAATTGCAGAAAATTCACGGTAGAGGAGCTTGACAAATTTCATAACTTCTTCGTTTAATAAGGTTTCTAGCGTGTACCCATTTCTTTAATTACATCGAGCCAGGATACAGAATTTTATGCTAAAAGGGTAAAATGACCTTTTGAAAAAGGCGAATGGAGTTAATCGCTTTTCGTTCCGTGCAAAATTTATTACCCAACTCTAATATGATAAAAAAAGCACAAAAAGAAAGAACGATGGAACAAAACACATAAAACAGAGACAATAAACATTATGAACAATCAAAACAGAAAAATTAGACAAAATATCTACTCTACACACAAATAAAATTTAAAAAAAGAACAACAATACGGAAGTTGTAAAACCCGACTCTAACCTAATAAAAAAGGACATAAAAAAATTAACATGATTTGGTTGTTCGCGATGTTTATTAGCTTTTTTTTACGCGTTTTGTTTGAGGTTTACGTTGAATTTTTCCTTTTTTGTTCTTTTTTATTAAGTCAAATTGTTAAGATTTAACCCCATTTTCCTTTTTCACACCATTACCACGTTTTTCCCCAATTTGCATAAAATGTTTGCATTCTGGTTCGATGTAAGTTAAAAAACGGGTATACCGCTACAAAGCTTATCAAACGAAGTTATGAAATTTGTCAAGCTCTACCGTGAATTTATCCGAACAGGTTGCAATTTTTTTTTAAATTTAACCGTTTTTCAAAGATTTAGTGTTTTTTTTACTAATAGGGTAAGTGAAAATTTTAAAAGGGTGCCTTATCAATGGAAATTTGACGCTCGTTTTAATTCCATTATACTTAATGGTCTATTGACCAAATTACTTTTTTCAATTAATTATTCTTTTTTTTGTAAGGTTTTGGCTGAAATGAAAAAGTTAGTGCCGTGAGCGACATTCGACCCAAGATCTTCGGCGCTCCGCGGCTCTAACTTCAATCCGCTCGGACACGAACTCCCAATCTCAACCTACACTGCGAACTGCTTTTTTTGAAATTTGTTTTTGTTATTTACCTAGAAATAAATAGTTCAACAGCTACGAGTAGGTTTATTACGAAAACTGTAAATAGTTTAAAAAAAAAAAACAAAAAAAAAACATAAAATGTTGAATATCTGCGAAACGGTTGATGATATCACCATTGTCGATGAGAACTTCTTGTCGTCCTGAAGGGGTCTAATTCATTTGCAAAGAATGACACGAGTGGCCTGACACCTGTATAATCGAGTGCAGCAATACGTAACGGAAGATGTACTATAGTTCACCAGTTCGACTATTTTACATCGTAGACAGAAATAGAACAAAAACTCAATAACGAGCCATAGATAAAAATAACATAAACTATTTCAAATCTCTCGGATTTAAACATCCGACTTGGGTGATTGATTACTAATTACATATTTCAGAAGCACGAAGTCCGCTGTCGACCTATCTATCCGTGGGCTATCAGTATAGAAAAATCACATCCACACTTTTGTTACAAAATACTTACATAATTAACAAGACAGGGATTTTGACTCGATTGCCAACATACAAGACTTATTAATTTAACATAGAGAAATACAAATTGAAAAATGAAAGAGATAAAATAAGTCAGACAAGGGAATAGGAAGTAGGAACTGTGTCATCACACTTTCCTTAAGATTAGCCACGTCTGGGTTACTAATCTGGAAAAAGCTATCTCACAGGTATATTAAACAACAAAAACAAGCGGTTTGGCTGAACATTTAGGAAATACCACGTTAAAATATTTTACTCGCGATCGGAGATAATAGTTAAACGCCAGTAATCTGTAGATGACTGTAGGAGACTTGAGTGAAATGAGGAAGGCTTCCTGGTAAGGTCCTTGGGCAACAAAGGCACCCCTCTCTAGGAAATACCAAAAGCAACAGACCGGTCCCGTTGTAGGAGAGATGGCCTTTTATATTTCCATTTTTTTCCTTTTGTGTACCGGCACCAGAAAATAAGAACAAATTAAAACACTAGCCTAATAAATTTTCCTTATACAAGTCCTAATTTACTAACCATACATCACTTATGGATTCTAAACTACATTCATTACGATTAGTCATCTTTAGAGATTTTAGAATCAGGCTTTCGAAAAATTAAATTAACTTTGTTTCTATTCCATCTGAAAAACCTTTAAGTGAACAACGAAGTTTATAATTTCCTGAGATTAATTCTGAATTTTTTGTTTTGCTTATGTTTTAGATTCGTGCGGTTCGACAGATTTTATTTCAAAAGTAACAAACTCGCCATTTATCATGAAGAAAAATCAAATTGATGATTACGCAGTAACATTCAATGCCAGCACAATCTATCACGTTCTCCAAAGAGTGGACATCGATCGGAGGGAAACAGGTAAATCGTTCTTAAATCATTCTTTCAAGATTAGGTTTGTATCTTATATTAATAAGCCTCAAGTTGATTAACACTTTATATCTATCACATAATAAACAATGGCGAAATGGACATTATTGGGATAATACTATGATTTTATGTGGTAGAATGTAGTTTAGGATTGTTATGACTTTTTAAACAGGTTTGCAACAGCAAAGGTCATATCAACGCTCAGAGTGCCGGCGAAAAAAAAAAGTAAATATGTCGGATTCGGATGCAGGGCCGCTGGATTCGAACCTGGGATCTTGACCTTCAGTGATGAGCGCCGTGTCGATGCCTGAACCGTAGCGGCCACCGACGCCCCGACTAGTTATGACCTTTAAAACGACGTCAGAAATTCCCGTTTTTCTACCGTCCTTTCCTTCAAATATTAATCATCACGTAGAAGTTGATGTTAAATTAGCAAACAGTAAAATGGTAATCCACAGCAGACATTGGACGAGAGGCCGATAAGCTTGGCCGATTCGTAGGACGGAGGTCCTGGCGTGAAAAACGACGATCGGATGGTCCAACATAAAAAAAACCCACGACGGTGTAACAAGCTAGGAAGAGGAACTATGCTTCGTGCATTTAGTTTTCTGGCCCCCTATCAAGGTAACGTCAATCCGAGTTCACAGAGTGAGGGACTACGACTTCTTAAAATATATTCTTCTCCATTTTAATCTTTGATACACGACTAATACGGAGTTTTTGAAAATAAATCTTCGAAATTTAAATTCATTTTTACTCATTAATACTTTTGAATATACTGGGTAGGAATGATTTCTAGCTCGATTGCTAACGGACGAAACTGATTTCTAAACGAATCGACCATATGTCGAACATAATATGCAAAATAAATAATGCCAATGAGAGTTGTACGGCATAGATTTAAATAAATCGGGGAATCAAAAGTTGAACCATTCATCATCGTCCGCCCAAGCTCCGCTGTCGTCTTGTAGGTAGATGAGTTTCAGCTCAACGACTAGTAATAAAAAGTAGGGGTAGATTTTCAACCTTAAACTAAGTCAACAGGCAGAGTAATCAGGAAAATTGACCTATGAAACGGGCATGACACAATAACACACAGATCATGAAGAAAATGCGTCAGCCAGACAAAACCAACCACGTTTCTCATGGGCCAAACCATGATGGTAGAAAAATATTTGAATTTAAATATAATCACAAGAGAAAAAAAATACATATTTAAAAAATGACTTTTTCTATTATAATTTTATTCATACAATTACGATACTCAATATCGATGGGGTCAGTCTGAACAAAATGGTGTTTTATCCAATGGCTCAACGGTTTATTTTCTAATATGACACTTTTCTCAATTCGAAATAAATATGGAAAATAAAATATGTGCTCCTTATGTAAGGGATTGGTTGAGATAAAAAAATCAGTGTGACGAGCGGGATTCGAACCCACGACCTTCGGCTAAATACGCCGCTGCTCTACCACTTGAGCTATCATGATATCGTATCTCCATCTCAACCCATATTTCGAATTTTCCCTCCTTTCTGCCGGTTTTCAAGAGATGGGAAGTTGGGTGTCCGAGAGGATCGATGTAACTCACGATAGCTCAAATTGTAAAGCAGCAGCGTATTTAGCCGAAGGTCCTTGGTTCGAACCCCGCTCGTGACACTGAGTGTTTTATCTCAACCAATTCCTTAAATAAAGATTAATTAATTGAAATAAGTTATTTGGTCAATCGGATCACGAACTGTAATAAATTTAACAAAATATATAATCGTGGACAAATTTTTGAGTGAAATACTTTTCTGACGATCATGTCTGAGACTTAAACTGCTTGAAGTAATATTCAGGAAGGAAAAATCTTCAAGACCTGTCATTAAACTCTATAAAACCAGTTTCGAACCAAATATGGACTATGGTTTATCATTGAAATAAGCAGGATGATGACATTTGTAATCGATTCACAAACGCTCCTGGGCTGTAAATTGAATTACAAATTTAACATTTGGAAGTAGGTCGGTAAACATAAGCCCCCCCGCCACATACGACAATACATCGATTCCTATTCGAACCCGGAAAACAAACGTAGCCCTGTTTTAATTCGACCGCGATACAACGTGTGGCCTCTGGAGAATAGGCGAATTTCACAGTCGTGACGAACAACGTTCAGTTGAATTTCTCCGATTTTTTGTTCTATCGACAATTTTATTACGAACTGTCAGCATTAACAAACGTTTAAGCTATTTTTGAATCTGTTTAGAGGAAATAAACCGGCCACTGGAAATTCCGATTCCAATTCTCGTATGTTTACCTGTGGGCGACCTTACTTTCAGTTATTTAAATCGACGCCAGAAAAACCTCCGTCTACCATTAAAGGCCACAATCATCGGATTAACGGTAACCCCTTGTCTCTTTTCCCTTCCTTCTTTTCAACACTTGTATACAGGAAGGACTCTTTCCTGGCGGAACCAGGATAAATTTATAAAGGCTCCAATGGTTGCACGATGAAAATGAGCCGTTTCGCTTTATGTGAAAAGACGTGATACGGCACCATCTTGACTCTAAAAGAGCGTAAATTCGAATGTGTTAAGTTATTACACTCACATTGCAAAAACGAAAAGACGGAAACTCACTGTTGAAGATGACGAAGTGACGAAATGCGCTTGACGGGCTAAACCAGCGCGGAAAAGCTTGGGTGATCGGAAACGACCAAACTACAGGTTCCCCGTTATCTCGACGGGAAATTTCAATTTTCTTTCTATTTGAAATTTTTCAATTCACGTTTTTACGCAATAGTCTTCAACTCATCTCTTACGTACGTATGGAAAAAAGGTACTTAACTTGTAAAGGACATTCAATTAAAAAAAAATAGATCGTAATTATGATGTTCGTAGTTTCCTCGGTGGCATTTAAGCGGTCATGTCTTCACTTTGAAACAGATGGAAAGAAAGGAAACGGGTAACGAGACTGCGGAAGGTGAGTCTTGGAATAGTGGAGATAAAAATCTAGGGACCTTGATCCAGAGAGAGTGATGAAAGGTTTCCGTGTTGTTGACCCACGGGATCCCCACCTCAGCTCTCTCAGAAAAACTGGGAACCTTTTTTCCACAGAAACGCCCTTGCCAGTTTCGGCATATCTCCATACATCTTCTTCTTTATCCATTTTGGAGGGATTGGCCCCCGCCGTTGATATCCTGACGAAAGACGAAAAGGTCGGACGAACACAAAACAGGAAACGTTAAATAATGCCCACTTGGGTTACCCAATATGCAAAACGGGAAATGACATGGATATCTCATCAGATATTTCCCCTGCGGGTCAAAGAAAAAACAGCCAAATCGCACTGGTCACACAGATCAAAGTGAATTGCCCTTTGAAGCGTTTCGCAACGCCATCTTATTGTACTTCGAATTTAAGCCCACTTCAGGAACCTTTAAAGAGGAAAATTCGGATGATGATCATGTCCGATGTTGAAATAGTTTGTTAAACAATAGTTTAATTTCGACGGAATTGTGAACAAATCTAACATATACGACAGATTCCTTTTCGAGTTTCAGACTATTTTCAGCATTGATACACACAAAACTGACTTAAGATGGTTTATTTTATAAGGGTATTACAACTACAAAGTTATATGAACCCTCGGGGTGCTGGTGTTTTTGAAGGGCCGCTGGATTCGAACCCGGGACCTTTACCTTACAGTGATGGGCGCCGTGTCAACGCCTACATCGTTGCGACCACCGACGACCCCTAAAACGATTTTGATGGCCTAGGTTAGGCAGAACTGGATGATCGAAATGACCAAACGACTGTTTCAGCACACCACCAACCTCGACATGCAATCTTAAAATAAAAAATGTTTAATTTGATCATAGCCAATCATATACGGTCAGACCATGACTGGGTTAGTTGCGTTTCGAGTTTTCATGAACAATATTTAGCAAATTGTCAAACCTTTAACGTGATCATAGAAAACAAAAATCATCCAATGGTCAAAATCAACCGTTGATGGGTTTTGTTTGGCCCCTTATGTTGCCGAAATAGTGAGGGGTCAAAGGATTCACAGATTCAAGAAAGCGTGCCACTTAAAAAAGAAAACTACACTATCACGGGACCAATTGCTTTATTTTTTTCCATAAGAAAGTCCTTTAGATTTTTTAAATTAAACTTTTCTAAGACTAATAGTGATTTGAATAATTTAGACATCCTCTGACTGTATGTATTATATGCAATATATCATCTATAGATTTACTCTCTCCTTCAGGTGAGAATATTCCAGCGAATAGAACGGGTAAAAAATTTACTATTTCGTTCTTATTTTTCAAGACGAGCAGATCAAACACAATCTAATTCCAATTATTTAAAAAATAAAATAAATTTAGTTTACTTTATTCAACTGGTCGTCTTTTGAGCACACCTTACAAATATTAATATACACAAAGCTCGCTTTAAAGTGTTTCCTAGAATTTTTCTAAGTTACAACTTATAATGGTGGGTACTGTCTTTTCAGGTACAGCAACAATGATTAGGTACTTCTCATGGTTGGAATAGGCATTGTACTCCGCTCCCAAGTTTTGTGTGAACAAGGGTGAACAATTACCCCACTTTTCCTTTCGTTTTTAGCACTTTAATACCAGTTTTATTTACAAAGCGTGTTACTTTTCAACATTTCTTTTTTCCTTCCTATTTTATTTAATTAGGGTGTTCAGCTAAGAAATAATTTTACACTGCGTTAAGAAATGTCATGCGTACAGGAGGTGTCTGATTCTAATTACATAACAGTTTTGTCGTGGATGAAGAAGTAAATAACTCTGCAATAATTTTAAATCCAAAAAATTCTTTACACAATTCTGTGCGATGCCTACAGAACGGCCTTTTGTGGCAAATAAATATATTAGAAGTTAGTGTAAAAACGACGTTCCAGTTTGGACTTTTGTTAGTTTCATGTCCTTTTTATTTTTAATAAAAATTAAGTTGAATATGAAAAAGGAAGAGCTTGTCAGGGGAACACCACCATCCCAAGATACAGCCGACCACAGGACGGATGTTAAGCACTCGTCTATTTGAGGATAGCCGTAGGGTTTTATGATTACGGGCGTTTTTTTTTTGTGGGATGTGGATAAAAACCACTATCGAATGTATTGCGTTATTCAACAGTCCACCATCCTCCTCTCCTAACAGACCTGGGGCTAAACCTGCCCGAGGTGCTCACCTATACGACCCTGCAAGCATCCCTGACCTAACCACCCGCTCGAGGTGGCACTCCTATACATAAGTACTCCATGCTCCTCCCACGTCGAACCTAATTCCCCACGGCTATATTTCTTTCGTAAGCTCCCTTAATTATAAGAATTAAAAGAGGAAAACAAGGTGAGCACCATCAAACAGCATCTCATGCAGGAATTCTGGATTGTGATTTTTTTGTGGTATAGCAATAACAGAGTAACATGTGATGAGTACATTTTACCGTAAGCCCCTGATTACATACCGAGCAATAAGAGGTGATTCCCTGGCCATGAGAAAGCCACGTGTTAATCTTGTATGTCTGATACTGAGTTGGGAGAGAGCCGTTTCGTATCACCTATTCATATGATGTACGAGATATCTTTTCATGTCCCAGTTGTATCTTTTATTTTCTGTAATTTATTGTCGCTCTTTGACTCCCATTTATTTACATTGCCAAAAACGGAAATTCTTTTTCTTCAAGCGAGATATATAATCATTTATATGGATTTCTTTTAATGCTGTTCCAGAACTAAATGATCCTTTGGTAACCAGGTCAGCACCTAATTCCAGAACTAGATACTTCTTTGGCAGCCATGTCAGCTTTTCATTTCCACGTAGTCCACAGTGTCAAGGGGTCCACATGATGTACATTTCCTAATTAGAACACAAATTATGAAAGTATATACTAGCTTGTATGACCGTTTCCCAACTCAGTGTGCCGTCCCGACTTTCGCGATGTTGAATCGTGAATTTGAGTCTGAATGGATCGATCACCTCTTTATCTGGAACAATAGCTGCAAGTATCTAGAGAATAATAATTGTCCCTTTATCTATAGGTAAAAGAGAAAAGAGTAGGGCGCGATTGCTTTGGCAAATTTTAATTCAACTTTGAGACATCCGAGGTCAACGAAGAGGTTTTCAGCGGAGTACCGTAAGAGGAAGTTAACTAAGATCACCCTTGTGTAAAAAAGGCAAAAAAATATTTTGCGGTTGGCCCAATTCTAGCCGCTGACCGTGAGCTAAGTGCGACCACTCTAATTTTTAACACTCGGCAGCCCAGGTCGCCGCAAAAAGAAAACGCTCCGTCGCAATTCGGAATTTCTTAATAACTGTCACGGCCCTGGGGTTCGAGAGGGATTTCTTATTACGCCTCTATATCTTTTCGATAACATACGTGGAAAACAGATTACTGATATTAAACATGCTCGAAAGACTTGTTACACAATGGTGTCAACCAGGAATTTGTGAAAAGTGATAAGCTCACTCGTAAGAAAATCGATTAATCACTCTTGGATTGTAAAATAACAGGCTGAGGAGTGTTAATCCATCCACGTGAGGAGACAACGGAAGTGGCACGTAACCGTACAATAATTTAACAAATGAAAATGTTCGTGGAGTTTGAACATAATAGAACAAACATTTGAACAACTGTACACACATTTTTATTATTTTAAGTTCATAAATAGGTTTTTTTTGTCAATTCGTAGCTTTTGAAGTTTCGTCAAGCTAATGAGGCGATGTACCAGTTCGGTCGTTTCTGATCATCCTAGTCCTCCTATTTGAGCTGTTTTAGCCTGTCAGACGAGCTAAAAACGTATAATAAATATAAGAAGGTGGGCATATGATCGGAACCTATGGTTTGCTTTTTTAAAAGCCAAGATGGCTCCCCGAGCCGAAGGTGCCCCGCAGCCCCGTACTGAGCTAACGATGATGTATAGCGTTTTCCAGTCCAATGAAACGTGTTTCAAGGAAATGACCTTTTCCCAAGCAAATGAAATTCAAAAATTAGGATGTTTTATAAAAAGGCAAAAGTAATTGAAATGTTGGTAATTAAGATTAATTTTAACCTCATTATAGGTTAAAGTACTTGTACCTGACTTGCCACAGCAGCTGATTATCCATGCAAGATCACTTAGGATATTGGTCGAATCGGTTAGCATCTTTCTCCCACTTGATTTAATTTTTAATAATGTTAAAACTACCGGCAGCTGCTGCAGAAAGATCTCTACGTTAATATTCATATTTGAAATTACACCACTTAAATATATTTTTGTGCCAATAGAAATGTAAAAATTGCCAATATTTTAATTACTTTTGCCTTTTTATGAAACACCCTGCTTTTCGGATTTCATTTCCATGAAGTAAAGGCTTGAAAAAAGGTTTTATTTGACAAAGGTATTTTTATCTATTTGAAAAAAAGTTTCATTTGCTTGGAAATTGCTATATATAACCTGTTTATTTGTAAGTGGTGTAAGTCCTTTTTTTATGTATCCGACATATTTAGGTGTTTTCATTTGTCTTAATTTAAAAATATTAGTAAATATTAATCAATAAGGGCGATATTTTTAACACTGTACACATTTTAAATTTTATTATGGAATAATAAATATAAAATTATGTAAAAAAACATAAGCTTTTTTTTATTCCAATTTGACTTATACCACATTCAAAAATAACATATAAGAAATAAAAACGAGAGGAAATTTAAGACCATAGTTTTATAGACATTAGCTTCCGTGGAATGGATTTTTTAAATTAACTTCAGTTATTATAAAAAGGCGATATGAGTAAACAAGCGTAAAATGTAAATTACTTCATTAAGATAATTAAACATAAAAAATTAATACTTTGAACCTATTTCTCCTTTACAGTTAGCATACTCATGGAATATAGGCGGCACATAAGGCAGTAAACCCTTCATGTCAAATTTCTTTGCAGAGATAATATTTCCAGTTTTTGTATAATATTTTTCACCATTATTCGTCTGACCACTCCGACCAAGGGTACGATACCATTGAAAAGAATTTGCCTCATTTCCTCACCGCATCACAAGTAACACAATTGGGATACTCCCTCGGACCAATTCTTTGTTTATGAACATCCCCCTCCATAGCCAATGGTATAGAAATCGCGAGATGCCATGCATCCTTGAAACCACTAACCCTTGGGTACCACACCGAAATAGGACCGATACAATAATCCATCTGTAGAACCATTCCGAGTATTGGATATGCGCAAAATTTCCCTTGTTTCATGCTTTCTAGCTTAGCAACTTCATATTCTTCTAAGTTTCTCGAGCAAGTTTTTTTATGATGCTCAAGTCGTGATTCTTTTTTACCCATATTGAAATCTCAAAAAAAAATTTTTAATTTAAAATAAAATAAAATTTGTCAACAAGGTTTTGAACCTGCTACCACCTATTTATTGCGTTACTGTTTGGTCCTTCCCCAAGGGAGTGGATTTTTTCAAAAAAATACCAAAAAGAAACAATTCTTATATTGAGAAATTAAAAAAATTTGAAATTAGGATCGTAGTTTGGGATTAACTATTTGACAATTTTTTAAAAGGAAACTGAAAAAACGAAACGTGTCGCATACCCAACAGGCTTCTTCCAATGGAAGCCTCCTTCCTCCTTTTGGTGGTTTGTGGAAGGGCTTTGGGCGGCCCTCTAATCCACATAAGGTTATAGTTTTTCCACTGTTCCACCACCAGCACTTAGTTAACTTGTTCCCTGAACTTAAGCATATCACCTTTACCCACCACCAGAGAACCATCCATGAAAATCATATATCTACTTGATAATACTATTTCACGATAATAATGAACTATTGTGAACAGATATCCTTATTAACTTTTTCCAATTATTTTCGTTCTAGATATTTTTAAATCTTAGGTCAAGAGATAAAGACCTGGTTCGAAGTTTACAATTAAAAAGTGCCAAGAAAAGAGAAAAACAAAAAAATATGAATACTTTCCACATATTTGCCAGCATTTGCCAAGAAGGGGGAAGAATTGTTCTTTTTAAATCTTTTTCCATCGCGGGATTAATTAAACAAACCCGGAAATGATGTTGCCGTCTCTCAGAGATAACCGCTCCAAAATATGACCCTATGCACAGAGATTACTCGGGTTAAAAATATAAATGTGATTTTTTATTAAATCTTGTTGATCTTCTTTCTTAACACTGAATATGGAAAATTTTTCTACCAATAGAACCGACTAAATCCAATGTTTGAACGTCCCGACCTCCCAGCCTAGGCATGCATAGGCGCTTGCATAACCTTTTCACAATATTGCAGAACTCAATATAAATTTTTTATATTTCTTATGTATTCATTCTTGTGAAAGTGGCAAAATATTTTCCTGTCGGTCGTAAAAATATTGAAATTTTTTTTCATTCCATGTTTCCATTGCGAGCTAGGAGGGCCCGTTCGCACCAGCTGCAGTAAAAATCAATACTATTTTGGATCTGGTCGCTTCTAACAATATTTGTAAAGAACGTCAAACCAGACGCAAAACATCCTGATTAGAGTAAGAAAATGGTATGAAAAAATGGTTTAAATACAAACCCTAAAAAAATTAAACCCCTCTACTATAAAGGGTGAAGCCTTAACTTTCTCCAAAGTACATAGGAGAAAACCCTTAACCAAAGGCTCAAACAGAGAAAACACAAAGGAACATTCTGCGTTATGTCAGGGCTCTTCTAAGCATTGGCCAGAGACTACACAGTAAAAACTGAAACGATGGCTGCTTGCTATACAGTAACGGTCACATACGGAGCTAGCTCTAGCATGGTGTCCGAAATAACATTGAATAAGTAGACAGATCAAGCTACCAAATGCACAAACACTTGGATCTCAATATAGCGGCAATGCCAACCTGCCCCACTACAGCATTGGAAATTTCGCTCGATCTTCCATCCTTTACATATTTATGTACAAGTGCCAACAGACAGATTCATGGTATACAAAGAATACAGGATCTAAGGAAGAGCCACAAATTCTAGGAAGAATTACACTAAATGAGAAAAAAAGCTCAACTTTTGACATACCCGTCCGAATGGACATACATAATAGAGACCTTTGGCAGAAAGGTGGCCCCAACTTTAAGGAAGAGGCACTATTATGGTGCTCAGATGGAACAGAAGGGACGAAGATAGCCTAGCAAAGCACCTCGGACTAACCCCAACAATTTTACAAACTGAGGTGTCCATGGAATATAACTGTGCATAAGAGTTAATAAAGAAAAACATGCAACTCTCAGGCAGTTTGGCACAAAATACTTTTGCGTTCAACTCCAAACTTTTCTGGGAGTGGCTAAATTGTCTACGGGCTCTGGGAAAACAAACCAAGATTACGTAGTGTGTTCAGAGATATGAAGGCGTAGAAGGAAATGGAAAAGGAACAACTAGTCAAAAAAGGGGCAACTCTCTCGCTCATAGGGCCAGAACCAATACTGAGCACAACGGGAATGTGTGCCGCCTTAAGTTGTAATTATAAAAATGGCTCAAGAAGGAAAAACCTAAACATTAGACAAAAGCACCAGGAATAAAGGATTAGAAATCTCTCAAAAATCAAGTCGGAGGAACTGCTCGCTCTCAGCAGGGGCAGGATTTGAGAAAAATTTTAAGCGTGTATACCGGGCACTGCCATCTTAATTATCATTTAAAGAAGAAGGGCAGACCAAAGATGGAAACATGCCGACATCCGTCGGGTGTAGATGGTTCCAGTGCGAAATCAGCCTAGTTCAGTTGACAGCAGTCATCAGAAATGGGCGGTTTAAGGCGTATTAATAAAATACATCGATTTAGACATGTCCGATGTGAACGTGTAACTAAGGATGGGCTAAGGGGGCAAAATGTACAAAAGTATTTGCCAAAAGCGAAACAGACACCATTCAAAACTGTTACAAAGAATACGAAATGATGGCTGCTGAACATTAAATTTATATCACGTTGTTTCATTCTATACTTGTAAATAAGTTGTCTATATGTGATGTCGAGCAATCAGTTTTCTATTACGACCATTAAACTAATTTAAGAATAATATTTATTCGGTCCACATTGAGAAAATTTTAGTTTTCACAAGTTTGTCGAGTAACATTGGCGTGACATCCGTTGTATAATGACGGCGGGACGAAATGGAGAGGCAAAAAACAATAAACGCAATAACGTTCTCTCACCTCCGGGCTAAGGATCAGTTATGCGCGGCCAGTTCCTTTTGGACGAAGGGGTTACGTACTTGAAGCTGAAGAAAATTGCCTGAAAATAGTACATAACAAGATTATATCACGTCCGCGGTTTTTCATCTTCCTTAACGTCGTTGTGCTTCGCCGATAACCTCGTTTTACCCGCTGATTCTCCTCCACGGTTCCGGCAGATTAAATGAACGCAGCAAGAAATAATGGCACCCTCTACTCCCACAGGGGCAGAAATTTACAGTTGGGACGCGGTTTCGTAGTGCTGAGAATGGGCATTGTCTTTGGTTCTGTCCGAAAAGTCAGGCTCGGTTTACCGAACCGGTGTTACGGAGATACTTCACACTCAATTTGGTCCGACGATGAAAAAATATTTTACGCTTCGATACGTTTGCTTCAGATTTTTATAGCACTTATAAAGGTTTTATGTAAACGCCCCATTATCCGATTTTCATACATCTCGACACAAGCTGACAGACTGCCGACGTCGGAAATGGGCGAATCGTACAAAACAAATCATATCAGCTGAGAATTTATGTGGTTCGTCAGTTCATACAGTATTAAACGAGGGTATTTAAACTATCAGGGTGCCGGGTTCGAACTTGGGACCTTTACCGAACAGATATGAGCGCCGAGTCAACACCTAAACTGTTGTGGTCTGGAAGTAGGGTTAATACGATATATGTTATCAGCTAAAGCAATTCACTTATATAACGATCAATACAGAGCGATCCAGCGTATGTTAATTGACTTGAGACAAAATCGTGAGATGGTGATTGTTGTGAATGTGGTCACTCTGTTATCTAGATTAGTTATATATCAGTTATCTAGATTGTCATAACTTTGGCAAACAAGGATTGAAACCGAATTGCCAAATTAACAATTTTACATAAAGAATAGTGCAAAATGGGACATGGGATACGCGATGGCGGTTCGTAAGAAGCTATACGTAAGAAAGAGGCATAACTGCAGATGACTCGTTTTAAAAGAGAGCGGGGGAAGTTGCGTCATGTCCTACTTTTCGTTTCTTTCTCGCACAACGGTCGAACAGACGAGGCTTGTTTCTTCCTGCTTATTGTATCCAGAAGGCGGAATACAGGGCACCCCTTCCTTATGCTCGGACTATTAAAATGATTGTAAGCGGCAACACACGCAATAAACACATATTTGTATCCCGCGGAACACGTAGTTGTATGCCAGAAAACGTTCATCCTTCAGGGAGAACAGAATTAACTGTTACAACCAGCTGTAAGCCATATGCCAAAGAAAAAACAGACGTGCGGCACTAATATAAAAGAGCGTTTAGTCACAACAGCAAAAAAATTAAGTTTTTTAAATTAACTTTCTTAAGTAAACTGACGAGCTAAGAAGGTAGCCTGGAAAATAGGGGGAAGCTAACTGGAGAATAATTTTCTTCTAATAGACAGCAATAACAAATATGTAAACAGTAAATGCCATTGACTTCTCGTCAGGTTCGCAAAGAACATCGTTATTGGGAAAAGGTGACGGTCGAAGGTTGATACAAACACAGCATAGAACTTGAACTTGGTTCCAATCAAATGGGGACATGTTAATTGTCTTCGGATAGAAACCAGTTAGTTTTTAGTCTGAGGCCATACGTCGACATCGGGGTTCAAGGATTCTGCATATTTGTTTCTCTTTTCTGCCGATCCCGTTTCCAATTTTTGGCTTTATTCCTAGTTTCTGGATGGCCCTGAAAGTACGCCGGGGGCGTAATGACTATATCGAAGCCATGAAACCTACCCACACATCAGTTAAAAAAAAGGGGGTACAAATAATTGAAAGCGTTCACAGATCGAGGGCCTTTTCTAGACGCGATCTTAGGAAAACGTGATTTGTTTACTAAAGGACAAAGTTAATTATGAATTTACTTTTTAAATATGGGCACCATCAAGCGATGAATTAGATTTACTGGATTTAACACATTATTAAAGAGGTTATTTCCAGGTTTATTAAAAGGGGGAAAACTTAAATTATCTAAGGAACAAAACTGTTTATAATTATGCTGTTAATTTTATAATACCAGAGACTAGTAAATCAAGTGTTCTTATTTAAATAGAAGATGTTAGAAAACAAGAGGAAGAATTTTCCCCAATTTTTTAATGCCTGGGTAATGCAAGTTCGAGGGACCGCGGTGGCCGAGTAGTTCGGGCGTCCGACTCGGATTTCTCACGGTAGCGGTCCTGGGTTCGAATCTCGTCATAGCCCATGGCTTTTTAATTGACAATTGTTTGAAGGAAGTATTGTTAAGTGAATCTAATCCGTATTCCACGATACCCAAAGGGTTGTTGGGCGGTTTTTTAAATGACATATTATAATAAGGGGATTGCGGTGAATGATAACATGGTTCGGGCATCCGACTCATATTTGCCATTCTGGGTCGTGAGTTCGAATCCCCCCAGAGGCTATGGCTTTTTAATTTATTATAGTATCAAAAATGTGTGTCAAGTGATATGATATTTGTGATGCCCTCGTCCACGACACCCAAAAGGTTTTTGGTATTGTTTTGTTATTGGGTGTTGCAGAAGGGACGTTAAGCCTTACTGTATAACAGGAATTACTTAATTTGATTTATTGTATGTTCGTTTTTCTTTTCTCTGCCTTTTAATTATTGTTGAGAACTAAAAATTTAAACAGTTTTAGTTGAAAGGGATAATTACATTATATTCAAGGTGAACTTGACAACTACCCATCGGATGTCGCGTAAAAGAAAAAACTAAAGGACACATAAGAAGTAATGTTGGCAAACACAATTCTTTCCTTAGAGAAAAAGTACCGGTGTCCTGGTACCTACTGGTACTAGTAGCAAAATCCCAAAAAGATATACCATGAGCATTAAAAACAAGGAAACTGTGAAGAAAATTGGAGTTCATCTGTATTTCAAACGGCACTATTATTCAAAATATTAAGCAATGCAATAAGATGAAAACGCAATACTTCAAGACGGAAGAATTTGAACGTACGTACAGCGGGAATTCAAAATCGCTTAATCTTTATTGATAGTATTGTTTGTTCTCCTGGCATCACACGTCATGCCGGGATTTTCGAACGTTCAACGTTCAACGACGAAGGGGATTTCTTCTGGAACGTAATCACTGTTTACAATGTGCACAGATTTAATGTTAGGACGGTATTTAGGCTCAATATTTGCTTAGGGATTAGGGTTATGGCGTCTTATGTAAAAGAACAGACGGATGGTCCCCTCGAGATTGTTCGTCAACTCTAATTTGAGAGATTTTATTACGGGGAAAAAACAACAACAGCTGTTTTATCCGCAGAAACGCGTGTTCTTACACTGCTGTCGTTTTTACGATGGATCATTCGGACTTATGTTGGACTCTCGTGAAATCAAATTGAAACATCAGCCCTATAATGTTAATCTTTGTACACCAGGTATAGGCAAATTCTTCATTTAAGAATATTTTTTAAATTATTTTATTTGTACCATTTACGTATTAGTACATATAAAAACATGTGAACGCAAACGGTTTTATTAACAGACACTAATGCCAGCGCTACACCTGGGGGCACATGCCATTAGAAACCAGCCAACGCTTGACACTCAGTGTAAGCGGAGGAAGGTCTCGAGGCCATCGTCGATTAAGCGATATGTCGGGTTCGCGGGACGGGAATGGGATTAGGATGGAGTTTGGTGTGAAAATTTTCTAATCAGGAAGTTGACAAAACGAATGTCGATTTCGTTGTGAATACCGAGGTTAATGCGTAGAAAGGAGCTTCACGATATGATTGAGACTTTTGATTGGAAGGATTGGATGCATTGAATGGTGAATGACGACGCGACTCCACAGTTCCATTCCACTCCGTGTAACTAACGTGGTGCAGTAAATTCTTTTAACAGTAAACGGATTTCGGTCCTAAAAGTTTTCGTAGTTTTCCAAGTACTTATGTTAAGTTGTTGTCTCTTGAGTCTTGGATGGAAATTCCATATCAGTCTACTGTCCGAAGTATTTGACTTGAATGGAAATGGGACAGTGGCACAGAAGATTGTTTATGTGAGCGTAAACTGAGTGTGTTTTTCACATTCGGTCTTGTCCTCCACTTTTTGCACCAGCCTTCAATATGCTCAAGGTGTGATTAAGTGTTGGAGGTAGCTTGGAATTTGAGGATAACATGCGGTATTGTCCGCGTAGATCGTGTTGATGGTATTAGGGTGTACAGAGATTGAGGGACAAGGAGGTCTCAACGCCATCCTCGATAAAGGCGACGTGGCGGCTAGTTCTCGGAATGGGAATCTGTAAAGCCGGCTCGCGCAGTAGGGTTAAAATGGATAGAGAGGCTGATGTGAAAATTTTGGAATCGGGACGGATCAGTTCGTTGACTAAAGGAATATTGAGGTCATTGTAGATGGTGAGGTTAGTGACGTAGTAAGTCAACAGCTTTGACGATTCGTCTGAGGACTTTTCATTAGTAGGCTAAAGATATTAGTTAGCTTGGTAGAAGCTGAAAGTTGCCCAAAGTGGTAGCATTAAAATCGTATACAAGCTAGTTTAATATCTCATTAGATCGCGATGTACGTATAGGCCTCACTCTGAAGCAACGGTCGGTTAGAAAAGATTTCAGGAAGTTAAAAAGTATTGGGTAGGAAGGGTTTAAATTTATAAAGCATGAACCAACCCGTGCCATGCCATACAAAACGCCTGTACTATATCTAGTAAAGAAGTCGAGCAATACTCCTTGTCCTCTAGAGCAGAGGTGATCTTAATTTTAAAGTAATTAAACAAGAATTTTCGTGGAAAGAGTCAGTTACAAAGGACTTGATACCGATGTTTAATGGTGAGGTCGACCATAGAAATTACGGCTTTAGTCCCAATCCGAATCATGAAAAGGAAAAGTGCAATTAAATTAAACTGGTTAATTAACGGACAAGATTGTGCAAACGAAGGTTTGACATTTAAATGTAAGTAAAAGAAAGGTTTTTCGTTTAAAATAAGCCGGCTAAGGCGACTTCCGCCGGATGCCTGGCTCCTGTAATTGGGCTAAACAGCTTTGCTTTCTGCTTCTCAACTAATTCCTTTTGCACCCATTTAACAAGCCGCGTGAAAGCCACGTGGGTCATTTCCTAATCTGGTATTCGGTAAATTAATCATGACATAAAACATAAGTGGAAAAGAAAAAAATGTTTTGTATGTACCTGATAGAATGCGACTTGCACATGACAATCTTCTGCTTCATATGTCGTATTAGGAAATAACAAAAAATATATAAATATTCACAGAGGGCTAAACTCAAAACAACATCGGTATATTCAATGATGACCCAATTTGTAAGTTATGGATTAGTTATGTAGTTAGACATAACCTGAGTTACAAAGAAAGCTCGGGGAAAGGCGAATGCGGGGAATAGTCAATGACCTAGTACTTCTTAATAGAAGTATCGAGTTGATTGCACTGAATTAAGCACCTAGGAAAAGTACAGTAAACTAGAAGGCTGCCGTGCTTGAACAACGCACATACCCTACATCCTACTATCATTATCATCAAGGGTAGGTAACAACTAACCAACTTGGTTTAACTTGTTTAAAGTTTTGATGAAACCACATAACTGTACGGTCTAAGGTACGGGACCGCAGTGGCAGAGTGGTTAGCGGTCCTGGGTTCGAATCCCGGCACAGCCAATGAATTTTGAATTGAGAATAGTTCAAAGAAGTATTGTCAAATTTTTTTTTTCTTTTAAATAAGTGTACGCACGTGTAATGTTACTGATGCTGAAAAAATGACTAATTATCTTTAAAAGAATCTTGCCTACACCGGAATATGGCTTATATTAACTAGAAATGGTTCCACTGACCAGACATTTCCGCAGGTATTGTAAACAATTGGGTATTTCCGAATTTCATTAATCCTTCAACTGACTTTCAATATGCAAATGACACAATTAAAAGTTAAATTATCCCATTACAGACCTGGATAGTTACTAGACGTTGTAAATCAGCTCACAAGCTTTCTTTACAAATCATTCGGCGTTATCTCAGTTTAATTAGCTTTACAGTAAATAATTAGAGGAAGCATCTAATCGTGGTTATTATTTTCGTCGCATCCTTTACTTGAAGACAAACTGTAACTAAACTCATTGTTCCAGAAGACCTTCCTGCCGGCTCGAGGACAAAAAGGTTAAGACTCTCCGGCTGACCCTACGAGTGTTTTTTTATTTCCTTAATTTCTCTCTCTCTCTCTCTCTCTCTCTCTCTCTCTTTTACACAGGATTTACAAATATTGTCAATTATATCACAACAACAGCACATTTGATTTCGTCAACCTGCAATAACTGAACTTAATAATGTATAGAAACATTATTTTTGGAGTACTATGTTAGACAGACAGATCCAATTGCCTGAATTAATGAATAATAGATGCACGTCAAAAACCCAAATGATCATCGCAACATTCGTGTTTCTTTCTTCCTTTTTTCACAT
Source organism: Cimex hemipterus (assembly GCA_039619505.1). NCBI lineage: Eukaryota > Metazoa > Arthropoda > Insecta > Hemiptera > Cimicidae > Cimex > Cimex hemipterus. The sequence goes on from CM077100.1 coordinate 9,339,071, forward strand.
AAAGTCAGTTTTACGTAAAAGTGGGAAAATTGCCCACTGATAGCCAACTAACCTTTACCTCTTCCTTATTTCTGACGTCTAAAGCCGTCGATATTTTTTAACGATTTCTACAAAAGTAGCGCCTCTTCCGTCGGGGCATGATTCCGATTATCATCAGAGAAAAGCCGAAAATTGTTATGTAAACGGTTGAGCTTTGAAGAACCATCTTTCCATCAACATATTTCTAGTTGTAAAGGTGTTTTAACTTGTTTGATTTCATTACAAAAAGAAAATATTTGGAAATTAAATCCGGGCCCTTTAATGAAAATGATAATATGACCTGTTCTAAAATAAATATAGGAAGTGAAACCAAGTTTCAACGTAATCCCAATTATATAATACATAAGCACCAACGAGTGTAATAATAATAAATGTCTTTATTTCAAAGTTAAATCAAATATTATCCGCTGTATACGCACTGGTTTTTATTTGAGTCCGCGATGGCCGACCGGTTACGCCGTCCGACTCGTATTTGCCACGTTAGCGGTCCCGGGTTCAAATCACGGCCCTTAGAGTTTTAATTGTAAATAACCCGGAGATGGTATTATAAAGTCGTTTGACCCTCCGCGATACCTAAACCGGGTTGTTGGACGTCAACCTGTTCGACATTTATTACTTTACTTTTAAGCCTTTTGCCTTTGTTTGGATCGAACTAGGTCATCCTGATCCGCCTATTGACGGTGCACACTGTATCTTTTAGACATATAAAAACCTTTACTAATTCATCAAGATTCATGTAGATAATACACACCAAGTACGAAATATTTTTTTTTTTTTTTTTTGTCCAGCTCACAATAATAAATCCATCTTGAAGTTGAGCCATCTACATCATATTTAGAAAGCATAAAGAAACCGCCAACGATCCATCAACTCAACATCAACGATTTATAAGAACCAAAACATCCATATGACAAAATTTTTGAAAAAAATTACATTTGAGATTAATTTTTTAAACAGTTTGCTTATTAAACCAGAGAATGTAGTTGTTATTCTTTTAATCGCACTGGCTGAAAAAGGAGCATTTATAAGGTAATTGTCACTGTGATTGCTTTATTATCAAATAATTATGAGATTATACATTTTGCATTTTCTTTGTACGAGAGTAATAAATGCATTATTTAAGATAAAACTGGTTTATATTCGTGTGTCGTTTGAGTGACTTACGCTTACTTTCAGGACATAGAAAACAAATCAATTATTTCCAATTAGAAAATGATATACCAAGACTAATCTAATTATATCTTTATGGAAACAATGCTTGACGTCGCTTGCTTGGGATAGGACACGTCTCAAAAGCCCCTAGGGTCCAGGAAATGTTTTAAATTTTTTAATCGATTTCACGGCTGTCATTTTTATTGTGCACCAAATGCGTTTAAAACCCAAGGCTCTAGTTCGATGAGTCAACGAAGTTGTTTTAACGATTCCACATTATGTGGAGGAGATGCTGGAGGGCTGGAGATCGAAGAAGACAGGCCTAAGAGGCCGGAAACGGTCGATAAAGTCAAACTTGTCGCCAAATTAAATTACTATTAAACGACATGCTTTGAGTGGCAAATGATATAACTAAATAAATCCAGCAGCCTTGAGCTCAAAACGTAGATGCTTACGGTGAAACGATAAATTTTGAAAAACAGCAAAAATTCACCTATCTACTTTGTCAGCTAACAAGTAACAATTAGATGCGGAAGTTTAAAAAAATCTGTTTTCAATAATTGGTTTACCATTGACAACGATATGAGTTATATTTTCGGAACAGGAGCCAGCCATGTCCCAAATTAATTCCTGAGTGTGTCATTTCCTTGTGTTTCACTTATCAGAAAGAAGGCGGTTCTGCTGACAGATATGAAACAATGACGATTCAAACAATTAAACTGTTCAAGTGGCCTGGCTTGGGGAGATTTGGACCGGTACACAAAAGAATGGGGACATCTAAAAATTGTACTAGCTCAAAAATTGTCGCAACGTTTGGAACACGGAAAAAACAATTCAAGTGAGAAACGTTTGAAATCATTGTTTCAAAAGGGAGATTTCAAATAAAGGAGTTTGGTCAAGCCAAAACGTTTTGAACGAACGACGGGCAAAACCGACCTAAAATATTATGTCATGCCCAACCCAACAATTAAGGAATACCGTATTAATAATGAACAGGGGTCCGCGGTAGTGACTGGCACTCTCAACGCGACATGGTACAATTAAACAGAAGAAAAACACTTTGAGCCCTGAAGATGATCTCAATAAAAGATGGAAACGTTGGCACGATAAAGAAAATGTTTTTCTGATACCTACATCACACCAGACCGCATCTCACGATATCTGAATAATTATCCGGCAACGGTCACTAATCTCCACACATTTTAAATAACCAATTAGCCCTGAGTCCAGGAGGAAATTTGGGTAAAATTTGGGAGGAAACAAACTAACTTAAATACTGAGAGACAATATATGCAAGAAAAATATCGCTACTCAAGAAGAGGTAATTTTTTTAGTGGAGTACAGGTGTATTTCTAAAGTTTTCTGTTTTCCCATAGGTGTTCGATAAACGAAAGACAATATTGATGGACTATGACTGTTTTTATTGCCGACAACTGTAATGGCGTGTACTCAACACACGAGTAAAAAAACGAAGTAAATTTCCATTTATTTCACCTGTAAAATTATCTTTTGTTGAGTTGTGTCACTTTTCTTGTAGGTGTGTGATATGACGGATGTTCTTTTCAGCCTTTATTATTGGCATTCGTGTAGTGAATGAATACAAACTAACGTTAATTATTATTTAAGGGGATCGTTTTATCATGAACTACCTTCATACCGAAATTTTCTACTTGTTTTACCTTATGCCAAAATGGGTGATTTAAGCCTTATTACGCCTTAAATAAATAATAATCAAATTATATCAAACCATTGTTTTGACCTGAATTTGTTTATAATAATTAGTCCGAAATCGTGAGATGCGGTCTGGTGTGATATACGTTTCAGAAAAACATTTTCTTTTTCGTGCCAACGTTTCGATCTTTATTGAGATCATCATCAGGGCTCAAAGTGTTTGTCTTCTGTGTAATTGTTCCTATTCTCACTCTAAACACGACACGCAAGAATGTCACAATTACACAGAAGACAAACACTGAGAACTGAAGATGATATCAATAAAGATCGAAACGTTGTCACGATAAAGAAAACGTTTTTCTGAAACCTACATTACATCAGACCGAATCTCACGATTTCTGAATTATTATCGACTAACGGTCACTTTTCATCACACATAATTAAGAATTATATAATAATTAACTAAAAAAATATACTGTTCAAATATAAACTGAATTGAGGAGAAAGGCTTAAATTATAAATCATCCCACATGTAGTGACAATGATGGATTACGGAGTCCATATTGTTTGAATTATTTTGAGTTTTGAATCATATTGTAAAAGAGTCATAATTAGAAAAGGAAATGTGAATTAATTCCTGTTGTACAGGAGAGCTTAATATCCAACAACCCTTGAGCATCGCGGAAAAGATTAAATTGTTTAAATTTAACATTAATCTCAAGTGCATCTCAAAACAAATGTATGTTTTGGTATGATCTAACTGATAGATCATAGGCAGTTTCCTTATGCTTTTTGAAGCATGATGATAATCACGAAACATAAAAACCATGAAATATTGTGGTTTGTAATAAAAAAATAACACATAGTACAGAACCGACGTTTCAAAGCACTGAATAAATTTTCAATAGAAATGTCCTGTACTTAAATTTATCTACACTTGGGCGTAAAGAGAAGGAAACGAGACACCGTGCTGGGCTTTTCGTTTAATCACCCCCTTTTTTTTTAAATTGGATAAAAGCAGTCTGGCCGGAATCAACGCAGGGCGGAGGAGGATGTCCAACCAGACCGGCAGAATTTATCATACCGAAAATAGATGACGGCCGAGAATACTTCACGGAAGTGACTTGAACAAAAACTTGAGGGTCAGACACTGTTAACGCAAAACCTAAGATTTTACGTTGAAATTTATTTTAATGCAATGTTCCTAGGAGAAGAAATGATACTTTTTAATGTATTTGGGTTGTTCATGGCGCTGAATATTAAATTTGTTCTCTAACGGTATTGGTGAATTCGACATGACTTGACATTTTCGAAGCTACTATAAGTATAGGTAAAACTGGACTGTGGCGTATCTTACCAATAATCGACAGATTCACATTATGTACATTATTTTCAGAAACCATTTGTTCGAATTGAAAAAAATGAACCTTTCAAAACGTTTCCTGCAGTGGGAAGACGATTAAATCTAACGAATTTAGTTGACAGATTGGAACCAATTTTTTTATAAATTTCGTTAGCTTTCGGCGTTTTCTTCAACACCCAACTCTTCCGATTGGCATTCGAAAGGTACTCCTCCCCTGCAGAAATCTTGATTTAAGGGGCGCTACAGAAAGTGCGATTCTATACGTGATTTTGACGTTTAAAAATGAGCAACGTTTTCTTCCAGAATAAACCTTTCTATTTGGCTATGATTTACATAGTCATTGAAAGTGATCAATTTGACAGACGCAATATCAGAAGAATTTATAGTGTAAAAGTAGGCATTGGATGAGAATTGCTACAAATCATAATAATGAAATCGATTCAATGATTCGTTTCGAATTCTCGAGTATATTCTTAAGATTCGAATGATACATCAGCCCGAGGAATGAATGACCGATTTTCGATGTATCTGCAGAAATCTGTTTAAATTGATGTTCGATTACAGAAAGCGTGATTCCATCCTAAGATCTTTTAACGAGAAATGCTATTTTTTTAATGTAAACATTCATTAAAAGTTTCGTTACAGTTGAAAGTAAATTTTTTTGATTATGTAGTGCTTGAAGAGCGGTTAATGTTATGGATGTAAAATTAGGTATCGTATTAAAATGCCTACAAGATGACTCGAAATGCCAGGGCTCGCATCCGATTATGCCCGGGTAGGTGGAACGACTTCCGCCGCAGCTATGGAATGTGCGATAACGAGGATTGGAAGAAGACAAAGGTGGTCGTGACGGCCCAGGGACCGGACATACCCAAGTGGAGGAATGCGGCGTTGCCGGCTCACACCCTGGCACATCCCCAGATTACCGGAAATAGACGCCCCTATTATTCGAGGGAATATATTAGGAGAGGTTCTTCCTGGTCGACTTGAGATGTATATAGTCTGGTGGCGGGGAGAATCAAGGTTGGATCGGGTATAACGAGCCGGAAGTCACTTGTCGCTTCCTATCATTCGATACCGTTATTCGCAGCCCCCGGACACTCTTGTCTCACTCGATCCTTTCGCTCAAAAACAAACATAACAAAGACGTCACTACTTGTCGAGAGTGTGATAAACGGGGCTATTTATTATTAAAAACGGAAGGATAATTAATAAGGAAAACATGTCCAAATGGTTTTATATCATGTTGAGAGTATCGAGAAACGGAAGAAATCAATGGAAAAGGAGCATCGGGTACATGTCCAAGGTGTGTTTCATGCATCCCCGTGCTCCCGAGGTGTAGGTAACTGTGCCACGGAGTTAACACTAAAACGTTACATAACGTCAACGGGGCTGCCTTTCTCCCGCCCTCGGCTCGTAACTTCTGAGTGACATAATCGTTATAGAACAGGCTAAAACAATTCCCAGTTGAATAATGCCCAGATGTAACATGTCCCCGATTCCCTCCCACCAATCCGATAAATGGGTCATTTCGCCTCGAAATAAATAAGTAGGGGCGCCCGATGAGGGAAGGGCTCATGTAACGGATCACTACTTCCGCATTTATGCAACCATTGTTTAATTGAATCTCTTGAGAGGACGAACGGCCCATTGACCGAGTGTCTTCTACCTTTTAAAAGAGAAAAAAAATTATATCAACTCTGATTTCAAAAATATGTACTAATGAAATATATTTCCTATTAAACTCAAAATTTCCTGCTATAGTTCAGATTGTTGTACGGTCCTATACAAGATGATATCTGGAAAAAAAGTCCTCCGAGAACTACAATCTATCCTGGAAAATTTCTCCTTCGAATTTATACACGTTCATTTTCGCTGTAAAATAATTCTTTAAAAATGAATTTGACTTTGATAAATGAACCGGGCCAAAATGAGCTTTTGCAATTTCCATGCTAACAGCAACACTGCAGTTAGGTGGCTACGGAAAGCTCGGGACGAGAGAAAAAAATTTAAAATTCTAATTTTCATTTCTTTATGCGATAAAGACAATAGTTTTACTCCTTGCAAGCAAGACCGAGAATGACGAGTCAGTTCTCTTCCGCTTATACGTCTCTGGGAAAAACTGAATTTCCATGAACTGGAGTTGTCGGAACAAGTTCGGGCTCGAGTCCAACTAAGAGAATTATGAGTTAAAAGTTTTTTTATCCCGAACAGAAGAGATTTTTGGTGGAGATAATAAAGGTAGGCTGAGTAAATCTTCTCTATCTTCTCACTTTTCGTAAATAAAAGTTCTGCTCACAAATCTGTGAGAAGAACCGTCATTTACAAAAAGTGAGCTTTTTGGTTTCTCCCTCGGTGCCATACCAGAAGTAGCAACAGGTATCCAGAGTGCGCGCGCACGATCCCATCACTTCCCTGTTCCCTCAAGGCGTTAAACCCCGACAAAATTGGATATCCCGGATTTTTCGGATGGACGGAAGAGAGACTGTGCGAAGCCAAATTCCAAATAAAATACACCCGGGTTCCTCAGGATTTTTTGAGGTGCGGGAGCGTTTTCTCCGCCCAGAGAGACGATTATTCCCCGAGAACAATGGGCGGACAATCTCGGGCGGAAGCACGCATTTGACGACCTCAAACGGAAGTACATTCGATTCTTAAGAGTCGCAATTATTTGTACTTTCAAAGCAGGCCCGAATTCCAAGAGGAGGAGATTACGAGAGTTGTAAAACCTGAAAAACCCCAATAACGAGGGAGTCCCGGGCGAGGGCGAGGATCAACAGGTAGAGGGTAACAGGTAAGGCCCACTGGCGCACCTGCACCCTTCGCCCCCTTCCGTGTAAACACCCCTCCGCTCGAAGATAAACTACCCCATCACACTAAACGCTCATGGCCTTTTAAAAATGACAACTTAAAAAAAAATCACACATGCTTTACATTGTAAATAGGAAAAAATAAAACATTTATAAATAAAAATAGAAAAAAAGTCACACATACCGGCTTTCCTGATGGGAAGACTGATGAGGAGAAAATACATCCGGCGATTTAATCCAAGTATTTATCGAAAAATAAATAAAAAATAAAATAAAAAAATTCAAAAATCCTCCAGTCCGTGAGTGAAAGGTTGAATCGTTGATTAGGATTCACTTGCACTTAAACACTAGCCTCGGGTTCCACTATGTTTTTCCAATATCACAGAGGTAGCACAGAGACGAGACATTGTCGGTCCGGCGGAGGAAGCACGAGAGACGGGATGTTGGATGGATCGTACGGACGAATGGAATGAGAGGCGGAACAGCTGAAGTGAGTCGAACAGCCGAATGGGAAGAGATAAGCTGGTCGGCGGTACTCTCGGCGGAGCGCTAGCGTCGACCCGGCTCCTAATAGCGGATGTACACCCCCACTACGGACTCCCGCTAACCAGGAAGCTACCAAATAGGAATCAGGGTGTACTCTACACTGTACATGCGGTACAGTAACGTCAAAAACCGCTCTCCTCCTCCCCATTACACCCTATCATCCTCTTATCTACTTTTCTCCTCTTTATTATTTCACCGCCCCCACTCAGATTCCTCTGCCTTCCCACACGATTTTGTTTACCTAGTTTACTCATTTTCCTTTTCCTCTTCGGCCTTTTTATCTCGATGCCTAGTTTTCCTTCCGTTTTATCTCTGCGGGATAACAAACAGATCTGTTTGAAAAGGCCTTTTTATATTACAGAAAAAAAATTTTAAAACCCCAGACAAAATTGCGACATCGTCCTCTAACTCGAATCCTATCCGTGCTACATCCAACATCCAAGAATACCTTGAGCTTATCGAAGACTGGTGCAAAAACTGGATTACACGGCTGACTGAAGAAAAATATACTCACGGTAAGTTCACATTGAGAAAACAGTCTTGCCCTCCACTATCAATACATGAACAACAAAAAGATACAGCCACATAACCAGACCGACATGGAATAACCACACAACACTTAGAGACAACAACTTAACAAAAGACTTGAACAAGTACGAAGAACAACTAGGACCGAAAACTAAACGAACCTTTTACAAGTGCGACCACTTTGGGCAATTGTTGGCTTCTCCAAAGCCAAATACACCTTCAGCTTACCAATGAAAAGTCTTCAGACGAATCGTCAAAGCTCTGTACTACATCATTAACCTCACTATCCACAACGACCTCAACATTTCTTTTGCCAACAAACTGATCCGTCCCAGATTCAAAAATCTCGATCCATCCTACCCTACTGCTGGAGCCTTATTTCAATATTCTCCTCCTGAAAATCTCCACTTCGCATTAATCGACGATGGCGTCGAGACCTCCGTGTACATTTATCCCTCACGATGACTGCTGTGGTAATGCACACGAAAAATTCTTACTTACAAAAAACCCTTCCCCATTACTCCGAGGTAACAATCAATTCTCGTCCAAAATAGGCGAAGACAAAGCACATATTTTCGCTCACTACCATCCAGACATACAGATGGTTAGGGGGCGTCGCGTCAGTGGCAGCAGTAGTATACGAGTTGGCATGACTCTCATCACTTCAAGGTAATCCAGCGGCACTGCATTCGAACCCGATATACTTACAGATGGGCTTTTTCAAAAACACTGGCCCCGAGGATTTATTAATTTAGAGTTATATAACATTTTTGTTGAAATACCCTCGAAAAAAAGACCCATAAGGTTGGACAATAAATCAATCTACCCTTCTAGCTAATGCTACCTCCCAATCCTTTTCTTCTTTCAGATATTAAATATATAACAAAAGCATTACCTTCGTGAAAGGCCTTAGGATATGACCTAATTACGGCCAATATATTGCAAAAATAAACAAAAAAGTCCGCTCTATCTGACCAATAGTGATCTCGGTGCACAGGTCGTAAAGAGGCCGGTTCCTACATATTTTTTGTTCTGACAGACGTCTACCCTGTAATAAAAACAACAAACTTCCTATTACAGTGGCAATATTCTGTAAGTAAAATTATACCAAAACCCAAAAAATCTACCTAACATCTAAGCTCATACCTTCTTGTCATCATTCATGCCCAAGGCAATAATCCTTGAAAAGGTTCCCTTACAAAGATTTGTATCAATAGCTGAAAATGCTAATAATTCACCACCAGTTTGGTTTAGTCATTCCACTGTACAACATATGCATCTCGTTGTGGACTCTGTACCATCCTCAATTGAGCAGAAATTGCCTTGCTCGATGTTGCTCAAGCGTTCAAACGGGTTTCTCTTCAAGTTCAATGGCTTTCTTCATTTCGCATACGTTTTAGTAATAAAATTCTATTTGATAGACGCTACTACCGAATCGCACAAGGGGCTGCCTTTTCTTCTTATATTCCCATTAAAGCGTGTGTTCCCCAGGGCTGCATCCTAGGGCCGTCCCTGTTCACAATATACACAGCCGACATACTTGTTTTCCCTAACAATACTACAAGCTTTTTTGCAGAAGACACACCCATCCTGTCATCTAATCTTGATCCTTCACTAATTAGTCACGGCACCCAACTCTGTTTAAACCCTCTCCAGTCTAGGTCAAGCAAATGGTGAATAAAAATTTACGAAATGGCATCCACCCGCATAACCTTTACACTTCGAAAATGCATAGTCTATTTCAATGGAAAAACCCATTCCAATCTCAGACATTGTGCGCTACGTGGGACTAAAAACGATAAAACGCGATATGGACATACGAAATTGAAGTTTGTAGCTCAACGAAAAATCCGGTTTTTACAAAATGCAATCCACACAATCATAGATATTAAAAAAAAAAAAATAAACTGTCGTTCTACGCTTCAAACCAACAATCCACAATGACCTCCAAATCCCATTTGTATTCTCGGGGTGTAATATATTATGCCCTTTAAGAGTTACTTTATTCAATCCCATTTGTAATTGGCGTTATAGATCCCCATTTAAAAGGTTACACAAAAATTTGAACATTCATCCCAATCCACTTAGTTGTACTAAACATTTTTATGGCAACATTCCTGGAAATCCCACATATCGTTTGAAGCGTTTGTGACCGAGAGACCTCTTGAGAGATTGACTCAATGTGAGGGAGTTCACTGCTGGGCGACTTCTTAAAAAATCGCTATGTCCGTTATCCCATTTGCTTATTGCCCTACCCATCTCTAACCATTGAGACTAAAAATAGCAGTTGTAAAAATCGTAATAATCATCACAAAATCTTATCGAACAGATGTCAATTTGTATAATTGCTGGCGTTATTTCAACCGAGGCCCTAACCAAATCATCATTAATTATTTTTAACTAATGATCCTCACCATTTCATGTCAATGTATGCTGATACGTACACTATAGAAGAATGAACCAACGATAATTTTCAGTGCAAGCCCAAAATATGAGCAATCAAACTTTGGGGAAGTACACCTCGGTCTTTCAAGAAGAAATACAAGCCTTCAACGCTTGTGCTAAAAATGATAAAAAAATTCTCGTAAGATCGGATAGCTAAGCAGCTGCATTAGCATGTAAAAAAATCAAATCAAATTTAGTCAGTGTGCGTATCCAAAATTTCCGAAACCTGCGGGAAACAACCTTTTGTTATCTGTAGTACCGGGGCACAGAGAAATTTGGGTAACGAAAAGGCAAACTGGTCAAAGGAGGATCTGCATTACAATATGCCCTGTACCTAGGGATTTAAAAAAAAAAGAAAGATAAAAACGATCCGGAATTCAGCCATTAATCAGGTTGTAGGAGTTACAAACACGTCTCTCGACATGAACTGTAATAGTGGGCCCGTGAAGTTACAATAGGAAGCTGATTTTTAATGGTGATTTTGAACATGGGAAAAATGTGAATTACAAACAATAATTACACTATAGAAAATTAAATTTAGATTAAATTAATCTAAATTAAATGTAGAACAATTAAATTTATCCTAATAAATTCTGTAAGAAAATAATTTTAAATTAAAGATTAATTTGTATGTCAAATCCAATTTAGGTACGTGTTGAAAATAAATTAAAATCTATTGTTATTTCTGCATTTATCAACATGTTTAAATGTACGTTTTTTTTTGTTTCGAGTTTTTCAAGCCTATCTAGCTCTCCCCCCTTTGCTGAAACAGTTATTTTTAAGTTGAAATTGAAATTGTGTTTTGCTTTATTTAGACGACGGTCCTTCAATTCAGAAATTTTATTCGATTTAGGCAAATAATGTCCTTTAACTCTCGTTCTAATTTCTCTCCCGTTTTGCACTATGTATTCATTATCACAATCATTACACTTAAGTCATTATTCACTGTTTTCGTGGTCCGCCCGACCAATTAATATATCACAATTAATTACGGTTTTTGGTTGAGATGAAAAAAAGTTAATGGCTCGAGAGGGATTCGAACCCACGACCTTCGGCTAGATACGCCGCTACTCTACCACCTGTGCTATCGTGACCTCCATCTACTCGGACATCAACTCCTCATCTCAACCTCACCTTACAAGTTTTCCCTCCTTTTGCCATATTTCAAATGCTGTGTAATCGGTTTGGATTCTCGACGACAATTGGTGATTACAGAGGGAAAAACCGTAATTAATTGTTATTACAATTAAGCTGGAAAAACTAAAAGGAAAGATAATAGCTACTCTGAAACCTCATGTTTTATGAATTTTACCTACTTTTTCCGATAGGTCACCAATACATAGCAGAAAACGAAAACCTAATGATTCATTTTTGGCGGGGTAGCTGAGTCCGTTTGTTGCTCCATTTATGTTAATTTTTTCAAATTACTTTTCCTAGCAACGTTTCGTTAAATAATTCTTTATTTCCAGTTGATCTGAGGTTTTAATTGTTTGTAATTCTTTTGTGCCATTAGCAGATGGTAATAGGACGTATGTACCATGAGCCAAATGAATCGAGCAGTTTTTTGGATCCATCTCAGAGAGAAAAATCTGCTAGTATCATCGTGCCTATGGTTTGACTTTTCTATTTATGTCTATTCCACTTAGGTTCTTTGTTAAAGACGTTTCACGTGTAACAAGTTTAAACAACCATCTTTATTTATTTCCAATGTAAACTCTATTGTGTAAATAGTTAATAAAATGGAAGCATTTTTTTAGATACTCTAACCTCCTTTACCTAGAGTCGTATCAAGACAAACGACTCACCTGAAATCCCCATACACGATTTAAAAGGATAGAATTGAATACCAGGCGCATCCCAAAACCATTATTCAAGCTACAGAGAGGATACAGCAATTTTATCTCCTAACTACTACCCAAGTCACTGCTAATATCCAGGAACAACTTGAGCTCCTTGAAGATACCGCAAATCGTGGAAAATGAAAGTAAACGAAAACAAATGCGCCGAATTCGTGTTAAATAATAGTCTTGCCGACGTCCTTACGTACACAGTAAAGAACTACCATCATCCACACAAGTAAAATTTTAGGCTAAAGTTAGACAGTAGACAGACGTGCTAATCGTTGCACAGGAATCGTGCGACAAGAACTTTGGACAGCCTTATAGACATACAGGATCGCAATCTGACATGACCTTAAAGAACAAACTCTGTGCAAAATATTCCTATATAACATGAAATATAACATCCAACGAATCCAATCATTCAAAAGAATTGTCCAAACTCTTTACTATTTCTCCAATTTCAGTATCCACAATGACCTTAACATTCCCTTCGCCAAAGAATCCGTTCCAAGTTTCATCCCAAATTTAACCCTAATACTCACGTCCTCCCAACTAATTGCTATAACAGACTTGACTACCAGTTAGAGATGGCTAACGAGCTGATCACAAAAAGCGATGAATCGCGCAGTTTTGAATTTTGTCCAACACACACTAATTTGATAAGTGCCCACTCCATTTGCCCTTCCAGCCTTTCCTCTCCAAACGTTCTTCGTTCTCCTGGTTCATCTCCCCAGGTGCTGGGAGTTCATTTATCTGCGGCGTTCTCGCCCGTTCATTGCATCGCCCCGCGATCCCACTTCCAAACTTCAGCATTACTCTAGCTTTTATTTTTTACAGGCTACACGCAATTCGAGAAACTACTTAATTTTTTATTGAAATTTATTATTGGAAATAGTGAAAAAGAGATAGGTTTAACGGTTCGCCATTTCTTTTTGTTTTTACAAAACAGCCCTGTAATTCGGAAAATCAACCTTTAGGATGGGACCTTCCCCTAAAGCGCCGAAATTTACCCTTGGAATTGTACGTAAGATTCATTTGGTGTGCTTAAGTGTTGAACCACGAAAAAGAGATGATTCATTTCACTCAGTGAGCAGTTTTGATCAGATTATTAAAAAGAGCAGTTTTCCCTTCTTTTAGTTTCAAGTACCTAGGCGTTATGTTCGTTCACATGTTGAAATGATACCTGTAAAAAGAACAAAATCACAACAAGTCTGTCGCGAGCTGCGAAAATTTACTGTGGTTTTGGTCATACAACGCCCAATACCTTGAGCATAAGAGCATATTTTCACCAATGCTACTTTATGCCAATGCGGTTTTGCATCCTGTCTGAAAATAGATAAAAATAGAAAGAAATCGAGCTGGTTCAGAGGCCGATTCTCCTGAGGATTATCAAAAGAACCGAACCATCTCTCTCATAAACCAGGATGTCTAATTGCAGGTTTGAACAAATTTTTCTTCGAGAGCAGGATCCTAGAATACAGTTTTAGGTTGTATCCTAAACGATCGACAATCGAGATGAATCTTTGGCATTCGCTTTGCAATTTCTTTTAGAAGTTAAATATAAATACAGTCGATGTACATGTACTATATAGTTTATAAATGCAAAGGGAGCAAATAGTGCTTGCAGTACAGCATGAACGGCGAAATTTCTCCAGTCATGTTCAACAATGGGCGAGATCTTGAGGGCGTTCGAGTCTTGTATGCGGGCCTGATTTCCTTTTCCTATCGTTACCCTTGAATTTTCTATGATAATTATAATTGAGGAAGTGTTGTAAAGTGGACTGACCCATGGTAAAGAGACCTTTTGGCATGTTTATCAAGTTATCAATAAATTAACAGCGAACAGCGTTGATCAATTTTCGTAACTAATTAGTTTTCGTGGTCCGATTGACCAAATAAACTCTTTTCAATTAATTATTCTTTAATTAAGGTTTTCGTTGAGATAAAGGAGTCAGTGTCAACCCTCGGACCCACGACCTTCGGCTAAATACGCCGCTACTCTACCACTTGAGCTGTTATGACTTCGACTTTTTAAATTTTAAAAAATGGGAAAAAGGAAGGAAAATTCAAAAGGTTGGGTTGAGATGGGAAGTTGGTGTCCGAGTCTGTCACGATACCTCAAGCGGTAGAGGAGCAGCGTATTTATCCGAAGGTCGTGGGTTCGAATCCCGCTCATGACATTGACATTTTTATCTCAACCAAAACCTTTCTTTTTTGTAACTAATCTGGACCATTTTATTGTTGGCCATTCATTCTTCATTTGTCCGTAAGGATATGATTGGATGATATATATGGATATGATATTGGGCCGTCGGTATGTTTAGGGAGCCCGGACTTTTTCTAAGTCCGATACGTCGTGTATTTTAACACACTTGTTATATACAAGGCTTATTGTTTTCGTTGTCCACCTTATGTGTGCTTTTTACCAAATCGTCACCACCTTGTTTTCTTGTTTCTGGTGTTGGAATTAACCCAAACTAAACTAAAGGTTTCTTCTATTTGATTGCCGGTATAGAATTTGAAAATTTGACCATGTCCAGCCATGGCCGACAAAGGTACCGATTAAATCTCCCCCCTGTAATATTGGTTTTATGAGCCCCGTCGGCCGTCCAGAAAATCCAAAATCGTTCGAACGCCTTCAAATCGAGGAAAGAATAAAGTGAAAAAACGTTCAAAAGAAAAATAAACACGAGCGAAAAACGATAAATCACGATGGGAGGAGAGTACAAAAAGAAATCCTCCGAGGGGAGGACAAATTCTCCGGCTGAAATAAATCTCAGCTCGCCCTTCACACGCCGTCCTAGTCCTGACTCTTCCCTCCATAATTTTTCGACATAATCTATTTGAAACCAGAAAAGTATAATAGATAGGTAGGTGGACGTTTTAAATAAGTGAATCCTAAGTGGAGGAAAGGTTACCTGGAAGCTTCAGAAAAGTCAAAAGGAAGAACCTTGGAATCGCTCATTCAAAACGGTATACATTTCCTACCTGAATGAACAACTTATAATTGAGCATATTTTTTTTGCCTTATTATATCTACCGTAGACGTTTCCGTTAGCTCAAAGTTGTTACTGCAATAATTTTTAATATTGATAAGAATGTTTCTTTATAATTTCACCTATTTAAGATTTTCCTTGTATACAAAGATGATCCGCTACTCGTACGATAAAGTTCGTCAGGTGCTTTTACACCTCAAATGGAGCAAAAAAGTTCGTATGATCCAAGGCCCGATTCTCAGCCCGCAGATATTCAACATTTTATGGTTTTTGTTTCTAAATTAGGTCACGTTTTCGTCATAAATCTACTCATAGTTCTTGTACTATTCATTCTTGGGGAAATCCAAAAATAATCATTAATAAGAGTTTCCAATTTCCATTAAGAAACGTTTTAGAACTTTCAATTTAATTTTTCTTAAAATAACAAACACTGAATCTTTCACAACTGCTAAATTAGAAGAATTAAATTCATTGGAAAAATTCACAGTAAAGCCTAGTAAGCTTCTCAATTTCGTTTAATAAAATTTCTTAGCGGTGAACCCTTTTTTTCTCACTTCGAACCGGAATGGAGGAATTTTATGCTAAATAGGAAATTGTTGTCATCATTTGAAAAAAGAGAATAGAATTAATCTAGAAGTCATCTAATCATCTTCAGGGGACATACTTTGATTGAATATTTAAAAAAAATATTTATTTGCATTGTATAAATTAACTTTTTTCCACATCCTACATGTTTTTGTTAAATGTAAACAATGTTTGTAAATCCCTGGCGCTGAAGATGATCTCAATAAAAAATCGAAACGTTGGCACGATAAAGAAAATGTTTTTCTGAAACCTGTATCACACCAAACGGCATCTAACGATTTCTGAATAATCATCTACAAACTGTCACTAATTACCACAGACTAGTTATTTAACGTTTTGTTCTGCACAAAATTTATTTCACAACTCTAACTTAATAACAAATTAATTACGGTTTTTAGTTGAGATGAAAACAAGTTATAGTTAGTTTTAGTTTGAATATGGCAAAAGGAGAGAAAATTCGTAAGGTGAGGTTGAGATGGGGCGTTGATGTTCGAGTGGATCGAGGTCACGACAGCTCAGGTTGTAGAGCAGCGGCGAAGCCGAAGGTCGTAGGTTCGAATCCCTCTCGAGCCATTAACTTTCTTCATCTCAACTAAAAACCCTAATTAATTGTCATATATTAATTGGTCGTGCGGACCACGAAAATAGTGACTTAATAACAAAGCTCAAACAGAAGGAAAATTGGAACAAAACCAAAAAGCAACAAACAACAAACAATCAATGCAGAAAATTTGGGCTAAATCACCACGCAAGTCACAGATAAAAGAAAGCAGAAGTACAATAATACAGAAGTTGTAAATTAAAACAAAACAATGTCAACATAATATTTACTATTTTTATTGTTTCTTTTACTTATATTTTCTTTTTTCTGCTTTTTATTATGTGAATGTTGGGTTTTACAATTTCTATATTTTGGTTACAAAAAAAACATTTAAATGGAAAGTGAAGGGTTAGTGATGTCAGAGGCCCATAATTTAAACTATCACCGGGCATAGTAAACCTAACTTTAATTTCCTTTGGAACGGTCGAAAATTTTAAAGATAAAAGATGGACGAAATATTCTAACAAGCAGAAAAACCGCTATTTAACCTATGCAAATGGAAAATTTCGAGTAATGCTGTTTTCGTAAAACCTTCGGCCAGACAAGCCTGTGACGCTTGAATGCCTTTTGTAATCGATGTTTATCTATTCAAAAAGGAAAAAGTACAAACTGGAAAAGGGGGAGAAAATGTGGCCGATTCTGTTGCATGCAATCCTACGCTAAGATCAGAAGAAGAAAAAAAACATACTCCCACTTCATTTTATCACAAATCCTAAGTCTTTACAGCCTTTTAACTTCCTCTTCCTCCTTTCGCCCTTCAAACCTTCAATTCGTTAATCTACAGAACGGAGAATAAGGACTGCTAACACATTTTAATTTCGAATCCACAAAACAAAAGTTTCAAATGCTATAAAATGTACTACTTTCTTAGCTTCCTCACTGTACAGTGCTAGGCTCCGTTAAAAGTAACCCATGGACTTGAACAAGTAGTAATCCGAAGGAGCGAGGACGGGGCAGGAGTTGGGAAAAACCAAGGACTTCGGATCAAAACCATTCACTCCGTGAAATGAATCATGGCTCACCCCTCGTGCTAAAGGGAGCTATATAATACAAATCTTAAAAAAAGTAGTGACAAATCCAATATTGGGAACTATAATCCAATCACTATACAATCTTCCATCTTCAAATTATTCGAATCACATGGTCCACTCAACTAGAAACTTTCTTTTCCAGAACTTAACTTTTAACCTCTTTGCTGGAAACTGTCCAGTCGATGCCGTCTACACTGTCTTTTCCAATGAGTCCTTTTTATTAAGGATCAAAACTGCTCACTCCTTCCATTTTCCGTGATACCCAACGGATTGTCGGGCGTTAAGCGTTTAGCTATGACAGATAACATCATCAAGGGACTGTACTGGACGAATGGTTAGGACAGCCAAGTCATATTTGCCACGCTAGAGGTCCTGAATTCGAATTCTGGCAAAGCCCATATTTGTCTTTTTTGATTAGACCTTTAATAAATAAATCTTGAGTTCGCACAACACGAATTGGATTTTCTTCATTTGTCATTAGTGTCTATCACTCGTTTGTTCCTTGTTAGTGAGAACTCGTTAAAGTTTAGGTTTTGCGAAGAATGTGCAACCCAGACGTGTTTGTCGATGAAGAAAGTCGATGTGGATATTTATTATTTTCGGTGGATCCTAAAGTCGTGACTCGCAAAGACTGGCTTTGATTTAGGAGCTGATTGTTAATAAAGCTCTCAAATGTATTTATTCAGTCTTTTTCATTTGATTTTACGACTGAGTTTTGTAAATAGGAAATATCACTGTTTCTGAACTGTTTACTTTTGTTCCTTAAACAGACATTTTCAGATGAATGTAGATATAATTATGTTTACATTGTAGGGAGCAGCAAATAATCGATATTATTCTTCACTTCATGGAATAAACTTCTTTGAATGGGTTTGGAACTGCATGCGCTGGGTGCTGAATTGACTTAGCTGTTGAACTGGAACCCAACCTCGGAGGCTGGACGGGTAAGGCTGAGGTCACCTCCGGTGGGAGGGTGATTCTCGAGTCTACCGGCAATTTACTGAAAATAGGAAAAGCTGGAATTGCCGGCGGACTACGAGAAGCGAATATACCCAACTCGGCTCGTGTTTATATGTATGTACATGTGCGGATTTGTGCCTGTATAAATTCAAATTCAAACTGTATAAACTTCACAGCCTACACTTCGCAAAGGAGGTCGTGGGACCATTGCATCTTGAGGCAACTTTTGGAATTGTAGGGATGTGTCCTGTTCTGGACAAGCTTGGGCGAGGCAATTGGGGCGATGGGAGAGATTATTGAGGAACTTGGTAAAGTTTTCAAGAATTATGTTTTGGATAAATGTGATTTTAAGGTCGTTGTGGAGGGTAGTATGGCAGACTATGCGGAGAATTTATAAATGATCTGGGCTGAAAGGATTGGAAACGAGGGATGTTGAAAACTTAACGGTGCCGTTCTCTACCGTATGTCCAAACTGTTTTTAGTAACGATATTTGAATTATAAGTTTTTTATTTCGATATTTTGGACAATCAGGTTCTCTACTACTGGAGAGATATCGAGTAGAAAGGCGACTATTCGCAAATGAGCATCACGTTTGGAAAATTGATTTATGGGGGGGGGGGCTCTCTTTAAAGGGCCGGTTTGGTTTGTAGCAATCAGATGACGGGGCCGTTCGTGAAGAAGATATGGAGGACGCTTTGCTTCGTGTATCTACCTTGAGACACAGCCTTTTCCAAATTCATTTCAAAGCCACAAAGTTGTGGTACGGCGTGGAGTTGTCCATGCCCGTACCGAACTGATTATCACACAAAATGGATCGTTGACTGCACTAAGGTGCATTCTTCTGTAGTAGTGGTCCCATTCCCTCAATTTATTGCTGACAACTTCGTGTTAATGCACTTTGGAAAACCTAAAACCTTTACAACATTTCGGAGAGAGGAAGTCGGAGTTTGGAGAACTGCTGTAAAATATTCAGCCCCTCGTCGAAATTACGCAGCCAGTTTATTGGGGCTGGAACATCAACTGGTCTGTAACTCCTCACATTATGTGCAACACGAATAAATGTCCTGGGGTTTACTCTAGGGCGATCAGGAAATTTCTGGGGGTACAACTCGACTGCGCTACAATACCACCGCTATCAATAAAGCAGTCGTACATATCAACTCGCTGTTGGTCGGAAAAACGGTTCCTTTGGAATGGAATACAGAATGAAACGAATATATACTATTGCAAAATATATTTACTCCCAGGAATTATCATAATAATTAGCAACGCTGATAATTTAGCTGATAATTTATTGTAAATTACATAAGCTTGAATTGACGGTGACCTGCGAGAAGTGACTCTGTACATATGTGCACATTACATATACAGATTTGAACTTTTATAAATCAGTGATCGATTAGCAAATGATAAATTAACTTAACAAAACTGAAATCTGAAATATAACGATTTAAAAACAAACGACGAAAGGCCAACGTATATATAGCGATTTTGTTTCCGTTGTTTTTACTGTTCATTGGTTCTAATTTTTTAAAAATATTTTAATTCTTGAAAATATTTTGGATACAAACGCGCGAAGAAAATGACTCGACCGATACATCACACGAACAGTTCGCCTCCACGTACAGATATAAGAAAAGTGCTAGAGTGGAGAAGAAAGGTGTTTGTTTCTTCACAAACCGCATCTCGGTTCGTTTTTTTACGAGAATTCTTCTGCCTTCACTGCCAGCCACATAACATCACATACATTGCATTGTACATGCGTACAAAACAACTTCTCCGTTTTTCTCAAGGCGATCCAACAACTTATTCCGTATGTGTCATTATTGTCAGGACGAAATGGTTCATTAGCATTCAGGAAGTACACTCTAGCCGATCATAATACGCCGGGTTATCGAGTTTTCGACTGACACGAGGAATCTGTACTGGAATCAGCAACTATGGCCGAATTTTCGCCAATAAATAGCCAACATTATTTCTGTTGTTTTTATTTCAAAACAATAACGAATTTCATGTCAAATGGAATGAACGAGCGATGCTCTTTGATACCATTTGAAAACAGATCTCGGATTTCATCGTTATAAAGCAATACATGTGGCTTTTGTTTTATTCGAACACATTTTGATTTTTGCTGATTCTGATTTTATTCAAACCATTCAACGGCTTGAAGAAGGTCTAAAGGTCCTTAAGAAAGTAATTCTTGTGCGAAAAGCGTTGCTATTTAATGTGAAACAAAATCTAGATCATTAGGATAAACAACCAGTTTGATTTTATGGAATACAAATCTTAAGTTAGGAAGTCAGTTATGTAAAGTCTGGACACCTTTGAAGATGTAACGGCTTTCTCCAGATATTTCAGTGTTTGGCCTGTGTTCTCTGTCGGATTAAGAGATCAGTGCATAGCAGACCGGTTATATTTTGTACATTCTGTATTGTAATAGTCTACAGCCATTGGACAAATTTAACGCTTAGAGAAGGTATTAATCTATGAAGAAAAGGCTTGTCACTAAGTCACGAATGGCTTCCCAAAGTGCCTAATTCATGAAATTATTAATTACTTACCCACAAGAAATTTTTATATACAAATCATTTACTTCAAATAAAGCAAGAAGGTTATCCAAGCAGGTGTCCCATTCAGATCCACTTTTGCGGTCGGCACGGCATTTATTAAATCATCTTATAGAATAGACACGATAGCTGGGCAACTATCATAACCGGGGCTGTAGGATGTTCCAGAAGAATTATTTATTCGCAGGAGACCTATTATTAATTGTTTTGTTGAAATCGGTTATGTAAACCTAAACTGGGCTAACACTGTTAAATATCTAGGGGTATTTTTAGTCTCTAAACTAAACGTAAACATTGTAACAACAGTAGGCGCTATCCAAAGTCCCGACGTGTCAAAGGTGTTCCAACTTAAACACAAATAATATACAGGATGCCCTTGTTAGATGGCCCGGCTAAATTTCTCATGATCCTATGGCGGTATAAAAAAAAAAAATTAAAAATTGATGTTTAATATTTTTAGTCTAGTTTCACATTTTTACCTTTTTGTTAAAAAAAAAAAATTACAGGGAATACATCAGGCCGAGTTCAACTTCAGAATTTCAAATATTACCTTATAGAACCCGATTCATCACTTCAAAGGATTTTTACGCCGAAAAGAGCCAAGGAATTGTACACTGCAATAACGAAATAGTAAGTGTCCGTGTGCCAACCTCGCATGGTATTCTTAATCGAGTGAGGATGACCCTTCTCTTGAAGTCATGACCTCCGAGGGCCGCATCGTCAGTGCTCTTGATGTGCGAAAGCTTCTCCGTGGATCCAGCCCACCGACGGTCACGTTCTTTTAGTTTTGTATTGTATTGCATTTTTAGCTTCACGGTTTTAGGTCCGGAGTTGGGGAATCCCGACCTTTACCGCCCTCTCCTTTTTCGTTACCTTCAACGGATACCCAGATAGCAACCACCGTTTTGCCGACGCGCTCCGGTTCTTGATTCTGACAAGGAGATGATTCTTCTTAACAAGAACAGGATGTGTGGGTCTACGGAGGACCTATCACGGACAGCAGTACACCGCGCGAAGAGAGTCAGTCGAATAGCAACCTCAAGTGCATATCAAATCGCATGAAGTTGACGTAGTCTCGCCGGTCTGTGATGACGAGGGGAAAACCGGCGTACGTCGATCTAATTTGTAAGAACCTATCTCGAGTAAAGTTACGGCTTGGCGGACGATTTGCCTAATGCTGCGAGATCGTCCGGGGCGAGTACCTGGTTGGTCGAGTACAGCTCCCTCCCAGTGCCACCCCTTTCCTCCCTAAGGCCCTAAGGCCCAAGTGTCTCGTCCGGGACTGAATTTTCTCGTGTTTTCTGCTATAGTGGCATCTAAGGATCGCACCCAAAAGCGAATATCCTGGTTTGGCAAGGAACCCCGCCGTCATATAGAATCAGCACTGATTGAAGTGCTGTTTAAGGCACTGGAACAATAGATCCCTTACACGAAAGACAAATGGGAATTGTGTTTATTTCAGTGCCATTATCTGATATCCGATCTCAGTGATTTGATCTTTGACTTCTGTCGGATTGTACAATCTTTCTCGTTCGTCTGACGATCCGGTAATATTATTTTCTAAACGTCTTACTTTACAATTAACCGTTTTTAAGGTTTAACTTTTAAGAATGTTCAGATCCCTTCATTTCGTCAACAAGGCAAACATTGTGGGGCATCTCTCGACAATGGCATACCTCGCTGTTTCGGGCCATCTTGCTGTTTAGACTTGTTATAATATAACAATAATACTACCCTGTATAGAGACGGTATAGAGTATGATCAAAACGCGGAAGAGCATATAAGGTGATATAAAGCTAAATATCAAACAATTTTTCGAGGCTATCTATATTTTTTAAACAATTGTATCAGAACAATATCTGGGTCTGCTAAACCTACCGCCTTTGAAATATTTACGCAAGGAGAAACTCATTGAAATTGTTCCAGAAACAATCAAATCAGGTGTGAAACTAAAATGTCGGGTACTCAACAATAATGAATAAAATGGAACTCCCGTTCTTAAAAATGGGGACGGACTGATCCCGGAAACCATCTCTACAACATCCTGTAAAGTCCCAGCAGAAAGGAGAAGAAGAGTTCGGCAGAAGATGTTTATAGTATACATATTACTCCCAAATAAGTGATGGAACCGGTTCAGTCGTTTTCTGTACAAACAGAAAATATGAGCAATTAAATTCATTAGGGAAGTACACCTCCGTCTTTCAAACTGAACTACTGCCACCAATGCTTAGGCCTTAGAAAATCTTAAAAGACGTAACACTGGAAAAATGTACTCATAAGATCGGAAAAGAAGCCAAGCAGCCATTAAAGCATTAGCGTTTAAAATAATCACAATCAGCTATTTAATGCATCCTAAATCTCCAAACCCTGGGGAAACACAACAACCCGACAATATCTTGGGTACGAGAACGAAAGGACATTTTTGGTAACGAAAAAGAATACCCTCTCGCCAGAGGAGGATCTGCAAGACCATATACAGGGTGAATTGCTACTCGTGCTACAAACTTCTCCAGTAGATTCTTCACCCTAAAATGAACAAAAAAGTTCATATTGTCCATGATCCGATTCTCAACCATTTCAGAGTAATTTCGCTTTTTATCGATTTTGAAAGATATCACGTCCTGGGGTCGGAAAATCGTGATATCTTTTAATCTAAACATTTCTCTGAAAATCTAATAGCACCGTTGAAATTCCCGTTAATTTTTCAATAAGAAGATGACGGTGGCAAAATGTTTGGGCTAATTTTTTGTGTTTTATTTCAGCCAGAACTACAAAAAGAGTGGAAAATTGTGTAAATCGGAAAGTGTATAAAGTAATCCAGAGATTCTAATTTTAGTCTCAGAAGGCAGCAAATTTGAGGAAAACTACCTGATTTAATAACGCTTCTAACGCACTCGTCATTTTTTTATTTGGTGGTTTTGAGACCAAGATGTGGATGACAAAAAGAGAAAAACTGTAAAAACCACAAAAAGTTTTTTCACTTTGTTTTTCTCTCAAAATCATAATTCCATTGAAATTTTTTAATTTAATTTAATGCCCATTTAGTATGTAATGCTTAAGAAGGATCTCCCAGTTCAAGGTGTGTGAAATTTTGAAAAAGGAAAAACTATATCCCTACCACGTTCAAAAGATTCAAGTATTGCATACTGGTGACAATTATCGTAGGAAGGAATTTTGTTGCTGGCTTGTACAATCTGACACTGAGGAACATCACTTCTTTCATCGAATTTTGTGGTCAGATGAATCAAATTTCACCCGAGACGGAGTATTTAACACCCATAATCTGCACCAATACTCCCATCAAAACCCACATGCAAGTCGTCAGCAACATTCCCAAAGACGTTTTTCAATCAATGTTTGAGCGGGAGTTATTATGTATATGTTTTTTCCAATCTAAAAAGTTGAACTCTTAAACATTAGCAATCCTTGAACCACCATTTTTTCTCTTTTTGTCATCGACATCTTGGTCTCACAACCACTAAATAAGAAAATGACGAGTGCGTTGGAAGCGTTATTAAATCAGGTAGTTTTCCTCAAATTTGCTGCCTTCTGAGACTAAAATTAGAAACTCTGGATTACTTTATACACTTTCCGATTTACACAATTTTCCACTCTTTTTGTAGTTCTGGCTGAAATAAAACACAAAAAATTAGCCCAAACATTTTGCCACCGTCATCTTCTTATTGAAAAATTAACGAGAATTTCAACGGTACTATTAGATTTTCAGAGAAATGTTTAGATTAAAAGATATCACGATTTTCCGACCCCAGGACGTGATATCTTTCAAAATCGATAAAAAGCGAAATTACTCTGAAATGGTTGAGAATCGGATCATGGACAATATGAACTTTTTTGTTCATTTTAGGGTGAAGAATCTACTGGAGAAGTTTGTAGCACGAGTAGCAATTCACCCTGTATAAGTTCTGGACCTAATCTTGGGATGGGATAGTCATATCATAATGGATCCAACTGAAAAAAGAAGCGTTGTGGATAAACTCTAGGAGCGCTAAGCTCATTAAACTTATGCTAAAACAACTCTCACCAAGACTGGTAAACTCACTGCTACAGTTAGAGAAGGCTAAACTCTCTAGAGGTGTGATAGGTCTACCAGTCACTGGCATCTGAGAAAACATCTAAACATGGGCATATTCAGTGAAGATCCTATTTGTAGATATAGAGGAGTAAGAAACCGCCATCCATATCATCTTCGAATGGGAAGGTACTGCTCAATGGCGACATGACTTAGGATACAAAGGAATTGTAGCAACGGCAGTCAATGACTCCTTCAACGAAGGGTCGAATCGACAGTCTAAGCTAAGGAACTAGGAAAATACAATAAGCCAAAAAGAAGAAGGACATGTGGACATTCGCTTTCTAGTATACTCATTCTCATCAGTGCACTGGTAATAACATAAACTCCCACATCAAATAAAGGTAATCAGGGAATTTCATCACTCTCCAGCTAGATGTTCCTCCTTCATTATATCAAACGAGGAAAGCTGGTGATATCCAACCAAAATTGTATTTATGTAGACGTTTTGGTCACATAGATGCCAGCCTCTTTTTAAATTATCCCGTATTTTCTCTAGAAATATTTTGGTTAAGAATGAAGATCGTTACACTCTTTGCCCTAGGAACGTAACAAAAGTAATAAAATAAAGTAATTATCTATCCACAATATTTGCACTAATATCCCAATTGTTAAGGGAAATGTAATCTGACACTTAGTATCTCTGTTGTTATTTGTGAATATTGCACCGATAACAATTGAAAAGTCTAAACTGCTGGTCAAGAAATCGTGAAATTAAATTTGAAATTTATAGCCATAAATTTCAAACGCTGTCATTTCGCAAATAAAACATAACAAACAACGATATTTCAACAAATTATGGCGCAATGGATGGTCCGTTATTTACTGATTTTTACCATCAATCAAAGATTTGTTCATCGAGGAGAATAAAAGTATTTTTCAAAACGATAGAGAAGTTGTTGTTCAAATTGTCGATTTGCATATTTACAGATTATAATATACGTGAGAAAGTGTCACGATGTATTAGGACCATAAGGTGGACGTGAGAGCTCACACGCGTAGGAGTGCGACCGGGCTGAGGGATTCGACAAAACGCTTCCGTAGCCTCACGCACTCTCGCACAAACGTAACGTAAAACCGCGTTCAGGTTTGATACGAATTTTTAACCTATCGTTCGCAACAGGTGTTTCAAATGAACGCTTTCTTCTGCGAAACGTAATGCGTATAAAGGACCACTGATAAACAGATAAGAGAATACTGCTGAATAGACAAAACAGTATACAATGCAAGAATGAAGAATTTAAGATAAACTGAAATAATTTGTCGTGTTTTCAGAGATTCATGTTCGACGTACAATCACGAAATCTACATGCTTAAGTGAAATTTTTCATATACCTATATATTCTACCTTTGCTGAATTATAATTTTCCATGGGAAATAGTGACCCGTGGGCTGATATTGGGAAACAATCAACTATTTAACTTATGACATCAGATTACGACAGTCGTGTTATGCGGAGCTTACGTATCGGTCATGTTGGGGGGAGGGGTGTGAATGATCAACATAGAATTCATAAAGCATTTGAGAAACAGACTGGTTCAAAAAGTTTAGTTAGCTATCCTCGACGATTTTCAAAGCTGCCAACGAATCATTAAACCGGCATGGAAAGGCGATATGCTGAACCAAAGAAGCATCGTCAACTCAAAAATCTACCTCCGAGTTTATTCTGCAAAATTGCTAAAACAAATGCACTTGTAATGAAGTTTTTTTTTTCAAATTCACAATAACAAATTTTGACATTTTAAATAGCGTCTTGTCCATTCCCCCTTGCAATTGCAATGGAATCTCAATGGTCAGGAGGCCTTTGAAGATTCCAGCGAGCTTAACGGCTGGATAAAGCTCACAGCTTTCGAAGTTCCAGGAAAAGGAAAAGGGAAAAATGGGTCACAGGCGACAAAGAAACTTTTACCGGCTTGGACCAAAGGACCTGTTGACCTTTGTCGAATAAAAGGCATTGATACTGGCACTCAATTGTCACAATTAGTATACATATTAAAAATAATTATTCAGATATCGTTAGATGTGATGTAGTTTTCAGAAAAACACTTTCTTTATCGTGCGAACGTTTCGATCTTTGTTGAGATCATCTTCAGGGCTCAAAGTATTTGTTTTCTGTGTACTTGTGCCATTTTTGGGTGTCGTGTTGAGAGTACAGTAATTATCGATTAACGGTCACTAATATCTACACATAATAATAACTTTCAATTAATTAATCTTTATGTAAAATACTGATTGAGATTTAAAAAATGGAACGAGTATCTACACTGAATGCAGATACATCTGTACATCGATATGTCTTATGATGGCTATTTACACACACTCGCAAATTATCTGGGAACGCTTTTTTATTAATTTGAGGATCGTTTTAATTTGGAAGCTCATTACAACCGCGTCGCGTCCCATGGGTTAATCGCGTCGCGTCATAAGCGTCAATCATGTCGCGTCATAAGCTTCGCATCATAAGAATCAATCGCGTCGCGTCACATGCGTCATAAGCGTCGCGTCATAAGAATCAATCGCGTCGCGTCATAAGCGTCAATCACGTCGCACCATAAGAATCAATCGTTTGGCGTCATAAGCATCAATCACGTCGCATCATAAAAATCAATCGCGTCGCGTCATAAGAATCAGTCGGGTCGCATCGTAAGAATCAATCGCATCGCGTCATAAGCGTCGCGTCATAAGCTTCAATCGCGTCACGTCATTAGCGTCAATCACGTCGCACCATAAGAATCAATCGCATCGTGTTATAAGCGTCAATCGCATCGTGTTATAAGCGTCAATCGTGTCGAGTCATAAGCGTCAATCGCGTCGCGACTTTAAAAACACCTGCCCACCAGTTCGTTCTCGCGTATCCTTGGTAAACTGTGCGTGGTAACCATTTCCGTGTTAAACTTTCGGACCGACCCCCAGCCGTAAGACATATCCATGTCAAAAGTGTATCATGAGCGGGATTCGAACACACTACCTTCGGCTAAATACGCCGCTGCTTTACCACTTGACCTATCGCGACTGTCATCCCCCTAGGACACCAATCTCTAATCTCAACCTTCGTTTCAAATTTTCCCTCCTGTTTGCTATTTTTCATTTCAACCAAAACCAATTAATTAATTGGAAGAAGTTACATGGTCAATCGGACCACTTGATATAAAGGACGTAATAATAATTACATTTTTTACTTATTCATCACTAATCAAAATAATATTTTATTATTATTAAATAATACAACTTGTGTGTGTCGGGTTTCTGGTGGTTTTCCAAAAAGTCCTTGTAGATGTACGTTGGGCTTGATTCAGAAACGCTGTGATTCAAACCTGGGATCCGTCCAGTGATGAGTTGCCCAGAGGCTATTTGTACGACGTCTCCAGGAAATAGTGCTTTATGTAGATCAATCGTTTCCGATCATTCTGATCCGCCTATCCTCGCTGGTTCGGCCTATCTGACGCGTTTGCGCTGGTAGGTATATTTTATCACTGGTCTTTTTTACCTTTTGTAACGCGACCGAGAAGCTGAATCTATGCCCAAGGCTGTGCATGAAATTAAGTGAGAAGATTCTCCTCAATATTAGCTCAACAGCTTCAATCGCATCTTATCGGACATTTAACGTAGTTTTCAATTGTTTCAACCGATTTGTTCAAAACCTTTCTGTTTTAGAGTACATCGTTTATTTTACATCGTTTAGAAAAAGGGGTCTAAGGCCTAGTACACACAAGGCTAACGGCTGATCGGGCTAACGCGCGTTAGCGAAATACCAAGGAGGTAACAGAAGCGGACACATAGTAACGCGCCCTTTTGCTCATCAGGCGCTCCAACGCGCGATTCGACGTTTTCCCAACAACAACTATTTCGTTGAACCCGCGATTTCCAAGCGACGACAGAAAAGACGGCTTTTTTAATCGAGCATACCAGTTACAACCATCGCTGGTGATGCCAGCTCATCATGAACCTACACGTGTTTAATATGCGAGTAGTTCAGAGGTTGCTTAACCGTCGAGCAGTGCTGCATCGCAGCATGATTCGGAAGTTTTGGGTCTCTGGTAATCTTTAATATTCATATACTACCTTAAATGCGTTTTTGATATTTCCTACACTTTTGTTCTACAATGTCAACCTTTTCCATTTTATACCAGTTTTTTAAAAAAGAAGAAAAACATAAATCCACATACCTCAACGTTACGACGAGTTTTTCTTCTGCCGAGATGGATTCCCATACATCATGATACAACAGACATACATTGAAATGATGATGAAATTCTAACAAATTGACAAAAGAGTTAACAATTCTAAAATAATTGAGAAATTTTGGCTCATATTCACGCATCTTTGGATTGAGGCTTGCGAACAAACGGTGTGTGAATTTATCTTTGAAAATAAGATGAATCCAATACTGCCTTTGTCTTTGTCTTCTTAATAGATTGAAACGACGGTAGAATTACCATAAACAAACTACTTCCTCCACTTCCATTATGAGACTGAACAAAAAACATGATTTCAAGCATCACAATGTGTACGCTGCAAGTGCCTATTAACGCGCGATTGATTTCGCGATTCTTTTGTGTACCAGGCCTAACTCCGAAACTGTTGAGATTCGGACCTCAGTTAGAATTAGAACATTTTGGTTCTGTTTAAAATGTAGAATTTGCTGGCAACGTTTGTACGACGAGTAGCCGAACACCCTGTGTAAGTTATAAGCTGGGAGTCGTAACTATATAATTACATCGCGATATTAAAAAACAAAAAAAAAAAAAAAACAGGATTGTCAAATTTTGAGTTAGAGGAAGAGTAATTCGAGAGTCTCGTCTAAGAGTTAAGAGATGATTCGGCCGGGAGAATTTCTGAAATGATGGCTAATTATCGTAGTTGTCGTTCGGATGTCGGAGTTTGTGTTGAGTTTAAGAGGACGACGGAAGTTCTTGTTGAGCTCTGGATCCTGAACGGTAGTAAGTAATTTGAAATGAACCGGTCACTTAGGAACCGTCGAGGTCAGATCCTTTACTCTCTACTCACTTCACGTGCTACTAATTTTTCTATTGGCTTGAAATTCGTAGCAATTACTTTTTTATGAAGATTAATGGGGTTGGGGCTAGATTCTACACTAGTGCTATCCCAATGACGGCCCTCTCTCTTCATTAAGCCATCGCATGAAATTTGCGATATACGGCGTACCAAACGTTTGCATTTAAAATTTTGTATGCAAAAATATACAAATGCATATTTTTTAAATTGTAAAATACGTTGGTTGAGTTAAGCCAAAGTTCTAAGGAAAGAATGCATGTAAATATACCAGAACCAGAAACAAATGAGAATGAACTGTCAGAGCAATGAAAAACTCTGACATCACCAGGACTAATTGCAAAACGACATACTGATAGATAAAAAACAAGTTTGTAAATTGTTATTAATGGCCATGTTTATGTACCAACTGCAGTGTGATATGAAATGCCGAAGGTGGCGTGATGAAGCAAAGTGTCTGTCCTCCGTCTGGCAGGAAGATAAGGCTTGCGACAAATTAACAAATGGCCGTCGATGTGAATGGAATAAAAGTGATAACTGTAGTTTAATAGTTCGTCGGTCATTTCAGGGAGTACGCGCCTGAAAATTTTAGACACGCTGCTATGCTCGACTTTGTTTACATAGTTGCAAGGCTTATTCTTCAGTCCGAAAAACGCGCTTGTAGAAGCTCGGTCGGCTACCAGGGTCTTCGTGCGGTCTCTGGCGAGTTTAGAACAAGTCAGCCTGTCCTAAGAGCTGAGAGTAATGCTGCCCGATTATCGGTGGGGTTCCTTGCCAAGCCGGAAAATCGGTTTTCGGGAACGACCCTTCGATGCTCCTGAATATTAAAAATTCAATAGAAAAACATGATGAAAAGAAGTTCCTGACTATCAAGGATAGGTGGCACTCGGACGAACTGACTCCCAGAAGAGGGTTCATCTTCACCAGATTTCTAATAGGCCATGCGATGGTGAAACACGGACATTTCATTTTGAGCCAAAGCCCTTCCATGCGTCCGGCATGTGCAAAAAAGTTGCTCGATGTGCTTACAAGGAATGCCACCCGACATAAGAAATCTATTTGAACACGACAGTGCTGTATTCAATCTGTTTTGGTTCTTGGATTAAACGTCATGCAGCACCAATAGTTTTGAGTGCCTACCGTATGTTGAGAGAAAATGTATTTATGGGAACGAATATGAGAGGGCCAAAGATAGAATAGAAAGAACCCCATCGATCCCCAATTAGGTTAGTTATATAATAAGTGTAAACGGTAACGGAATATCGAGTACTCCACCACCCTAACTGAGTGATTGCAATTAAATAAGAAATAATGTACTCTTGGAGTGAGGGAGAGTGTGAATGAGTTTGGATTTAGTAACTAATTGCGTTGGGAGCTGATGACCTAGCCGTTGATAGCCTCCGGAGCCCAACCTCGGTGGCTGCACTGATAAAACCGAGCCCGACCTGCCAACACCCGGAATTGGGTGATTCTCGGCCGGTCATTTAGTGTAAATTACAAAAAATCAATAATCAGTAATTCTGTTAGGTTAAAGCAAGTAAATATTACAAAAAATCTACCGTTTTCATTTATGAATGAATACAGCATGAATACAAGCACAATTCTTGAACAAAGCTGTGCTGTATTTTGGTACCCGGTAACATAAATATGGATTTACATCTTTTCGGACTCATTTTCTATTACGTTTGTTTCCCGAACAATTGTTGAATATTTGCCTGTAACTCACGAAAGTGGTTCAATATTCGACTGCAGATGGTGTTGGCATCATCATAGGATGAATCAAGAATACTAAGCGAAAATCGGCATCAGTAAATTCTTGTAGTATTAATGTTCGATGTCTTCAAAATCTAATTTTTTTTTCAACCTCAGGAAAATAGTATTGAAGGTCAAAGGTGATGACGATAGGCTACAGAAAGGGACGGTTACCACAGTCAATAAAGTGGGTGGAATCAAGATCGGGTTTCTCAGGGCTGATTGATTTTGGTCCAACCCCTAACAAATTGAATCCTATTAGACTGAATTCTGCCTGAAGAAGATCTAATGCAGTAGATTAATTTCATTTGAAATTAATGCATTTGGCATCCATTTTTGCGGGGGACAACAGTAAGAGCAAAAGCAGTCTGTTTTTAAGTTTAGAAATTATAATAAATTAATTAATAAAATATTACGTTCGAGGTCTGCGAGGTGTTGAACCAGACGAACCTCGATCGTACACGCTTATGGGCAGTCAACGTATTGAAGATAGTGAAATGCAGAAACTCATTTGGCGGTCAAAATCAGTGAGAACAGACAGATCAAGATGATATTTGCCAACCATTTTTTACTTCGATGAACTGACATCACCATTATGCTTGTGTCAATTTTTTTAAAATATTTTTAAAAATAGGTTAGTTTTCCTTTCCTTTTCCTTTCCAATTTCATTACCAAGTCAATCATAATTATTTCCAAGAAGAACAAAAATCGATTATATGCACACCAAACCATGTCCTTCGTTAGATGTTGCAATGGCGGTCAAATTGATTATAATATTCTAAATTATGAAAAAATGACCTTGAATATAAAAATTGCATTAAAAAAAGGCAGCGAACGATGTCTACCACCTCTCTTCGTCAAGTCCAATAACTGTTCGATGGGATTCATGTCAGGAGAACATGCTAGCCAATTCATTGTGGCAATCCTTACATCCTAAATGTATTGGGTGACAACTCGGCCTAACTGTCGTCTTCAAATTCTTTACAGGGCTTAGAATAGGTTTCACTATAACTAGCTACAGCCGATGGGAGCGTCCTCCATGACCAGTTGGCTATGAGTGAACCTTGTGTGACCTATTCGCAGACGAGTTAGTGTGGCCACTTCATTTTTTGAATTATCGTTACAGTTTCGTTGCCATGATAGTACTAAGTTTGATTGTGAGAAGAAACTACCACGGTGTGTATAACGTGACCGTTATAACTAAATTTGCAGCTCTATCCGCTATTGGTCCTATAACAAATTTTAAATAGAATTGTACCCCTAACGTTGACATCAATTTTACTGTACCTTATCGTTTTCAGGATGCATTCAGTATTACATTATTTCCTTCTGATCCCATAAAATACGCAGCATAATCATTCCTCTTCCTTTATTAGCAGTAGTTCATGATATATATTCTAAAGAGTACAACGTTTCATCAGCCATCATTAATCATCTGTGAATAGCACTATTATCTTGGCTTTGTAAGAAGATAATATAAGGCAATCCTTTAATTATCCAAAAGTCTAACGTAGACCCTAGATGTATGGGATTATTTACAATTGTAACCGAAAATTAAACAGTCTTCATTTTATGCTTTAGAGGGCGTTTTTGATACACCAGAATAAAATCTTTTGCTAATCTGAATTCAGATAAATTTTAATAAACAGATAATACCAAACGTCGTGTAAGGTCTGCCTGATAAGACTTTCTGATTGAGCCGTTTGTAAAGATAAGTTCAAAATAGACCAAGTCAATAATCGTGTGCTTATACTCAATATTTTTATTGAATAAATGACCCATAGTGGATCTTAAAGAGCCCCCAAGAGACGCTATTTGAGGCTGGCCCTAGAAATAGCACCCGACACAACCGAACCTACTTCTGTACGACTGTGAATTTTCATGAGGAAAGGGAATATGAAACCGATATTTAAGTTGTATACGAACTATTCAAAATCCAATGCAATACCTTTTTAAGTGATGAATTTCGAATAGTTGGCTCGGAAAATTTCCTTCTAATGCAATTCAGGACAGGATTCAGCCTGGTGAAGACTATTTTCCCAATGCTAGTTAGTTTTGAAAATAAGAGGAATTGTTGCCGGCGATCTTTCCTTTGCAGAAAAAAATAGAAGGCAGCAAAGCTGATTTTCTTTTAAAAAAAAAGTTGATAAACCTGCGAGGGGCCTCAACCATTACCGCCCCTACTTAGTACCAGCTAGGTTTTTGGAAAAAATGACATTAGTTAAAAATATTTATAACCGACAAGAAACTAATGAAAATTAACAGATTGGATTTCGTCAGCGTTTGACTGCATCAGTTCAATTAGGGTTGTTATTGATTCAGAAAAGTGAAACTAATGAAAATAATATTAGTGGTATTAGTGGCAATGCAATCACGACGATAATCAAGTCGAAATAAAACATTTCTCAATCTCTCTACCATTCACATTTTTCACACAAAGACAAATAGACATGTGTCTGGATGAGTCATCTAGATAAGTTTGTTACCAGTTAAATTCACAGGTTTTCGTGGTCCGTATGACCAAAAAAATCAGTTTCACAAGAGGGATTCGAACCCACGACCTTAGGCTGAATACGGCGCTGCTCTACCGCTTGAACTATCGTGACTTCGATTCATTCGGACGCTAATTCCCATCTCAATCTCAATTTTTGAGTTTTACCTCCCTTTTGCCATTATTTGTTCCCAGTGATTGCCAAGGTACTAGAAAAACTAATGATGAACAGAACATCACTTAAATACTAACCGTCTTTTGTCGTGGTACAATTCGTCTTTAGGCCTTAAACATCAAAAGTGAACCCAGTTAAAATTATTACTAACTTTATTGAGGATTTTTAAGTGAGAAATGGGATATGCTGTTGGTGCCCTTGTACCATTTGACGCAGCCTGGTTGCCTGGCGTACTCTGTGCTCACAGAGGCAAAAAGTGTGCTAGAAATTTCTATCGCATTTTCTCGTGACTATTTATGAGGTATGAACAGCCAGTTTGAACCTAAACTACCTGAGTAAAGAAAGCCAAGCTGTAAATGGTTTTCCACAGGGATCTTGCTGCGGGCCAGAATTTTGAATTATAACGTTTTATTCGCTTTTGAACTTACCTGATTCTGGCCGCAATGTAGGCATTCGTTTTGTCCATGTCTTTGTAATTCTGATAGCGGGAAGAACGGGCTGAAGTTGCTGAATGCAGAGCTCAGATTTACGGTTAGTTGAGGATTGGGCCTCAGTTTTAAAAATAAATTTAGCCAAAAAAAATTAAAGCGTTCATTTGTATAGAAAAAACTCCCAAACCGGGACAATATTATGGTTAACGTGAACACAGAGAGGCTGAAAAGAGTCGATAGTCTGAGTTAAATTGGTGCCATCTCAAAAGTATACACTGATAGTAAGAACACAGGACTCTCTGCTCAAATAGCACGTACATTTGCCGCTCATAGAGATATGCACCTTAAAGAGAATGGAGCGGAGTCATACGAATTCTTTCTCGTGGGTTAGAGTGCATGGTGGGATAACTGGGATTAACTCTCGGATCGGATGGCTAAGGATGCTTCCCGACGTAATGATCTTTCTCCTTCCTCTAAGGTTCCTCCGGCCTCAGTTTTAGAAGATAGGCGAGTCTAGCCTGGAGGTATGGGAGGACTTATGGAGTAATCCAAGACTTTGTCAACAAACAAAGTCTATTTTCTTGTGTCCTCTCGCAATCGGATGCTTCACCTGATGATAGGCTGACGCAGATTCTGCCGGGGCATGGCAGAATGGCGGAGTAAGTACCTGCATCGATTGCTCATGCAGTCAAGCACCACCTCGAAGTGTGAACACCAGCTACTGCAAATGGAAAGCGTCCAATAAGCCAGGCTTCCTTTGCTGCAGTGTATGATAACTGAAGGGCGATGGCCTCCGGCAAAGTACGAGTTTCTAATACAGGAGATCATGCCGTGTTTTGTAAACATAGTGAATGTAAATTTTTGCTGTACAATTAAAAATTTTAGTTTTAGTGTTGTATTGTATGTCTTCTTTTGTGTTTTGAATAGTTGCGCCTGGTGAGCCGGTTTCGATGGACCCGGGGGTTCCCAACGAGCCGTCAATAACAAAATATAAATATTATAGTTCACATATTGGATTACGTCGGGCTCACCTGCACAAGTATTATGCCTTAATTGCTGAAATGCCAAATAACGCCAAGTTTCCGAGTTCGTTGATCAATGGCCGGACAATCCAAAAATGACTTTATCGGTTTGAACTGTGAATGGCCAGCTTCAGCAAACGAACAATCCAGTGGAAGAATGGCACCACAGATTTAGTGGATCTCTGCAACGTATATTTTTTAGTATAGAAACTGAAGGACGAAACGATACATTATGACGGTATCCTACGTACTGGAAGTGGTGGAGACAGTTCCTAAATGAAAAAAAAAATTACATTCCATTTGACGAAAGGATTAATGAAGCGCTGCGACGTCTTAGGGAAAAGAATGATTTAGTGCAATATTTGAAAACTTTGGCACGTGTTGAAAAGTTCAGAGATAAAGTTTGTCGTTGCAAACGGACAACGAGTATGTTCATTTTTATAATTGACATTGTAAAACGGATCGTCGTACTACAAAAACGGTGTTCGGTTCATTGGGCACCGGCTCGTCAGGCACTTGCCGATGATGCACTTGCTGATTGGGTTGTCCGGAAAATAATGCAGGATTTTAAGTTTTCATTAAAAAAAATCTATATAAAATATTCTGTTTACGTTTACAGGATTACTCATTTGTATGAATGTCAACACTTATTAATCCTCTTCCAAATGATATTGTTTGTTTACCTCTGTAGCATTCCGCTACTTGGAAATAATTCAGTCATCCTTATAATGTCAAAGCGAGAATTTCGTACGATTTTCTTTTACGAGTTTAAACTCGGCCGAAGCGGAGCCCAAACGGCTAGAAACATTAACCAAGTCTGGGGCGAGGGTTGTGTTAATGAGTGCACTGTGCAAAGGTGGTTTAAAAAATTTCGGGAGGGAGATTTCAGCCTTGAAGATGAAGAAGGTCGTGGAAGGCCTTCCTCTCTTAATGATGATGTTCTGCGATCAGTGGTGGAAGAAAACCCCAAAACAACTGTTCGAGAACTTGCAGAGCAACTCAAAGTCAGTAAAACGACCGTCGCTGACCACCTCTTTGGTCAATCGGAAAGGGCCCATTTTGTTGCATGACAACGCTCGACCACATGTGTCACGTGTAACGTCACAAAAATTATTGGAGCTTGGCTATGAAACTTTGCCTCACCCACCCTACTCTCCGGACCTCTC
>CM077100.1:9376446-9422954 GCA_039619505.1 Cimex hemipterus
CCTGGACCACTACTTACAACACATAATATTCAAAAATCAAACGGAACTGGAAAATGCATTTATTGACTTTATCAATTCTAAAAATTCTGAATTCTACTCAGACGGAATTAATAAGTTACCAACACGTTGGGAGAAATGTATTGAGAGTATGGGAAATTATTTTGATTAAAGAACATTGCTTTAAAGTAACTAGTTTCTTTTTTTTTTTTGTTTAATACCAAAATCCTGCTTTATTTTCCGGACAACCCAATAAAATTTTGATTTTCAGTTTCGTTACTTTTGATTTATTGTTCACCTTGATATTGCCTTTTTTTCTTTTCGTTGAAATTATCTTTAAATCGGCAGTGTCCAGTCGCCCCGAAGAAAAAGGGTTGACCAGTTTAACGAAGCCGACCTGCTTTCAGTGCGTCAAACAGCATGTCGTCGAAATGCTTTCGCCCTGCGCACCGTTTGCAATTTTCTGAGTTTTCCTTCTGTTTTTTTTTTTTTTTTTTTCAACCTTGTCTTTTCACCTCTTCATCGTTACTCGCTTCACCGTCTGTTAGGGCGCCAAACACGTGAGTGCCTGGAACTCGAAACATTGAGGAATCCCTGCCGGACGGTGAGTAACCGTGTTTCCGTTGATTCTTTAACCACTTTTGTTCACTACATATAATTCTCCCTTTTCTTTTTAATTTAATATTTACCTAGTCCGCTACAGGCCATGTAATATTATTAATGGAGCTTGTGTTTAAATAAATTCCCCGGTGTTATGGTGTACTTTCACCAGGAAAAAAACACACCAAAGTTCATATTACTTGATTATTTAAATATATTCGATCAAATGATTGCGATTGTGTGAATTTGTTTTAAAGCTGTTAAAGTTTTATTAGCTATTGTGAAAGCATGGACGTACTTCTGCTTAATTTCTCATTTGGGGATGCAAATAGGGAAAGGAGTGACAATATTGATAACCGAAATCAATTTGCCCTGAGAAATTCTATCTCTAGATCTACCCACTTTATTCAACTTCCTTTTGTCTAGGATAGACATCTGCCCCTTTGTGTACACTTTTAGTGCCTTCTCCGGGGAATTTATCTATTCTGGCTCGTATTAACACCCAACACCAGCTCCCTCATCTCAAATTCCAGGAGAGGACGCGGCACCTGCAGATCCGTGGCTACCTCGGCTTACATCTTGTTTTCAATAAAAAAAGAAGATATTTACGCAAGTTTAGAATTTCTTTAGGAGTCAACTTCCCTCCCACTCTTTACGAAGTGAGTGACAAGTTCGATATATCTGTTGATGTTCTTTCAATTCGTTTCCAGACCTATTCTATCTCTTTGTGCTGTTTTTTTCCCCATTCGTATTGCCTTTTTCGCATCTGCCAAAATTCAACCTGGTTCCTATTTAAGAATAAAATTCACGATTTTTAGCGAGAGATTTCTTTTTTTTTACATTGCAGTTCAAACACAAGCAGTATTACTGATCAGTACCTATGGACCTTTATAATCCACATCAATAAGATATTATTATTATGATGATGATATTTCAGGGTGTTGTATACTGCGCCCTTTAAGAGCTATTGTATCCCCCGTTCTCTGCCTAAAGCACATCGGTGAGTCCTATTTCATCAAGGAATTTGATTAATAGGCCCGGTTTTATTGGTTGAAGTTCTTCTACGGTCACATTGTACATCCCAAAACACTTCCTCCTACGGGCTAATGTCGCTCCGCAGTTTGTTAGCAGATGTGTTGGTGTTTCTTCTGCTTCTTTGCAGAATCTGCATGTGCCATCCTGGATTATTCCAATTTTCTTTAGATGCCCATTTAATCTATAGTGTCCAGTTAGGAACCCTGTCAGGATTCGCAGTTTATTCCTGCCTCCTTTGACACATTCTGTGATTTCTTTCTTCCCAAAATTGGTTAGAAGATTCTTGGATTGCCTGTGTCCAATAAGCGAATTCCAATGTTCCCTTATTTTCTTTTTGTCCTTCTGTCTGAGATAAGATATTATTTGATGATGTATTTAAAAATAACTCAGACTGGCTAATAGAAATATGTTAGGAGAAACTTGTTTTGAAACTTTACACTACTTTCCTGACTTCTTTGGCTCCCATAAAAGTAACCCGTGAACTTGACGAAGTAGTAATCCGAAGGAGCGAGGTCGGGGAAAAAGCAAGGATTTTGGATCAAAACTCTCTCAACACTCGGTGAAATGAATCAGCTCATTTTCATGGCTCACCGCTCGCGCTAATCAGAGCTACCATACAATCTTAAAAAAATGGTGACAAATACACTATTGAGAACTATAGTCCTTTCACCATACATACAGTCTTCCATGTCCAAATTATTCGCATCACACGACTTCCACAACGGCAAACCTTTTCCAGAACTTCGTTTTAAACTTCTTTGCTGAAAAGTGTCAAGTCGATGCCATTTACACTGACTTTTCCAGGACATTTGACAAAGTAAATCACCCACTTCTGATAGCCAAATTCATATTATCCTATTTCTCTCTATAATCTCAAAACGTTTTGACGAGGGAAAAGAAACTACATGATATTAATAGCGTAGAAAGAGAAATAGATATAGGGTAAAGAAAAACGAACTTTTTGCTTCTGTCACTATTTTCTCCATTTAAACTTTAAGAAACATTTCCTTTTATACACGTTAGAAAGAGGAACTTTTTCCTACCAAATAAGCCTAATTTGAATGCATTGGACTGACAACATGCCCAAATAAAATTACAATCAGGCCTTTAAACTTTGTTTTAATCACCTCTTCTCATGGCTAAGTGCGAGTAAAATAATTGAAGTAACTGCCTACGGCAACTGTCTGTTTCCGGACATTGTCGTTGTACGTTTGCGGACGGGAAGATTTTTATGGATAGCTCCAAATCGTCGGTCGAGTTGTTTCCAAATGGAAACAATATTACAATTTCATTGCAGGCTCATATCTTTATGACAAAATCATTCGATGTGAGTATGAATAGTTCAATTTAATGATTGTTAACGATCACCTGGTGGCCACGTCGAATGAGTCGAATGTTGTTTAACCATTTTTCGGGATAGTAATGTAATCCTGTAACAGTGAACTGGGCGGTATTTTTCATTACTTTATGAGAGGGATGGCTTTGATGGTCACTATGACTAGTTTTCAATGCAATTTCGAATGGTAACAATCAAGGTCTAAGAGAATCGCTCAACGAACGCAAAGAAAAGTTTACTGTTGTAGCAATTGCCTTAAATAAGTCACAAAGAAAACGTTTTGGGAAAATAGGTTGGATTATAAATTCAAAAAACCACAATCTTTACACATCGGCAATTATATCTGTAGCCATGTCGAGGTGTATTAAACTAGAATGCACATTAAAAGAAAAAATGCACAGAAAATATTGTTTTCGACGAAGAGTTGGAGTACTGCACAAGTTATTTTTTCTAGCGATAATACTAAAAGTGGAATGGCGCGGACGTTTTTGATGTAAAGATTGTCAAGAATTTCATAAGAAAATTCACTCCATAGATCTTGCAACGCTGCACTCAGTCGTGGGTGCGGATGGTGATCAAAAAGCTCTGCACCACACCCCACATGTGGTCAATGGGATTGAGATCTGGAAACAATAGTGGAAAGGTCCGAAAAGAAATTCCCAGGTTTTCTAAGTTTTGATGAACAACTGAATGAGATCTGGCATTGTCATCCAGAAATTGAAAATCCCAACCAATGGGTTCCCTGGTTTGAGGGATGTATTCCTTGATAATGTCTTGGACATAACGGACTGAGGTGAGTACAGTATGTCCTCCAGTGTAAATCCCAGCCCAGACAATTACACCGCCTCCTTCAAACTGCACTGAAGCACTGGGCCATTGTACGTTTCACCTGTTCTCTGTAGACTCTAAGGCGCCTGCTGTCACTATATAGATATAAACGCGACTCATCAGTAAACATAACAGCATTCCAGTCGGTGTTTTCTTCTAGCCGCTCGCTGCATCATATTCTCCTGCGTTTCTGGTGGCGGGCTGTTGCTGCAGGTCGTCATAAAGGGACAGGATGTAAAGCCAATTTCCCATAAACGATTACGTTTTTTTTTGTTTTGTTTTTTTACGAGGGTTCGCAACAGCAGAGGATATATAAACCCTCAGGGTGCCGGTGTTTTTGAAAAAAAAAGCCCATTTGTGAGTATGTCGGGTTCGAATGCAGGGCCGCTGGATTCCAACCCTGGACCTTTACCTTACAGTGATGAGCGCCGTGTCAAAGGCTCTTAACCTTGCGGCCACCGACGCCCCTTGCATCTTGTACTTAATTTTGAATCTGGCGGGCGCTATGGAAAGGATCTTGCAGCATTGATTATATTACTGTCTTCCTTTATCATCGTAATGCGATGAGATCCACTACCATTAGCAATTCCTATCTCAATTTTTGACGAACGCCAACTGCCTCTGCAATATCCACTTTCCTGGGACCTCGATGACTCGTTCGCATATAACGAGACAATAATATTGGGAACTTCTGGTTCAAGCCGATGTCATTCCATGGCTGAAAAGAATCAACTGGATTCAAATGGAGATAACGACGAGAAAAGGTGTTTGTTTGCAAAATGAGTAATCTTCATGCTTACTATTCTTAAGTAAATCCGTTATTAAAAATAAGGACGTAAACATTTTCTCTTTCACTTTATCCAAATAACAATAATATATTGGCTAATTTAATTACAATTAATAGAAAAAGAATAAATTATAAATATCTCTATTCATTTGTGAGCAATTTATTTATTTGAAGTTTTTTCTCTTTTTGACTTATTTAAAAACAATATGATTTACACTGACAGGCAAAAAATTCCGCCAACTTGTAATATAGCTTGATTTGTATATGTTTTTATATATTAATCAAAGTTTCAAATTTTTTAGTTTAATAATTGAGTCTTTATTCAAAAAAGTAAAAAAATATATAAATTGCAGGAACATGAAAATTAAGAGTAAAAAAATTAAAAAAGACGCCCAGATAAAATTTGCTTTAATTTTGTTTTAGATTTTTAATTAAGATTTCAATATCGCGTATTTCCCCTCTTGCCTTAATTACATCTCGAAGACGCCTCGGCATACTTTCTACCAGACTGGAAATGTCTCTTCGCTGGAGGTTAGGCCATTCTTCACGAAGGACCTTTCAAAATCGTGGAGTGTAACAGGAAGTGATCGACTCGATCTTATTCGTCTTTTAAGGTTATCCCATAAATTTTCGTAGGGGTTCAAGCCTGGAGAACGGGCTGGCCAGGCTAACACCCTGATGTTATGCTGTTGAAGGTACTTCGCGAACA
Organism: Cimex hemipterus; assembly: GCA_039619505.1. NCBI lineage: Eukaryota > Metazoa > Arthropoda > Insecta > Hemiptera > Cimicidae > Cimex > Cimex hemipterus. The sequence goes on from CM077100.1 coordinate 9,381,739, forward strand.
AGTGGACGGCAATATCATGCATTAGAATAGGAATGTCATGGATTTCATGGAGGATAGGCAAAGCATGATGTTCCAAAATTTCAGCCCCACAGCGAGTGGCCGTCAAAGGCCCTCCACAAAAAAACAACCAGCTCTGTGGAATCTCCATCGAAATGCCACAGCATCACTGAGCTACTGAAAGGGAAAACTTAAAAGGCTCATACCTTTCATTTCGCTTTCTCCACACTACGAGCAAATCTACACCCATCTGTAAAAAGTACGGCAGACCAATCCTCCAAAGACCAATGGCTGTGTTCTCGAGCAAATGCGAGCCATGCAACTCCGTGTGTTCTGGTCGATTCTGTTCCTCTTACTGGGCGAAAAGTCATCAGCCCATACTGATTTAATCTTCTTCGAGCAGTGCCTTCAGAAATTGGACACCTCGAACTTCCTGGAGCTGACGAATCGCTAAGGTGCCGGTTTCGCAAAATTTTCAAAGTAAAAAAAGATCTACCTGTGGTTTTGTTACCCTAGGGCGTCCAAAACCTTCTATGGCAGGGACCCAGTTTCTCGCAAACGTCTAACAGCATCTAGCAGTGTTTCTTAAGGCACTCCAACGGCAATAACAGCAGCATACCTGATGGAACGTTCATTATCAACAAGTGCGCAACATCCTCAACACCAAATGCATTTTATGTTTAAAAATTGATATTAAGAAAAATAAACAGTTTATTCCTTCAGTATTCAAATGACACTGAGTAAAAAGTAAACACTGAAAAATCTTTTATCCTTGTTTTGGATTAAAGATTAAGTATGATATTCTCAATTTAAAACATAGCATAAACAAATATTTATTGAGAAAAAACAATGTGAAAAATTAAGGGCAGAATTGTCTTTTATCGAGAATAAAATAGAGAAAAAGAAAAATTCAGTTGGATGGAATTACTCACCATCCTCCGGGCTGAACCACGGCAGGTAGTCACTGCCAGTTTTTTCGCGAGGGTTGTGAACAAAGGGGAACAGCGAAGTGGCCCGTGATTTTGAGAGCGAAGCGAGCTTGGTGTCCCCTGGTTTTAATTGAAAATGGTATGAAACAAGCATAGAAAGTGGACAGTTGGGTGCCGTATAGCTCGTGTAAGACAGGAAGTACTTTTCTAATTGCTTTCGACAGTTGCGATTCAATGTTTACATCTCTATTCTTTAATTTTTATTTATTATGCGAAATTTTACAATTATTATTTTAATAAATTTGTAAATTTTGTTTATCCTTTATTCTGGAAAATTCTGATAAGTCGCATAAAATATTGTATAATGAATCATTTTGTATTATAATATTTATTTACACGCTTTTTTTAAAAATTGTATTGTGGCTATATCCCTGAAAAACATATAGAGGGAGATGAAAGGAAAGGTGAATATTTCACGACAGGCGTCATCATCATCTCCGGGCACTTCACCTCTTCAAGAGCCTTGGCCTCTTGCAACATTCTTTCACTCTTATCATTTTCATTAAACATCTCTTGTCAATAACGTCTCCTTCTATTTAATGAAACAGCCTTTTGAACGGGGTTTTCGACAGTTTTATCTTAACGAATAGTAATTTTATTATTTTCAACATTCTTTGGTACAGTTGATTATTGTTCTTGTATTCTAGTACCAGACCGGTAGAAATTTGCGATACTAATTGAAATATATTTATTATGTAGTTTCAAGGTATAAATTGATATGGGAGTTGTTATATAAGGTGCAATGGAAGTTGAAGGGGTCTCTGGTGTAGTTAGTGCCGAACTAGCCTCTGTCAGGCCTTCCTTCGGTGGCCCTCTACTCAGTACCAGTGGTTTAATCTAAACAATAGGTTATTTTTTAAATATGAGTACTCTCTAAACATTATATATCTTGAGAAGAGTTTCTTTGTATAGCTAATTAGCTGAGGAACTAATTAATAAGTAATTGTGTCAAGATTACTGTATTAACTGTCTTGAAAATTAAAAAGAGTATATGTAAAAGTCGAAGCAACACATTTCGTCTCTTGGACGCTCGAGAATCCCCCCAAAGGACAGCACAAGAAATACAAAGTAGTGTAGCCAGAGAGTAGTAGCTGCCACGGATAAGAAAGCTACACGTTGAGCTGGGGTAATTTGCAAGAGGTCGGTGCTACCAAAAGAGTCTGTCATCATTAGTAGTTGAGCAGTTGAGTTGGTCACTGGTCAGTGCTTTATACAACAATTTCTTGATGCAAACAATCTCACGAAACTAAAAGGTTTAATCACCTCCTTGTGGTGGCCAATACAAAACGGCTCTACAAAGGAAGACGTAGATGTTCTGACTACAAATTGGATATTCGCGATGATAAGAAGTCGGAAATTAAGCGCTGAACTTGTTCATCAGGCTATACAAATAGCACCTACACACTGTTTTGATTGCTAGTAGCAAATTCAATGTATAATTCAATAAGGAAAAATTTGAAGACACTCGAAGCAAATGCAAAGTGCCCTGAGAAGATGGTGTGAAAAAACATATCTCGTACCCACCACAAAAAGAAGGAAGCTCAATATAAAGCCTGCCATTATAAAAAGTGAAGCCTTAACTTTTTTCCAAAGAAACAAAGTACCTATTGACAACCCCCAGACCAAAGGCTCAAATCAGGAAAGTACATGGCGGCATGAAGCCAAAGCTCTATCAAGGAGTGAGCAAAGACTAGCAGTAAAAATTGGAGAATAAACCACAAAATGGCGTACTAGTTACACACCACAACGGTTAAACTCTTGGTCACATATGGAGCTCTTTTTCAAGCTGACGTCCATGTAATACAACTCTATGCACAGGAGTTATTAAAGAAAAATACGAAAGGTTCACAAGTATACATATTCTTACGACAGCCAGGCACCCATAAATGCTCTAAATGAGTATGCTTCCAACTCCAAATTTATGTGGGAGTCCTCAATTAAGGAGCCTGAACTGTCTAATGATTCTGGGAAAGCAAAACAAGATTACCTTAACGTGAGTACCCGGGCATGAAGACATAAATCCGAAATTAAGTGTGAGCTCAAGTTGGACCTGGAAAAATGGCTCTAGAAAAAAAAATCAAAACAATGGACAAACGCTGCAGGTACGAGGCAAGCTAAGAGATTTTTAAATCTTTCAAAACGGAAGGCAAACGAACAACTCTCACACAACAGGAAGGATTTGAGGGCAATTATAAGCTCATATACTCGCCAATGCCGTCATAACTTATCATCTTAAGAAGATGGGCAAAGCTGAAACGGAGACCTACCGGCACTGCCAGGATACACCAGAGACATCGGCTCATATCCTTTGTGAATCTAATACGTTAGCCCGTTTACGGTACAGCCGCTTCGGTACATCTCTTATACCAAAGGACATCCACGAAGAGGCACCAAGGGAAGTGCTGTGGGTCGTAGTGGAGGAAAAATGCTGCATCACCCCCCCCCCCCCCATTTTTAAAAAAAACCCGTCCCTTGGCGCTCGTTTAACTAAAGAATACACGATTTCTTGCCACAAACTTCAAAACATCGATATTTTAAAACATTAACCTAACACAAGTAGTAACATTAAGTAAAAATATCAATGTTTTAGCAATTTGTAGCACTTTGCCGTAATCTAACTAAAGAGTAGGGAAGATCAGATGAGAATACATAGAGTATATCTGAGGAACGACCGACTAAACATTTTTTTAAAATTATATCAATTGATATGACAATTATTTTCAAAAACTGTTCTATTCAACCCAATACAATAGTGAATCTATAGCGTTTTACATTAGACTGTCCTACATTTATAAAAGATAAATTAGGATGATGACACCAGATCGTACAAAAAGCTTGTTTCCTACAGTTACGTTGACACATTAATTGTGAGAAGAAATGAACTGTCAACCACCACACGACGATAGCTTCATCGCCCGTTCGGTATAAAAACGTGAGCACGGATGCGTTGGAAGCGGAGTAAAAGTTTGATTAGTGGGTTGCCTGTTGTAATTGAATTGAATGGGTTAGTAGGGTAGTGGTGGGTATGAGACCGGCCGTCCGCAGTCGCCAGGAGTCGGTCGGAAGAAGGATGACGGACGACGGGACGAGGAGGGAGTCGGCTCCGTTTATGCAAGGCGCACCTCCACACTTTCACCTTATGTAAACGACCAATTTACATAACCCGCAGTTCTCACCCATCCATTAATACATATCTATGTGACAAATGCATCGCATTTTAATCCGTCAGGCCCTGTGACTCGGGAACCGGAGGTAAACCGATTGAGAGGTCTTAATTTCTCAAATAGAGCGGTGGGCCTAGTTGGTCTGACTTTTTCCTTTAAATGCAGGTTTGGCAAATTGTAATCGTTCAACATGTGTGAACGTTGCATGTTGCGAAATTATCCGTTATAAAACTCAAGGGTGGTGATTCAATTGAGTTAACATTTAAATAAATTTCCAATACTTAAAGTTATAAAAGAACTTTTCTCTATTTCATCATAAACATCACCTATTTCAACTTTTCATCTAGCAATTTAACTAACATGGGGGACGACCAGGTTGCTGGGCAATGGATTTGAACTAAAATTGTTTGGTGATTTCGCACTCCAAAATATCGGACACGTATACGTCACTCCTGTGAATTTTTTAGCTAAAAATTTATGGTTTTTAATATTCTTATTTTGCCTTTCTACATGCTCAAATCAATTATCTGAATATATCCTTTTACAGCACTTTTTAATGTGATTGCAATAAAAATTTAGTAAAAGCTATCGAAGTGATAACAGTAACAAAAAAATTCTAAAAACCACATAATTTTCAAGTAAACTAGGTCATATGTTTTTCTCGTGGAACTGATACGAAATTTCTTTGTAGCACATCTAGAGACACCTAAATATAAAATTTTATTTGTATATTTGTATTTAAATTTTTGTTTTTTGTGAAGTCGTTATTGGAATATCTGATTGAAACGGCTTGTTATCGTGGAATCGTGAAAAAAGGGCCAGAGGCGACGGCGGGAATCGAACCCGCGACCGCGGGGTCTACTAGCCGAGAGTCTCTCAAGCTAACCACTCGGCTACCGCGGCCCCGATTGAAACGGCTGCACTTCAAGAACGGTTAAAATAATTTTAACGCCAAAACATTGGCTCTGGCCTATGAGCTGATGCCGAAAAAATAGAAGAAAATTCTATATATTTAAATATCAGGATGGTGGCAAAAATTTTATAACAATTACGATACCTTAAATATTAACTGCAGGAATTGAACGAAAATCTAGAAATGTCGAACATTTATAATAACAACATTATCTAAAAAAAATTATGGACGTTAACAGATAAAATACAGTGTGAAAAAAGAAGGCGAGATTGCAATAACGAAGCTACAACATTAATCTCGATTTCCATTGGGAGAAGACTGATATTTTGGGGCAAAGCGTCTTCAGAAATATTTAAAAAAACACAAATTCTATTGGAGAAAGACATTAACCGCTAAAAAAATATAGGCAAATAATTCAAAAAGAAATAATAATGAGAAAGAAGTTTAAGAAAATTATGATTTGGATTCTATTTTGTATTTAAATATCAAGATAGTGGTAAAAATTTTCAAAATATTTATAAAAGTTCTTCTAAAAATATGGACGTTAACAGATATGATACAGTGTGAAAAAAGATGAGAAGACTAGAATAAGACTAGAATTACGCGCACAACAATGAAGTTGCATTATTAAAAAAATTAATTGATGTCCATTGGAAGAAGACAGATATTTTGGGGCAAAGCGTCTTCAAAAATATTTTTAAAAAAACGCAAATACAAATGGAGAAAGACCAAACCATAAACCGTTAAAAAATGTATCAAAAAATAATTGTAAAATAAGTAATAATAAGAAAATTATGATTTAGATTCTACTTTATATACGAATTCCCTTAATTAAGGTTTTGGCTGAGATAAAAGGTCATTGAAAATAATTTATTTGACCAATCCGGACCCCCGAAAGCTAGTAGACTAAAAGACTAAAATCAGGAGAAGTGAACGAAAATCTGAAAAAAATGAACATTTTATACGATCAAGATTATTTAAAAAAATATGGACGTTAATAGCTATAATACAGTGTGAAAAAAAGGAGATAAAATGAAAATTATTCTCACAACAATGAAGATGCAACATTAAAAAACATTAATCCCGATTTCCATTGGAAGAAGATCGATTATTTTGAGATTAATTTTGAGGCAGAGCGTTTTCAGAATTATTTTTTTTAAAAACCAATTGCCAGTGGAGAAAGACAAACCATAAACCGTTAAAAAAATAAATGCCAATAATCGAAAAATAAATAATAATAAGAAAAATATATAAGAAAATTATGATTTAGATTCTATTTTATACATAAATATCAAGATAGTGGCAAAAATGTTTAAAATTCTGACGACTATAATATCAAGTCGATGGATTCAGGGAAAATCTGGAAAAATGGAATATTTTAAACGATCAAGATTATCTTCAAAAATATGGACGTTAACAGATATAATGCAGTGTTTAAAAAGAAGAAAAGGCGAGAATTATGCTCACAACAAAGAGAAAATGAAAATATATCATTTTTTTCAATAAAAAAATTCCCAAAATAGCAAAATTATTTGTCAGAAATTAACCACTTGTTTAGCTGGAAATAATAGTGCGATTTTAATGTTTTATATTGTCGTAAGATGCACTTGGCACATTCTTTAAAGCGAATTATTAACCATGAAAATTTGTCCACTAGCTTTTGGGAAAAATGATGTTGGAGCTAGCACTAATTAAGTCAGTCTACTGACAATGATCACTGTTGGGTATTTGTGATATTATTGATCAACGTCAAAATGACATCTGGCCATTGCTTGCTAACAAACAGAAGTCCAGTTTCCAATAACAATTACAGTTCCCTAACAGTACGTTACATTGATGATGTGTTATCAGAGGAGGTTGTTCCTCATGTGCCACTAATTCGCGACAGTTTTAGTTTTATGCATGACAATGCTCGGCCCTACAAGGGTAGGATCGTTGGTGACTCTTTTCGTTTCAACGTTTGGAGTGACCGGCATGTCCCCCCCGATTTAAATCATATCGAACACTTTTGGGACGTGTTGTCAAAGAGGGTAAAAGTCGCCCAGTAATGGCAGAGAATTTGCGGGAATGAAGAACGGAGGATGAAAATATACATCACTACATTCAAAATCTCATAAAATCGATGCCATGTCGAATGCAAACAGTGATCAACGCTACAGGTGAAAATACACTGTACTGTATTGAAAATTTTCTTCGTTCTTTCCATAAAACATTTTTGATAAAGATAAAAAAATTCCGTGTCACGTGCAGGATTCGAACTGACGACCTTGCGCAAAATAAGCAGCTACTCTACCACTACTCTATCTCAACCTTCAACCGTTTGAATTTCTCTCTTTTTGTTAACTACAAATATCGTGTAATCAGGACTGGATCCTCAGCGACTTTTGAAGTGGCCAAGGGGAGGATGAGAAGGAGAGTTGATGTCCGAGTGGATCAAAGTCACGATAGCTCAAGTGGTAGAGCGGCGGCGTATTTAGCCGAAGGTTTTGGGTTCAAATCCCGCTCCTGACCCTGAATTTTTTTTACCTCAAAGAATAATTAATTGAAAGAAAGAAATTGGTCAATCGACCACAAAAATGTAAGTGGATTTTTGATAAACATGTATTGCTCAGTTTATTTTTATATTTAATGTTTTTATTTATTTGTATCTTATATTTTTAAAAGAAATATCCAGGAAACAATAAAAAATAATTATTATAATGATTGGAAACATTTGTTTAAAAATATAATAGTAAGTTCGAGTTACTTTATTAATTATTACCCTCGTTATTACTTGCAGTGCCCTGATGAAGACCTCAATAAAGGTTGAAAGCTTGGCATACAAAACCTGCTTGTTTTTGATGACCGCATGCATCCCTGATCTCGAACTTGCGAATCATCCTTCCTTCGTTATATACCTGGTTGTTAATAATAAAAATAAAAAAAGAGTGTGGTCAATTTTTTGCCCCTCAGTGTACTTGCATATTGGTCATTTGAAATTGCATCAGTTTAAGACTCAGTTAAAGAAATATAGTCTTTATAGGAACGGTATATTAAAATTTAATTTTAGTCCGTACAGTACGATACAATGAAAGTTACGATTTTACATTATATTATAAACCTAGAAAGGAAAAAAATTGGACGAATGAAGGCTAATGGTTATATAAAAGACTGAGTGAACCAATACCGCAAGGAGAATAATCTCGTTTTTTCAGAGAGGTAATCGCTCAGTAAAATGAATTAAATCTTTGATTCTGCTCGCTATCGGCCAACACTAGCCCTCTACACAAATTAAGGAACGTCTTTTTCAAATAGCTTATACCCAATCCTTCGCTCCTACCTCACAGGACGATTCTTCCAGGTTCACCAAGGATTGGACTACTCGGACAGGGCAGTGTGGTTGGACCAATCCCATACCTCCTCTACACCTTAGACGTTTCAACCATACCTTCTACAACACAAAAGTCATCTTCCTCCGAAATCCTAAGATGGCTTGGGACGAGCTCCGGGCTGTCCAACGATTAGCCGAACGGAGCAAAAATTTTGGAGGATGAAGATAAACATAAACAAAAGAACCCATATTACATTTACCCTCAAGCAAAACGCATACAAACAAAGACTGAGCATAATTATTTTTTTCGAATCGGATACTGAGCCTAATAATTGTAATAAGATACGTGTAGATATTGTACCATATGAGAATTTTATGTCTGACCTCAAATTATTCGACATTGAAAACGAGAATACCAATTCTTGTATTGACAATTGAAATATATCGATAATTGTACTAAATTTAAGCTCATTATTTGAAGGGGGAAATAAGAACGAATCAGACCAATATGAAATTAGGTTAAACCGTTGTTTCTTTAACAACTGGTCTCATTTTCCTCGCTCGTACCTGGTGAGGAAGAGGTTGGAGCCAATCTGCGGAAACTGTTCATTCCACGATTGTACAGATTGTAAAACCGATCGTAAAGTTCTTTCGCTCTTTTCAAAACGATTCCATCTTCCGGCTTTAAATGTCTCTGGAACGGGACGTTTAAAATTATTCACAATCGCATAACCGTCGGCTTCCTCCGCCTCTTTTATGGAACACTAAATTTGACAGCCGTTTGCCGGCGTGACGTTGGCGACCTAACAACCTCTCGTTAAGCCAAATACCATGTATTATTACTCGTAGGAAATTTACCTTTTTTCAAGCCGCATGTACGATAATGAACCTTCTGTTTGCTCACCACTGTAACATGTTTCGTTGATAAAATAAAAATTTGGATCTTTTAAACACGTACACCACGAGGAATACTAAACATAAACAACGAGTTAAATTAAATATTATTATATTATGATAGACGAAAAAGAACGGATATAATTCTAAAGAACATTATGCAATGAAAATATCTCGAAATAACTTCATCCTATATGGCCGTTTTAAATCAGTTAGGTTAATCGACAGACTGTAGTAGGCTCGCACCATCGTAAAGCGGCGGTAGTCATAAAACCAAGTTTAATGCAGACGAGCGAGGGCTATATTTTACGATGGCACATTTTCATGCTCTCCGCCACATAGCTAGGATATACTTTTAGTATAAACATTATGTTCATATCCATATTCGATTTGCATATTAACGGGTCAACCAAGAGGGACAATTTTTCGATTCATGAAGATTTTTAAAAAATATTTCTAAAACACGGGCAATAATTGCCTAATCTGTAAAAATCGTGCATCAACAACTGTGACACTTCATAATTATTAACAAACTCAACATATCATCTCTTTCAACAGATTTGAATTTACCCTATCTTTTCCCTCTATGACGTTCCCGAGTACTCAAAGCCACAATACAAGAGGATCTTTAGCGTCCGCACCTGGCCTATTCGGCCTTATCGGACGTTTTGATTCTCAAGATGAGAGCTGACGCACTTCTGCATACGACGGAGTAGTGTTACCGCCGCAGAATTGGTGTAGAGGCGCCCTAGCCCCAAAGGGCCAAAGACTACCTCGCTCCCCGCTTGTTCACTCCGAATGGTCGGGCCCGCATTGTACATCGGGTCGTGTGCCGCACGCAAAGGTCTAACAGGCCGAAATACATCAGCCTCCTCTCCTGCGCACCTTTCCCTCCATATATAATATATTAATTATAATTAGTGAAAAATTATCGGAGTTCTTGGTATTCACGTCGACCAATCTCTCTCCTTTAATCACCACGCCAACTTACTAGCGAATAGAACAACCAAATTATTATGTCGCTACTGCAAGGATTTTAATCCCTCCTCTTTTACCCTCCTTTATGAACACTTCCCATGTCCGTTCCCTATTAACTGCTCCTTAATTTGGTCCCCACACTACAATACCTACATTAACGTATCAGAACAAATTCACTAAAATTTACTTAGGTGGTATAAACTGTTATGTAGTTCTCATGGGCATCCTGCATAAGGAACTAAGTTTAATTCCTTTAGATCTCGAAGTATTACACTCGAGGCTTTATTCTTGTACAAAATTCTTAACGCCAAGATTTACTCCCCCTGAGTTACTTCAAGTAATTAACTTCCACATAGCATAAGCATAGCCTGCTCACTCTTTTTCACTCCTCAACTACCAACAACCACCTGTGCCAGTATTCTATCATCTGCATGAACTTGCAAACAAAATCAATAATAACGTCGACTTCTTTAACGACTGTCTCGACCAGTTCAAAATTTCTTTAAAAACTTATCTTCCGTGGCTCTTCTCTACCTTTCCTTCTTATGACTAGTTTGTATAGACTCAAATCACAGCATATGTACGTTCATACATTCAAACGTGTGCCACTGCAGTTGAGCCTATTCACTTCCCGCAGTCCGCCGGAAATTTCAGCTTTTGCTATTTACAGTAAACTGCCGGCAGTCTCGAATCTCGCTAACCCTGGATGTTGGCAGTCATTATCCGTTCAGCCAACGAAGGTTTGGCCCAGGTGCTGCCCATCGACTAAGTCAATTCAGCACCGAACGCATGCAGTTCTATCTTACTCAGGTTCATTTTTAAATACAGTTACTCCTATTTACATACCACACATTCAGTTAGGGTGCTGAATTACTCGATATTCCTCCATCACCCTTTACTCTTATTTGTTATACAACTAACCTAATGGAGGGTCGATGGGGTACTCGAACCGCCATCGACCCTCTCACATTCACCCTAATAAATACATTCACTCTTAACAGGAACACACCACTATTATTAATATATACAATAGAAAAACCCCGTTTCCTCTAAGATTCGGAATAGGGGACCCAGATACTCGATATCGTGCTCAAGAACAATTCTCAAATCTGGTGGCATTCCTGAACGTGTGGAGTCAAAGAATAATTGCACTGTTCAATTGGTGGGACACATCGAGCAAGATTTCTCTGCCGGACACGTACAAGGGCTTTGGCCCAAAAGTAAGTATCAGTGTGTCAATCTCGTACGGTACATCCTTAACCGGATGAGGACGACCCTTCCTCTAGGAGTCAGACCCTCTGAGGACCACCCATCGACAGTGCTCTTGATACCTGGGAGCTTCTTTGTCGACCTGGCCTGTTACCATTTATGGGACGATAAAAACTTTAACTATCAGGCGAAAAGGACGTTAAAGAATGAAAAAATTATTATTGTTTGAAGCGCAAGTCGTAAATGTTGTAAATAAATTATTCAAAAGCGAAAAATTTCTTTACCAATATGTTTGAAAAAACAAACCCATTTGTAAGTATGGGCGCTGGATTCGAACCCGGGATCTTTACCTTACAGTAATCAGCACAGTGTCAACGCCTTAACCTTAATCTTGCGGATACCGAGGCCTCTAAAATAACTAAACTCTTTCACCCAAACAATAATCTACTAAATGAGTGAAGTTTAGGTAAACATTTTCTAACCTTCTATCGATATATATATATATATATATATATATATATATATATATATATATACATATACATACATACATACATACATACATACATACATACATATATATATATATATATATATATATATATATGAAGCATTTTTGCAATTAAAAGCATACAGTTGCTATTTTTTGGGTTTGGGTTTGGAATATGAGGTTGCAAAACACCTAGTGCCACGCCAAATGTGGAAAATTGGGCAACGTTGGTTGATGCATGCAAAATAAGAGTTTACATAAGCGTTTAAGTACCGTGAATACGTTTGAGATGGTGATGTGTTAAAGTTTGCACAAATTCAAATTTGTCAACTTGGAGGAGAAAATTTTTAAAATTGATAAGGAAAGCGTCGGTATGACACGACTTTGTTTAAATTTCGAACGCAATTTCATAATCGAGATTGCATTCTGAGGTTTTTAGTTTTGTTCTTTCATGTAATTCATAATAGCTGGAGTGTATCTCCTTTGCGGTCTGACCTCCCTCAGCGCAAGCCTATTTCCTTTTGCCTCCGAGTTCAGTTCGAACACAACTGAAACAGGTCTACAATAAAAGAAAAATTAAAAAAAAATCACAATATTAGGACTGAGTTTTATGATGTCTAAAAATAAGGATTTAATATTAAAATATTATCATCGTTTCCCGGTGATTATGGGTTTGTCTTTGTAAGATTGGTATTTATCTTCAGATTCCGAGATTTCTTCTTGTTGCCTGCGGAGTGGTACACACATACGTTCTTGGGCTAGCTGCGTCTTCTCGTCATCATCAATCCTGGGCCTGTGTTCTCTTCAGAATAACGCACGAAAACGGGACGCCGAAGCCGGATAAACCAAAATGATCAGAAACGACCGACAACATTTAAAACGTTTTATTAAGAGATTACCAAGTGATCTATTGCTTGGTTAGCGCATGATTTAACATTGTGCTTTTATATACTTTTATCAATTAAATTTTTTTCAACGAAAATATTTCAGGTATAAGGTTATATGAACCCTTTTCGTGCCAGTGTTTTTGAAAAAAAGCCCATTTAAATTTGTAATACAGGGCTGGATTCGAACCCGGGACCTTTAATTTAGAGAGATGTGCGCCGAGTCAATGCTTGCCGCTGCGGTCACAGACGTCCTTGAAGAATTAAATTACAAACAAGTGTACAACTATGTACGTTTACGATTAGATTGAATTTTTTTTTTACGTTTCGCCCGTGGTAATCATGAAACCGATCGGAGGACTCTGGCTGGTTAAAATGAGCTTTTAAACGCGTCTAGATTTTTTTTATTGCCAATGAGTACGAGGAACACGGATACTTCTCTGAAACAACTGCGAAAAAGACGAGCAGATGTGCAACATTGGGAATATCGTTTATAAACATTGTCCGCAGTTTGGACTTGGCTTAATGGAACCATTGTTGCTGGAATCTTCACTCGTACCAAAGATTATACGATTTCAGATTACATAAAGAATTTAATGTCAACATCGAATCCCTCCAGCCTTTATGAGCTGTTCTGGTGCCTCTGCGGTGGTAAGTGAGGGATTCCAGCTCGAATTTCTGCCCCAGAAAAGCTCACAGGTACACCCATTCATATTCAGACGAATTTTAATCTTGTCCCCATTGAACCTTTTAAACGATTTGTTATTCGAGGAGAGTATAGTTAGAAGAACAGTGGGTGGAGGGGAATAAAGAGGCAGAGATGATAGTAAATAATCGAACTTCTTAAGAAGTGTCTTGCGGTAAGATGCCTGTAGCGGTGCTACCCGATTATCTCTGAGGGTGATTTTTTGTCCCAGCATCTGCTCTGGTCTTCTACCTAACCTTGTGTAATTTACAACTGTTGTGGGAGGGGACTTAGGGGTCTTAGACGGGCTTCTCCCCCGACTACCTGAGGTCGTGGGAACTCTACCCGCACCCAATATCATAGCACACATTCCGCCCGGCGTAAGGAGATCCCCGGATATCATTAACGGCTGGAACCGTTCCGAATCTTGTTTCCAAACGGAACGCTCTTTATCGAAATTATCGGAGACGATTGTGGGGATTCGGTTATGGTTTTCCTTGCTCCGTTTGGCGACGGTGCATGCTTTATGAGCTGGGTCAGTTACGGCGCCCATAATGAACATTCACCAACTTGTTTGTTGAAATTTACCGACTTGTACCACGAACATGTAACAATCGTAATGACAAAACCATAACGTTTAAACCCCAGTTTAACCAATTATTGAATAATTACGTACATTGTATTCAGATTCATTGATTAATTGCCAGAAATATAAAAACGAAGAGAAATATTCAAAGTTTCATGATAACAATTTATTTATTTTTATAAACTAAATAACTATAAGCTTAAAAGTTTGTGAGTGGATTGATAAAACATGATTAATTTATAGACAGCAATTGATTGATAAATTCTCTATACATAATCGCAGTGATTCTGTCAACTCTCACCACTTTTACATACAACAACTTCACGGAGAAAGAAACAGCGAGAGAGAGAGAGAGAGAGAGAGAGAGAGAGAGAGAGAGAGACTTATGAAAAAAATAAAAGCGTTAAAGATTTTTTATTTATTTTAAGATAGAAATTACATCCTTATATAGGTAGGTACCTATTGTTTTGGAAAACATTTACACCATTTTGAAGAAAAACGATCAATTGTGAAATAAACGCGATCGATGGTGTAGTTAAAGTTTCTACCCTCGTTATGGCCTTCGCAGTTTTTGACCCTCACGCCCAATCTGTTTCTTAAACATAATTGGTCAGTAAATAAAATTGGCTATCAATTCTCTGTTCACCAATCCACGATTTTTACCTACTGAAACAGGATGAAACGGTTGCACGAGAAAATAGTTCGATTCTCCGTCCAGTTTGTAAACGACAGCCCATATGAATTATGTATACACTTTAAGATGTTTTAGATTTTTAAAATGTTTTTTAGTTGACAGGAAATGCTGTTTTTGTGGGAGATAATAAGATTTTTCTCTTTATATCTTTCCTTCTAAGTCCGTGTAGATAATTTGGGGTAATTCTAAACCAGAAACATAAATTGCTACATTGGGATGGAGGTCGGTCGGGCAGGTGGCCGTCCGTCCACCGAATTCCGTCTCTGTGATTAAATGGAACCCCGGCCTTTTTAAAATTCCACTTTATGGTATTAATTAATCTCCCCTTTGGACTTTAATGGTGGGATACGGTTTACAAATTCGATCCAGAAACCACTAGAAATCAACGACAATTAAACGGAATTACATTGTGACTGTTGAAATTTATGACATAATTATGCATAACATTATATATAAACAGAATCTTAAAAAAAAAATCATTTAACCTTCTATAACATCAATGTCAGACATTAAAGATCATACAGTATAAGACATTAATCTGCGAGATTAAAACTAACATAACCTGTACAAAATCATAATGACTTATAATAACTGTTATTAGTTTATAACTATTTTATATTTAAGTTTATAATTATAACTATTTTATATTTAAGTTTATAATTATAACTACTAAAATGCTTAGTGGATTAAACGAACAAGGTAACATGAGCGTGTTTTTATCATTTCTTTGAAAAGTCGACTCGGTAAGAGAAGAAAGAATGAGATTTGGTTAATAATTCCTCCTTAGATAAAAGTGTGATCTATGATTTTGCGCGTCGATCCTTTACTTATCAGGTCGGAAGTATACTACTTCCTGTCGATTGTCGGGTAGGAATTGGTTGGTATCTTTAAAAGGCAGCTGAGGACAAAAAAAAAACGATACCTAAAGTCCCCCAGATTCGATTTTACAAGAATCTCTCACTTTCCCCTGTACCGCTTCTTCGTTGGTCAACGCGGCAAACTGTAAATTCGCACTGACGAAATTCGAGATATCGGCTCCTTTTTATCCCTTATCTCTGCGGCCACAATTCCGTACAGGTTTTAAATGACTGTATAGAAAATCTAGTCGAAACTTGGGTAGCGCATTATACAGAAGTCTTTAACATGAACTGCCCTCCAACAAAGCCCATTGTGGAACCAACTATTATAGACCACTAGGCTGAATTATTTACAAAAAGGCTTTTATGCTTTTTTTGTGGTTTAGTGTTTTCAAAACTAGACACATCCTGCAAAGAGCTTGTTTCATTCTTAAGGACATTAATCTTAATTTTCTAAACAAAAAGGGTGGTAAGTTGAACTGTTTTTTTTTTTTTGTTGATCACAAAGCGCTTTTGACTGTATCGATCATTCTGCCTTATTTCTGAAGGTTTCCAATGTAGGAATTTGTTCATTGTTTAAAATACCTATACTCTATCCCCTCGGCTTCCGTGAAAGGTTTAGAAGGAACCTCAGAATTCTTCAAGGTGAGAAGTGGCGTGCGCCAAGGCTTCCCTACTGAGCCCAGTTCTGTTATCGTTCTTCATCGGTGATTTGCATCTGACTCTTGAACGTGAGGCTCGTGCCTGTGGTACGATAAGAAAGGCATTGATGTACGCCGATGATGTGGCCGTTTTGCAGATAACCTAGTGGCGTTAGAAACGAATATTAGCGCCCTGTTCAAATATTGCAGGCAGTGAAATCTCACCCAATTTTTAAAATAACCAAAATTGTTATTTTCCACAGAGCACGCTGCTAACAACGAGAAATAGTTTTATACTCGGCAATTGATTGAAATAACATTCATATTAGGCGTTAACTCAATCATGCGTCCGTATATCCCACACTTGTTGGAGAGAAAATGGCACTTAATAGGGTGTGGTCAAATTTCCTCTTGTAGTTAATTCCTCTCCGTAAATATGAGGTGTTTCGATCGATCTGTCGCTCTATGCCTTGCTATGGCGCTCAGGTTTGGGGTTTGAAGGCTTACGTGGTATTGCCTTAGAGTGTTAAACTTACCCCCTCTCGTTTTCCCATGTTATTTGCTGTAGGTAGGTATTAGGTATGCTATAAAGGTAAAAATACATTTTGGTTTAAAGGTTGGGCAGATCTCTCCAGGAAAAGTAATTCTCCGTTTGATGATTCACCTCCTTCTATCTCTTTCTGGAATGACCAATTATATACTTTATTAGCAAGAGTAAGTCAGCTTCTCCTTTTACCCATTTTTCTCTCTAACCTAATCCCAATCCTGGCTTTAATAGAAGTAGCTTTCTAGCTTACAGTTCAAATGGTCTTCGTACCAATTAAAATTTCCTCTTAAATTACGAGGAGAGCTTGTTTATTGGAATCATACACCCTGGAAGGATGAACAATGTATCTTATGTGCATCTGGGAAGGTAGAGGATTTGCACTTTTCCTTTTTGGTACGCAGCGGCTTCTTCAATTCTAAATTAAATGTCGCCACCTCGTTGGTTTATGCCCTTGGTCTCTTCGACAAAGAAAATAAGAAATAGCTAAATAAAAAATTAAATGTAAAATTAAACTGAGCATAACAATTTTACCAAAAATATTGCTATGGAAACAATAAAAAACAATATGCAAAACAGTACAGAATATTTTCTAGCGGTTGAGCACTGGGATCTAATTTATGAGGTTCTGAAAGTAATGCCGTTGAATAATTTCATAATCCTCCTACATCGCCATTCCTGCCAATTCTCTGGCATTCATTACTGGGTGACATTTTATCCTCTTTGACAACTCGTCCCAATGGTGTTTGGGTTTTAGTCTGGACTACATGCCGGCGGCTCTAAATGTTGAATTGAAACGTGTAGTCACCAACGATCCTAGATTGCATCCTGCATAAAAATAAAACGCATTAGTGGCACATGAGGAACAACTTCTTATGAAAGGACATCATCAATGTAACGCGCAGCAGTAAGTGAACCCTCGATGATGATCACTTTCCATAGAAAGGCCTCAATATGAAAACGTTGCGTGGATATATCGCCCTCTGGTCCAGACCGTCACTCAGCCGACAGAAGACTTAAAGAAACCTTGACTCATTCGAAAGCAAGATTTACGTATTATCTTCCTCATAACAATGGATGTAGTAGGTTTTCCTGGCTTTCCAAGAAGTTCTGGACAGGCTGGCCATCTCGCACGTAATCCTGTTTCCCTCTTCTTCAGATTCAAAGTCTTTGAAATAACAGTACGTAAGCTGACATCCAATTGTTGAAATCGTTGCTTGATCTTCTATAGCAGTAGAATATCGATTACGGAGTATATTCGAAACGTAAAACGACCATCTTTCTGAGAAGGACATGATGCCTTCTTGAGTAGCCTTCTACATCTTGGTAGCGATGGAACCCCCTTCGCACAGTTGTTTTGGGAATGTTAAGCACCCTGGCTACACACGCTTGACGCCTTCACTCGTCCAAGCTACCATTCTAGACGATTCTGTACCAGTTAAAACATCTCCCAAGAAACTTGAAACTTAAAATTAGAACAACGTACCCAAATGAAACCACCAGAACGTTTAGATAAAAGCTTTACAGAAAAACCAACATAGAAGAGATTGTCTTGATTGACAGATCTATTTAAAAGTTCCAATCGCAAACACAAGTGGGAGATTTTGTCTTATTATTTTTATACTGTAATCTTATCAAACGTGCTAAATATTGTTGTAAGATGATCAATGAAGAATTGTCTACGGATAATTAAAAATATTAAGGGTAGCCACTTTCTGCCTGTCAGTGTTTAATCAAAATAAATATTTTTATGGGACAGAATTTTTAAACTCGCAGGGCTCATAGGAAAACTGATTTTTCGTAACTGTGTATAACCCGTAAAAAATGCTGGAATCGCGGAGCGTTTAGCTGGTATGATGGATGAGACTAGATGGTCCACAACGCAAATCAATTGGTGTTTTTTCAGCCAGTCTATTGTGTACAAAATGGCTGATTATTCCGTTCAATTTGATATCTTGGCATAAACTGTTTCCGCCAAACATAACATATAACACTTTAATTATTAACACACGCAGCTAATTTTTTTGTTGCAATTAATCCCGTTGTAGGTGACCTCTTTTACATCGTACACATTTTGTCGCAGTGAATAAATCTTCGGTTGGAAAGACTATCATGTCTGCATGCGACGTTTTTATTGTCCGTTTTGCTGTTCCGATCCTTGAATTCGTGGTAAACGACGATTCAAGTTTGATGAATGGCCCCGATGGCATCACGTTGTTCCAACTTCATTCGCTCCGATTTCTTACTTTTCTTGTTGCGATTTCTAATTCATTTCGAATTCTTGTGCTGGTTAATGCAGTTATTTCATTTCGTAGGTTTTCCCATTCCCTTGAGATTTTATTATAAAAATATTTATTTATTTTATTTACGTACTTTATTTCCTATTTGCCTGTGAAATGAGGTCGCCTTAACTAGGTCCTGTTTACACTTCAAGTTCCGTCAAATTTTAAGCTTAAGAATAGAGAGATTTTGCATAACGTTTCCGTTATTTCAAACTCAACGTTATATTTAACGTATTTTAAATAACGTTCATCCTATTTAAAGACGTTTAGCAGAAGGGAGTTTGCACCTAAGCCTAGTACGCAATGTTATTCTTCGTTCGGATTCTTGGTCGTTGGGATTCATTTTCTTGCATCCAGTACGCTCCGCGACAATCTTGAATATGCTGTGTTGCGTTTTAGTATTTTTTGCATCCCATCTTAATTGGGATTCTTTACAAAATTTTGGTAAACACTGTGTCAGTGCAGACGTGAATCAAACCTAGCTGAATTCTCAACCATTCTCACGCATTGATTTTTTCACTGTCGTTCAAATGTGAATTCCACTTTACAGTTGATTGAAGATTACAGATGCGGCGATGTTTGTGGGACGTTTCCTCGGAGGAATCCCAAGACAGGGGAAAGAAAGCAGACACTGTGGCTGAGTTAGTTTGCATATGAGTCTCTACTTGTGAGGAAACGGAGAACGATTGCTAGCCTATTGGTAGCACAAACTAACACCCTAAAATTCGTCTCCTTTTACGAAATGTGTGGTCCAACCATTTCGAAATGGTACTCCAAGTCGATTGGACTCATCCGAACAAAATTTCCGATGGGATTCGTCTTCCCAACTCAGCGTCAAGAAGATCATGCTTATTTAGGGGATCCATGAATATCTGAATCCACCATCATGGTGTTTTTTTTTTTGTTTTTTTGTTAGCTCTTTTTTTACACCGTAGAGCTATTTATTGTTTTCCTGATTGTCGTATCCTGTAGTTCCGGCACCAGCTTCCCAAATTCGCCCACACCCCAGGTCCAATCGTGTCCCGCAGACTATGCCAGGACCTCAAGGCAGTAAGGGAGAGGGTGAGGAGCAACCTCAACAGATTTTTCACGCCAAGGTCCACTCATCGTGCCTCCAGGCATCCATGAAACGGGTTACAAGGTAGCTGTCAAAGCTCCCCACAGGACATCTGATGAGACGAGACTCCGGCCGGACGTCGTCGCGACCGACGAGGATGGGGTTAGAGTCCTCGATATTTTGGCGAACGGTGTATTACTGGGGGCGTGGAGATGCATCTCTGAGCGAACCAAGAATACTTGATTGATTCTTAGGACAAGAGAAAAGGACATAGGAGAGCGTCTCCGTACTGGCCCCACATCTCCTATATTCGGCCGGCACATTTTTGTTAGCTCTTTATTGTCCATCGTAGAACTACGTAAATTGGTACTGCAATCCCGCGAGCGCGGCCTTGTTCCATATGGTTCAGACTAGATGCGGACGCAATTTCCGGAGTAACAATGTTGCGGGGCAAATAGTCTCCGACAGAGAATACGAACAGAGAATTCCAGTGCGGACTAGGCTTAAGACCAAATTTCCTGTGGAGTATGTAGTAATTCAGGTTACAGACGTATCTTAGAAGTTTGAAAACAATGGTTCATGGACGACCTGATTGATGGTGATAGTTTGGCAAATGCCGAGGACCTGATATTTCTTGAAGCTCTAATATACAAAGTAAGTATTAACTCCGTAAAAGCTAGTTTTTATGAAACTAAGGACGAAAATTGTTAAAAACTTTTGAAAAAAGGAAGGTTTTTAGCTTATCTTAGCAATTTTAGGAAAATCTAAAATATTATACTTATCGATAATAAAGTTTTCATCTCAACCAAACCTTAATGATAATCATGAAAACCTGTACGAATTGTAAAATGTTAACTATAAAATAAATATTTTTTTTTATATTTCTATCTAAATAATGATTTTTTTAATTGGTCAGTATCTTCAACAAAATTTACTTTACCGTCACCCGTTAATAAGCACGTTATTCTAAATCAAATAACGTAGGACTTTATTTCAGATAGCGCATACACACTTCAATCAACGTCACGTTACCGTTCACGCTAACGTTATGCAAAATCTCCATAATGAGTTATGCTTGTTAAATGCCTTTCTATTCCGACGGCCGATGCAATGTTTGGTGAATGTCATTTTATTTATTTTTTAATACAATGAGATTTTAAAATAAATACCGTGCTGTGGTTCGAACACGTAAGATAATCTGTCAAGGAGGATTCACTATTTTATTGTACCAGAAGATCCAAGGCCGGTTTATGAAACCAGAAACGGATCATTCCAGTCAGTGAAGACTTTCAAAATTCTCTGGTATTCACCTCTCTGGTCTCTTCCAATAGCTTCCTCGTGACTTTTTTCATATTTGTGAATGGATTTTTTTTTCGCTTCCTCATCTAATACATCAGCGACATGTTGAATGTTTGCGAGATAATTGCGTGATTAGCAATTACATTTAACAATCCCTTATCTGAATATGATTGTACATTCATGTTTTGTCAATGAAGCATAAGAAACAATAATAACGAGGGTAATCTCATTTAAATAAAATTTCCTTCTTCAATTTATACAGCGCATTATCTGACCAAAACTGCATGAGGATAAAAGACATACATGGATTTTATAATACTCTCAAAGACAAAAACAGGACATTTCTATTTATTTGTTTATTTTCCATAATAACTTCCCAAATAAAGTTTAATAGTGCACTTAAAACATAAATCTAACACTAATAATGTGTTGTTTACCTTTACATAGCTTTACTAATCCTTTGACACTTTTTAGGTTTAATATAAAGAAAATCTATTTAATTTCACCCTTTCCAGAGCGAACTTATCGATAGAATCAATTGTGTCTTTTAGTTGTTTTTTTAATACAAAAATAAATGTGTTTCTTAAAAGCATGGTCCTCACTCGGGCGGATTTAGCCAATGACGGACGTAGCGTCGGTTACACGGTCCAAGTCCTCGATCTGCCGCGTTCTACCATACCAGAAGGTTGGCCATGATGTCCGACGGCTAGAGACTACGTCTAGGCTTCTTTGATGGGTATCAACTCCAACTGGTCCGTAACGTAAATGTGAGCTCTAAACCTGTTATTAGAATGCTTCGTGGATATAACCTAGACTCTACACGTCCCGAATCAATCTCTACTACTACGCATCGAGTAGAAAGGCGACTAATCGCAAATCGGCATCTCTTACATTTGAACAACGGGGTTTAGTTTGTGGCAATCGGTTGACACGGACCGTGTATGAAGAAGGCGTGGAGAACGCTTTGCTTAATTTACCATGTCAGAGTCATATCCTTTTCAAAGAAGGCCAGTTATGATATGGGATGGAATCAATATCCACGCCAGTCCCAAACTGACTATCACACAGAATGAATCTTTGACTGTACTAAAGCCTGATTTACAGAAGAGCAGTTGCCAGTCGCGTAACTTGCACTTACTGGTATTAAGAAGTAATTCAACTTACTGGCAATACTGGCACCAGCACCATCAGGGACGGGCATTAGCTGTTTACACTAAGTTGAGGAATACTTTATGATTACTGCCACCTACTGTCAATAATTGGTCGTATACACCGTGCAAATAGTAGTCAAAAAAAGCTTACAGCTACCCTCTCCTCTTGTGAAAGTGTCTTTTATCTCAAAAATATCGCGCGCACATACACAAGTGCTTCAAAAATCTATCCGTTTGGCTTCTTTAGTTGTGTCTGAAGAACTTGCACAGGAATTGCTACGAGAGAAGAAACGAAAGGGGAAAAGGACCTGGGTACGAGGTCGGATGCGTAATAAAGAGATGGGAGGATAAGAAACTATTTTGAGAGCTGCATTCAACATATCTTTAGGAATTTGAAGCAGATATAATAGTGTGAGTTTTTACCAGAACTATTTGGGAGTTACTGTTCTTAGTATGTCCACTTATCAAGGAATTGTAATGCATACTGCTCTGTTTGCAAACCCGAAATTAGAAATTACTCTGGCTTTCCTATCAACCGGAACTAATTTCACCAATACAATCACTGTTTTGCGTGTTTCAAAAGCGTCCATTTCAAATAGTATTCTTCTTCGTTTGTTATTTTCACGATTTTGTTTTTGAATGTCTATCCAACGATAATTTTTAAAAAATTAACAGAACAAAAATTACATATGAAGAGAAAACAATAGTTTGTTATTTTACAGAACAAACAGCTTACGATTCGTTGTTCAACGAGGAAATAATCAGACTTCAACAAGTCTGGACCTGTTGCGTTTATATAGTGCAAACAGGGAGGTGTCATTTCAAAAAGGTAGTGATGGAGTAATTCAAACAATTTTTTTCCTGGCAACAAGGTGTTTACACCTTGCAGGTTGTTACTTGCCAGTTATTGACAAAAACAACTGGCATTCTTACTGACAACTTGTAAATCAGGCTTAAGGTACATTAACGATGTTCTTCTGCAAGCCGTGGCCCCCATCCGTTCCATTTATGGGGGAAAACATCATGTAAATGCATTGTAATGCTCGACCGCATAAAATAACCTATGGATTCAAACGTTGGGCAGCATACAAAGAATGTCAAACTTAATTATCACAGGGGTAATAAAAAAAACATGCTTAAAAAATATGCTAAGCCTACTTCCATTGGAAACATTTATACAAGGAGAAGCTAGAAAAAGATCATCTAGGCTACAGAAATAATCAAATTGGATTGATAACTAAACACTTCAAGTAAATAGTGAGAGGATTATTTACCCGTCACTGGCAAATCATCTACACCGCATTGGCGTGTTCAACGATAATCCTATTTGTAGGTTATGCAATGAACAGGACAAAGCCGTCTATGTCATCTTCGAATACGAAACAGCTGCTCAATGAAGACCTGGGATGCAAATAAAACCTAGGGAATGGACTTGCAGAAACGACAGTTAATGACCTAGTAATTTTTAGAAAACAATCGAATTGATTGTTCTGAACTAAAGAACTAGGATTGTTCAATAAGCCAAAAGGTTGCAGGGCTTGGGGAAGAAAACTCCGAGTTCTTGGTATCCTTCATCATCATAACAACTCAACCGTCTAAAAGCGTGACAGAATATTTATGGCTTATTAAAATAATCCTTCTAAAATTTGCTATGTAGCCATTAATTTTTTATGTACGCTGACATAATAATGGATACGAGTTGATCCAGTTGTATAAGAAAAAGATTGACTTAAAGCTGCGCTATTTTTACACCTGTACATTTTCTGTGGTATGACTAGTCTTGTTTTTGAATTAGAAACGGGTTTAGTGTTTTATGAAGTAATGAACCTGGAACATTTTCTCTATTCGGATGTAACGTTGTTAGGTTTTCGAACCCGTGGAAATTGATTACGCCTTATCAAACGCAAGTTGCGATAACGCCAATTAACAGACATGAACACGATCCCTTTAAAGAACTTCGTTCTTGCAGATGATATCACGACTCGGTAAAACACTGTGGGAAACTCGGGCCGAGGTGTGAAACGAGATTATGAGATAAACCCATAGTCTATCACGTAACCGATCCTCGTTAATATCATCCTTCCGACATTACTGCGAAATCCCAAAGTTCGCAATATTCACCCAACTCCGGGCTCTTTTCCACTTGCCGTCGAGTGGGGCCCAGACTTTTCTCCGCAGTTGAGGAGCCCACGTGTTCACATGACCCAGCAAGACGAGGGGCTGGGCCGCACTCGGGGAAGATCAGGACCCGTTTTTTTCTTTCCCAACCGACCTGGATTTAATACCTCCGTGAAAGGATATGACCCTTACAAATGACTTTGACAGGTTGACAGAAAGTAAAATGCGAAAAGCTGGGGTTGTCCGGTGGTAGGAGCGGAAGCCACTTTCCCAGTCCCAGACAACGGTCCCCCGATTCCTTGCATTAAAAAAATAAAATAAAATTGGTAGCCAAGGAAATAGAAAGAATATCAACTAAACAAAACTTTTAATAATAATTTTAAACTTTCTAACCCATAAACAATAAATTTGTAATTATAACAATAACTTTTTTAATGTTTAACCTTAATCGCTTTATTATGGAATAATATTAGTATTAATATTAAACTTATAAGCTTCTCTCAACGGTTACTTTAGCATATTAGAGAAGTATATATCGACCGATCGTTCGAGAAAAAGTACTGCCCAAAAGTAGTTTAAAAAATTTCATATTGGGATTGTGTGGATTGAAGATTCGATAGACGTTCTGTCTTGAGAAATGAACCGAGGGAAGCTATCGATGCTGGGATTCTTATCAAAAATGTCAGGAGATTGCCAGGTTGTTCAACGGAAGCGATGAAACCATTCGCCTTTTCTTATATCGACTTGGGAAGACGTAGAAGCTGAATAAATAGGCTCTTCATAAATTTACCAACGGTAATAAGCTTCTGCGTCTTTCGTTGCTTTTACGGCACTAGATGTTAGACTTATGTTTATTGGAATAGAGCAGGCATTGTGCACGTCACCAGACCATCACGGCAGGATCTACACAAGACAACTACGACGAGTATCTCTCTCTCTCTCTCTCTCTCCTGACCAGAAACAACCTGCCCTCATGAACAGAATTGGAATTTTTCACCCCTTTTTGACCCTGCGAGTGCTCACACAGTCAGAATGACAACGGATGTGATAATCAAGCTAGGTTGGGAAGTCCTACCTCATCTTTGATACTCTCCAAACCTGGCCTCAACTGACTTCCATCTGCTTCAATTGCTCAATCGACAGACCGATAATTGCCAACAGCTGAAAAATGAGCTAAATTTATTTATTAAGTAAAGGAGGAACTATATGGAGGGCATAACTGGACTAGTAACTCGTTGGAAGAAGGTTATGTATGTCTATGATAAAATATTTTTTAACTAACTTTAATTTTGGCACTTATTAAACCCTTTAAAATCGTCCGAATTTTTCTAGTTGCCTGTTACTACTGATTGATTAATATATGGTTCAATCTGCGCACGCATATCGCAGTCCATGGGCAATTCAAGCTTTTGTAATTTACATTAAATTACTGGTAGGCATAGAGAATACCACAGGTCTGGGTCAGACCTCCCAGCCACTGAGGTTGGGCTCCAGGGGCTCAAACAACCGTTCGCTCAGTACGAGAGGGAGAGTACTCTGTATTCCTCCTCCATCATCTTTACACC
This sequence comes from Cimex hemipterus, assembly GCA_039619505.1. NCBI lineage: Eukaryota > Metazoa > Arthropoda > Insecta > Hemiptera > Cimicidae > Cimex > Cimex hemipterus. Next base: position 9,408,046 of record CM077100.1, read on the forward strand.
TATTAACAATAACTAACCTGATGAGGGTCTGTGAAGAAATATTCCGCCATTGAACATTTACCTCAATAAACAAATTTACTCTCAACACAGGTAGGCTCACAAAACTATCAGTAATGCAATAAAACAACTCTATTTTCTCCAAGAACCAAAACATTCAATGCCGTGCTCAAGCACAATTCTCATATTGGGTGTCATTCCTACACGCTAGGAGTGGCACCCTTCAATTAAGTGGGGCATATCGAGCAACTTTACTTACATGCCGGACACATATGGGCTTTCGCCGAAAAGTTAGTCAACCTCACATGGCCTATTCTTAATCGAGTGAGGATGAGGGCCTATTCACATCCTCTGACAGCCACCTATTGACAGAGCTCTTGACATGAGAGAGTTTCTCCGCCGTCGCTGCCACTTTATTTTAATCATGTTTTTTTGTTTCATGTTTAGCGTCTTGTCAGTGCAGACAAGATAACCCGTACCATCGTCTCGAATCATTTCAAAGCATGTTCAGACGCACCATCGCAATACATCTCACACCCTCGCCAGTCTTAGACCCGTCTTTGAAGGCTACTAAACTAATTGAAGGTTGATGGGGTAATCAATATTCCAGTACAGGCACTTTCACACACTACACATTCGCGTTAATAAACTAGCTCAACACTCAGTAGGGTCACAACGACTTCAATACTGTATATAATAAAACGGCCGTTTCTTCTAAGAAGGACCCAGATTCTCGTTACCGCACGATTATTGTGTGGCATTCGTACACGATCTCTATATGGAGCCAAGGAATCGCATCCTTCAATTACGTGGGACACATCGTTCAACCTCTGACACATACACGTCATTCACCCATGGCCTATCCTCAATCGTGTGAGGATGACCCTTCTTCTATCCGATTTTCCGAGGGCCACCTATCTACAGTACTCTGGATACATTGATGATTTTTTATAGAACTTTTAGCGTCAGAGGACCGGTCACGGTGGTTAAGTCTGGAGGTTGCGATGTCCCGGCCTCGTCCGCCTTTTCGTCAGCGTTCAGACCTATGTCTCTGGGACCCAGAAAACATCTCTAGTTTTGCCGGGTTACCTGGTAGTAGTTTACATTTTCTGCTCTTTTTATGTGCATAATATTTTATGTAAATTATCTGTTTTACATACGTAATAATTAATAAGCCACGAAATCTTTTTAACTTTAATCGGCACGCTTCAGTCGTCTGAAAAATTTCTATTATTGCACTTACAATAGTTATCATTTTCATACATACAAACTGCCTTTATGAATAATGTAAGACATTTTGTAGTTTAGAGGAGAAAGTTAGTTAATTACAAAAAAAAGATAATTGGCCAATACAAAATTCTCGTCAATTTCGGAATGTTGTTTGTTTTAAACGCGTGTGAGATTATTGTAAAAACTACAAATCTATCAAAATAAGTAGTACTGTTTGTAAGCCTGGTTTCTCTCTCTACCGATGATGCAGATTTCCCGAAACTTATAGAGTCTAGGATGATCGTTAATAACGAAACGTTTACGTTAATTACGAATTAAATTATTAAATTCAATGTGTTTTATCAGTCAGTTCCACGTTTTGTAGAATTTGACTGTTTAACGCTAATATTGTCTTATTCATTCGAAAATTGATGATTCATCTACGACATTTTGAAATGTCGACTGTTAAATTATTGTGACGTAAGGTAGTCGATATGTCGGTCATTATTTCGCATCTGATGATAAATTGTTTATGGCTTATTTTATCTTATTTTTACCGCAAAAAAGGAATAAAAACGATCACAGCCAAATGTCAATCCGAAACACACCCGAAGAAAGTAACTGAACGTTCCAATTATGGGCCGTGAAGTTAATACACACACTGCTCTACTTCCTGTGGCAAGAGAGGGAAATTTATTTAAATGAGAAGGTGGTTTTTATCGTTGTCTTATGTAAACTCTGTGTTCCGAAACGTAATCGTTTCGGTTGATCACCCCAGAAAAAAGATCACAAATTCAGAACCTGTACGCGATATCCGGAAAGTTCGGTTGGCCGTACATCGACGGCCGAGTTGCGGTTACGAGCAATGGAAAACTTTCATAATAGCTCCGAAGAGGAAGCCGTGAGCCGCCGATTTTTCCCGTGCGTAAAAAAATCACTAGGAAAAGGTGTTTTTCTGTGAACAATCGGGAACAAAGGCCGCGTTGTATAGCATCAACGTAACCTTACATGTGCTTGCAACAAAAAATATATATCGGGCCTGAAATGAGGACGAGTTATGGCAGTGGGCTACTACGAATGAAATTAAATCACAAAAGAATAGGATATGTAACGTTTCACACTCCGCCCAACACAACACATCTGCAATTAGCCAATTTTCCTTCAACCTATTCTATAACACCTTATTACTTCAACATTTATAATAAAGCATTTTTGTTCGCCTCTGAGATTTCGAATATATTGGCATAAACAACCAGTTATCTTGGTCAGCCCATGTTTCTTCTATATGTTCTACTGGAATTCAAATTTAATTTATTTGTATAAAACGTTGCGATCACAACGTGTGTTTGTGTTAGTTTAATATTGGCCTATGATAGGGAAGTTAAGGGATATAAGGTATAACCCGTTTACGTTTTAGTGGTCAACTCCTTTCGATTAATTATTCTTTCTATGTAAGGTCTTGGTTGAGATGACAAAGTCAGTGTCACGAGCGGGATTCGAACCCGCGACCTTCGGCTAAATACGCCGCTGCTCCAGCACTTGGGCTATCCTGACTTCGATCCTCTCGGACACCAACTCTCCATCTCAGCGTATAACCGTTCGAATTTTCTCTCTTTTTGCCATTTTCAAATGTCGTGCAATCGGGATTGGATTCTCAGCGACTTATGAACTGGTCACAGGGAGCTGTTTAGAGAAGTGATACTACCTTTATTTATTAATTATTAATTCGTTTACGTTTTAGTGGTCAATTGACAAAGTTACTTCTTTCAATTAATTATTCCTTCTATGTAAGGTCTTGGTTGAGGAGCGTCGTATCTAGCCGAAGATCGCGGGTTCGAAACCCTCTCGTGACACTGAATTTTTCATCTCAACCAAGACCTTACATAGAAAGAACATTTAATTGAAATAAGATACAATATCAACTAAATATAAGAAAAACGCCCCCTCAGTGAAACGAGCCATTTCTTTTCCATGGCTCACAGCTCGTGCTCACCAAATGTATCTTACCTAATACCTAGCAATAGTTGCCAGGAAAGAATCAAAGAAACATAGCAGTAGATTAAGAAGATGGCTGAGGGTGAACGTTGTTTGCAGGGTTTTGGGTTCATTGAGTTTATTCTTCCATTCGTCCAAAAAGTAGATATGGTCCTTGAGGTTTCTAAATCCACTACCGGTCCACATTTTAGATGTTTTACTGCAGGAAAAACGTAACCTTTAAAAACCAAAGACAATTAGTAATTATACAATACAAGCAGATAAAGTAAATAAACCCGTTATTTTAAGTAAAGAGATTAAAAAATATAAAAGGTTAGATATTATAAATAATAAAACGTTATATAGAACAATAAGAACAGATCCAACTGAACATTTTAAAAAATATTACCATCATTTTCTAGAAAAACAAAATATTCTAAACAAAAAACAAAACTAACTGCACATAATCCAATACCCCTCTCACTATGGATTAATTAAATTACATAAAGAAAAATTTCCCTTAAGAAACATTGTATGTAATATAGGTAGTGTAACTGAAAAATTTAGCATAATTACGAATCAAACTTTAAATAATTTGTGTAGAGATTGACTGACTGGAGTGACCGTTAATCGATAATTATTCAGAGATCGTGAGATGCGGTCTGGTGTGACGTAGGCTTCAGAAAAACATTTTCTTCAGGCCCTGAAGGTGATCTCAATGAAGATCGGAACGTTGGCATGATCAAGAAAATGTTTTTGAGAAACCGACATCACACCAGACCGCATCTCACGATATCTGAATAATTATTCTAAATAATTACAGTAATCAAAGTCCTTTTTATATAAAAAATGGTTTTACAATTTTATTCAAAAAATCTATAACGTAAGATGAACTAAAGATGATTATTTTAATTTCTTTTGATATTGTCTCAATGTTTCCTAATACTCCTCCTAATGAAAAATAGCAATGAAAAATTGGCATGTAATAAAACCTGATTCATTAATAAAATATTGACTTTTATACATAAGCCTTAAAACTGTGTAATTTCATTTGATAACAATTATTATAGGCAATTAGATGCCTGGTATCGCTTTGGAAGGTTCATTATCTGTAAACTCGGTAGCTGGTAATTGGGGTATACATAAACATATCCTTAACAAACATAGCCTACTACGATATAAAGCCACATATCCTTTATATATTAAAAAAATATGCACCTTGTTGGCAAGTAAACTTTTCTTTTTGAAATATTATTTTAAATAATACTATTTTTTATAATTACAGATGCAAAATGGGCATATATCTTGAAAAAAGTAAATATAATGAAATATTGAAATTGAAAAAAAAAAAAATCAGATAAGGTTTATAAAAAATGTAATACACAATTTTATCCTATGTTATACTTAAGGTTTCTTTGCTTAAAGTAGATAAATGTAGAAGCTGATGATGGGTGTAAATTCCCGAAACGGATGAAAAATTTAATGTAAAAACCTCATGGAAAAGAGAAAAAAAGACACAAATTATTTATCATACTATTTTCAATTGAAAAGCCATGGGCTCCAAGACCTTGATTCGAACCCAGAACCGTTAGCATGGTAAATACGAGTCGGACGCCCTAACCAGTAGACTATTGCGATCTTTCTTTGAAATATTATAGTACAAGGTTTACATTTTTTCATTTTTAACATAGCCGCCTGCCAAATAACATCGATAGCTAAAACACTTTACTTAGCTTACACCGAAAGATGAGATGAAAATAGATAGATTATAGTGCCATAACTATAAAAGGCGGTGTTATTGTTAGCTTCATAATGTTACTGTCACAATGACAGATTTAACTTCGATAATTTAAAACCCACGATACATTTACATAAAATAGGAGGACCGGGATGATCAGGAACTATCGAATATCTGGAAGTCGCATTTACCTACGAAACATGACATTTTACATTACATACGTATAATATGACAACAAATCAATAGGTGACTCGCGTTCTTCTGGGTACAGTCTATTGTGGTCTCAGAATTGATTAGACTTCACAATCGAGAAATTATAGGGTCGGGCACAAACATTTGATACTCGAATACTCCATTGAAAACGTTCCATATTTTGGACAGTAGTTTTAAAAAGAAAGTTGGTCTTGTTATCCCAAGTAACACTTATAATCGGGGAGAGCCAATTTCTAACAGTCTCAGGAGTTAAGTCGATCCTGCGGTATTTCGAAATCGGTCTTGCGGTCGCTCGAGAGAATGTGCTAAAAGTGTGAAAGCACCGGCATGAAAAAATTAAATGGAATAGTAGCGATTGCCTCTTAATAATTCATTTTAACTTACCGTCCGGATACTTATCTTTTGCTAACTTTAACACTTAACAAAATTATGGCGCGTTCCTAGATGTAGTACAAGCTTTTGAAAAAGTTTGGCACCTGGGCATGCTTTACAAACTTATATTCTCACTCCTAAAGCTCACAAACCTCCCAACCACCTTAGAGACCCATCAGCCTTCTTCCTTCAACGTCCAAAAAGCCTTAGCCGACAATCTCGAAACTTTGCCTCTTAATACCTCGCATGGACTGGTTTCTCATGACATGTGTCCTCCGACAGCACTGACATTAGTGTTGGTGCTGTGACGGTATGAAAAATGTTTTGCGATTGGATTAGTAATAGGTATAGTCTACAAATAAAAACTTTTTTTTTTAATTTCTATTATTAAGATCTTTATACAAATTCCCATTTAACTCGCCAATTTCCAGACGAAACAAGTGATGTAAACAATGAATTTTCAACGGTTAACTGAAGAAATAAACGGGCATCTACATGAAAGGCAAAAAAGTGGACACCCCCTTTTATTTTAGTAAATACTTGCAGTCGTTATAGGTTTTTTTTCTACTTGCTGGACATTTTTAAAAGAAAAATATAAGATATAGCTACATAAAAATTAAATATAAAATTAAACTGAGCAAAACAATTTTGCCAAAAATGTTCCTATAGAAACACCGAAGAAAATATTCAATTCAGTATGGAGTATTTCCTCGTCTTGCGTTCATTACCCGCTGGCATTCGACGTGGCATATTTTTTATGAGGTTTTAACGTAGTGCTATACTTTCATACTCCTCCAACATCGCCATTCCCAATTCCTGAAAATTCTCTGACTTTTTACCCTCTTTAAGGCTCCGTCTTAACGGTTAACCTCACAAAGGTGTTCGGTAGGAATTACGTCGGGACTACTGCCGGCCACTACAAAACATTGAATTGCCCGTAGTCACCATTGATCCTAGCTGTGTGGGACATGTGCATTGTCAGGCATAAAACTAAAACAATCGGCAATGAGTCGCATATAAGGAACAATTTCTAATAATTCATCTTCAACGCATCGCGCAGCTATACCCTCGATGAAGATCAGGTTTGTGCCACCTTCCGTAGAATTACCTGCCCAAACAGTAACACCCCACTTCACAAAACCTCTCTCGGCTGTCGGAAGAACACAAACCAAACATTGTCTCGTCCTAAAACAAGATTTTAGACCAATTGATGTGATTTCATGCGAAACTTAACCGAGCTGTTCTGTACCTTGTCAGAAGTTGGGAACAGTGGCGAGCCTTCTCGTACGTAATCGAGCTTCTGAAAGTCTTCGCTTTACAGTGCGTAAACTCACATTAACATTGCTAACTTGTTTTTGCTATTAGGAACTTTACGAACACTCTAGAGGAAGGTATGGTCTTGAAGAAGAAAGCAAATTTAGTTGCTGCTCCCAACCTATTTTAAGGTCATCAGGACCTATATTAATTTCATATTATGAAAACCATATTTGTACAATTGATTTAACAATCAATATAACTATATAAAACTTACAAAACAACCTTAAATGTGACTCCAGATGGACATATTTAAGTTTTTACAGGCGTTCTCAAATTTCCTTTAAGATCGATTCAATCCCTACATTTCTAACTTATTATACACAATCATTATACACAATTTTTTTCTATGAAAACTTTGTGACACAAGAGTGATTCGAACCCACCACCTTCCTACAATCGTTAATAAATGTGCTTCTATATGAAGCCGCGATTTGCAGTCGAAATGAGCAGTTTCTTGTATGGACAGGTATGGACACGGTAGCTCAAGTGGTTAGAATAGGCGGTATTGAGCCGACGGTCGTGGGTTCGAATCCCGCCTGTGACACAAATTTTTCATTTCCAAAATTTTAAAAGTTAAAGTTTAATTAAGAATAACTCGTAGCTTGATCTCAATAGTTGTAGAATGTCGATTACGGAGTATATTCGAAACAATAAAACGAGCGGAGCTGCTACTCTTTGCAGACGACCTGTTCCATGTCTTCTTGAGTACCTTCGTAGAGATGGAACCCTAGGGCGTTTGTATGGGTATAAGCACCCTGGCCACTACGCTTGACTTTTCCATCTTCCAGCAATGCTATCATAGAGTTGAATCTGTATCACTTAAAACCATCACTCAAACAAATTTGGAAATTACAAATGGTACAATTAAACAAAAAAAAACAGTCAAACTATTTTTTACTCTTATTTATTCGATTGACTACAGATTTTGCAGAAATAACACTAAGTCAAATATACTTTAATCAAATGTTAATCATCAACTTATGCTTTCGTCATTCTTCCTCATCGAGTTATTTGATATTGGAAAATGATTACTCTCAGTCATTTGTCTTGTGCGGTGGCACAAGTGAGTAAGCAAGTTATAGCAAGGTCCTAGTCCGTTTGTCACAAAGCACGTTTCGCGAGGCAGGAAATTGCAACAAGGCGTCCTTGTATTGAACAACCAAAACGCGATTGATTCATTGCAGTTTGAAAGATGTGGTCTCACATTTAAGAAAATATTTTCTACACTACGGGTTTATTGCCGGATACATCAGAGAGGAACGCTGAAAAAATCAGTGACGACTGCATCTGGTGCGTCTACGAGGCCTCACGGGGCAAGAATAATTCATAAGCTTCTGGAAGTTTCCTTGAATGAACAAATTATTAAAAGTAGAGGAAGTGTTGAAAATTTCGCAACAGGTTTTCATTCTCGGATGCCTTTTTGGTCAATATAATTTTGAATATGGAGTGATTTAAATCAAAAGGGTCCACTGGTATAGTCAACTAAAAAGATTGAACCACGAGCGATCATTAAATCGTGGCTGGTTGCCCGCATAAAAACTAGACGCACTTGGCGGATGTAATGTTCCATGTAAGGCAGCCATCATCCCATTTGTTATTTTGAATTCAATTAAGGTCAATAGTCTCTCAACTGCGCTGTCGGACGTCTTGTATTTTTTCTCCCAGTTGCGGTATCAACTTCGTAGATGCACAACGTGTTTGTAATTAATGGGCTGTGTTTATAACAGGCCCAGGACCCATCCGGTAGCATTTGGCCGGCACGTTTTGAAATCACACCCTCGCGGCGATCAGTCCAACAATATATTCTGAGAAAACAGAACGCTTGACTGCAAGGCCACAATAAACCAAGTTCATCATCTTATTTATCTGATGTACAAATGCAATCGTTCAAAATTTGTGTCTGGGAATGAGGGGATTGAAAATAAACCACGGTCATCTAGAAAAAAAGGTTTGCTGATGACCGATTAGCGCTAAGACGACTCAGGAAAACTGCTTTATTGCTCTTAAGAGTGTAAGAGTCAACAGTAAAGGGGGTACCTTCTGTCTTGAATGACGACGAATTGAGGGAAGGTTTGAACTTGATTCAAGTCAAACATGTCAGGAGCTCGCGATTGTTCAACGTAAGAGATAAAAGCATTCGCTCTAGCCTTCGACTTAGAAGACGTAGAAGCTGAGCAAATGGGTCCCTCATAAACTGAACTACAGTAACAAGCTTCAGAGTCCAAACATTTACCTTTTATTACTGTCATGGTACAAAGAAGAGAGTTTTTTTTACCGTAGTGTCACATGAGGCTAAAAATAGATCCTGTACACTAACACCAGCAGGTAGTACCATTGCCTGCCCAACGAAATCTGAATATTCACCAACAAAAGACGATCCTTTTATGGCAGGCATTGTGCACAAGGAACTCCTGCCACGTGGCCCGACCATCACCACAGTAACGTACCCAAGCCGACTGCAACGAGTATGCCTTGCCTGGCAGAAAACAACGTGCTCTCGCCAATAGAAATTGTGTAATTATTCACCAGTACAACGAAAGACCTCACACAGCCAACTACAAAGGATATGATAATCAAGCTTGGTTGGGAAATCCTACCTCACCCTCGGTATTCTCTAGACCTGCACAAATGCATAAAAAAATAATCCCCGTTCATTTGTATTTGATAATATCGTTTATCAAATAAACATAGTAGTACAAAGTATCCACTAGTGGAACTTGGGTAGAGGTACGCCGTTTTTCGCCTCGTCCTCATAGATAGAAGGCCCTCGGAAGATCTGACTCGTAGAAGAGGGATAACTCACCCAAATAAGGATAGGTCATGCGAGGTTGACCCACAGACACTTACTTCTCGGCCAAATCCCGCGTGTACGTCAGGTGTGCAGAAGAAGGTTTTTCGATGTGTCCCACCTAACTGAAGGGGGCTTCTCCTTGTCTCCATATCTTCCGCGAGAGCGTGTAGGAATGCGACCCGACGCAGTAAGATCTGGGCCCGCTTTTGGTTCATGGAGAAAACAGGGCTAATTTATTGTAGTACTTATAATGTTCTGTGCATAGCGAGTGTTGGGAGTGAATGTATTTATTGGCGTGAATGTGTTGCTTGAGAGGGCCAATGGCGGAATATTACCTTATCGACATTAAATTAGGTTAGGTATACAATAGGTGTAAAGATTGATCGTGAGTACTCCTCCCACACAGAGTGAACGGTACGCAAATAAGAAAGAATGTATTTAGGAATGAGTGGGAGTAAATGCGTTTGGTTCTAGGAACTAATTGCAGTTGGTAGCCTCGGAGTCCAACTTCGGAAGCTGGACAGGTAAGACCGACGCCAGACTCCGGACTGCTAACAACGGAGGCGGTTGATTTTCGATGCCTACCGATAGTTTATTGTAAATAACAAAAACTGGGATTGCCGGTGGAATGCGCGTGGTGATAAGCTCAGTTCTGTACACGTATGTACGTATGTTCTAATTTGAACTTACGTAAATCAGTAAATCTACTAGTGGTTGATGACATCATTGTAGAGCTAAACAGTCTAGGGTGTCATAACATAGGTTATGATAATGAGTGACGACCTAGTAATTATGAAAGAAAGAAGCTCAATTTAAAAGCTCCCTCGTTAAAAATAAAAATATAATTTTTTCCTGGTAAACGAAATTAGGAATGACACTTAGAACACATATGCATACACAAAACAATGCAAAAAGCGATAACAAGTGTGAGCATAGGATTTGGAGTATAAATCCTAAAATAGCCTACGTAACATGCATTCTGCGGTTACATATGGAAAGTATGGTAGTCAAAAACTTTGGTAAACAAAGTATAACATTTATTTAATTTCATTACAGGTCTAGTTATTACTGCTGAATAAGAAGTCCACTGGGACATTGCGTACACCGAGAGGATGGCATAGGAAAGTGCAAACTTAGGAAAATATGCAATAAAATCTGACTTATGAGAAAGCCATCATGAAACCCTAAAATGATTAAACAAATTAGATGAAGAGAAAACAAGAGTAGCTTAGAAAAATAAAAAACCTGATATAACAGAGGGGGCCTTGTCATGGTGTCACAGATGGAATGGAACATGGAGTCAAACAAGGAGTCAATGCCTCAAATTTCGATCTAACGAAACCTCTCCGACCCACTCCATCAATTTTCAAAGCTGAAATCCCTCACAACAAAACTCAGTGCACAAGAAATTCTTAAAACGAAATTACAAGGTGCAGAGATGTATTCTCGTGCAGTCAAGCAGCAAAGCTGGTCTGGGTTTGCCCAACTTCAGCTACTGGGAAAACTATAAAAAATATATAATGCATTCGATTTAGCGTAGAAAGTAAGCAGTAGGAATAGCGGTACATACATAGAAACACCACTTTATGACCGAATACATAATGAATCCGGAGTCCGACTGCATGTGGTGAATCACCCGTAAACGATCTTTATTCCCCTTTCCTGCTCTTTACATTTCATCCTTTCTGTTAATTATTCTCTCGCCTTGCATATTTTATAATTCAGTTGCGGGCGCTTCTTCCCGCATTTCCAGGGCGATGCAGAACGCTGTGAATTTATTACGGTTAGTAAAACCAAGAAAATCAGGGGTGTGTTAATCAAATCTTACTTCTTAAACCTGTGCGATTTGTCCTTTTGTGGTTCTATGACTTAAATGGGAAGGAAGTCAGGGGAATACTTGAGGAGGGAACAAAATTGAGAAGATAATTAGATTTTCGGTAAATAACATTTGAGTCGTGCTTGTCCGGAAGGTGGCTGGCCGGTCGGTACAAGGAGAGGAGCTCCCTTCCTTTCCTTTCCTTTTTTCTCGATCCTTCCTTGTCCTCCCCTCCAGGCAGGATCATTCGGCCTCGATAGATCCTTCCTACTCCTTCCCCCCAGCCGTGGGTGCGGCTTCCTTCGCCGCCTTCCTTTTAATACATCCCGTGGATTTTTTCACATTATGAAACCTTTCTGACAGTGGAGCAATTTGGCAAAGCCCCGTCCTCCGGAGCGTGACGCATTTCCCAACCCCTTCCTCCTTCTTTAATTGTATATTTTAATTTTGCGCTAAAATTGAAATCAGGCTTCCTTTTTAGAAGAGTTTTAGTCCAATATAAATACATTATAAAGGGTTCTCGTTTTTTTAACTTTATAAACTTTTTAGAATCAAATCACAACCCCCCCCCCCAAGGAGGGGTAGTATTGCCTTTCTTTGGTTGTTAGTTGATGATCTAATTAAAGAGCTTACGATACCATATCATGGGGGCGTCGGTGGCGGCAACGGTTCAGGCGTTGACAAGGAGCTCATCACTGTAATGTCATTACCCGTCGCGCGTTCGAATGCAGGGCCGCCATATTTACAAATGGGCTTCTTTTTTTTTTTCAAAAATACCAGCACCCCGAGTTTCCTGAGTCGATATGACCTCTGCTGTTACGAACCCTCGGGAAAAAAACCACATCATAAGTGCAAATGATCTGGTAACAATCATAAAAGGGAAATTGGATGAATCTCTGTCAAATCAGATGCAAAACGTTCCAAATATCGTAAGAAAATGGTGTAAGGAAATGGGTTTAAACAAAAACCATAAGAAAACATATCTAATGCCCCTCACAAAAATAAGGAAGCTCAATAAAAAGGCTCCCACTATAAAAAGTGAAGCCTTAACTTTCTCCAAAGAAACAAAGTACCTAGATATAACTCTCGGCCAAAGGTTTTAATCAGGAAAATACATGGCAGCATAAAGCCAAGGCTCTATCAAGTATTGGCCAACGACTATGCAGCAAGAATTGGGGAATAAACACCAAAATTGCGTACTGGTTATCTACCACATCGTTTAAACCCTTGGTTACATTTGGAGCCCTCGAATGGTGTCCAAAAACGCTGAGTAAGTAGACAAAGGCCAAACCGCAAAATCTACAAAGACCTGCGTGTCTCAACGTTAGGGACAATGCAGATCTGCCCCACTACATCAATGGAAACAACTCTCGACCTCCCCCCCCCTACATATTTATGTTCAAAGTTGGCTTTTGAGGGTGTCAACTCGCTCATGAAATACAGGGAAATAAAATCAGAATTAACGCGGAGCCACCAAATTCTGGAAAAATTATATTCAATAAGGTGGCTATAACGATACATGACAAAATGAAAGTAAATCTCAGCTTGAACTCCCCTTTTGTTGTTATAGATAACAGGGATCTTTGGAAGAAAGCTAACTCCAAGTTTAATGAAAGGGCCCTAATCGTAGATGGTACAATGATCAAAGAGTTGGGTTGAATTATACTCTAGCAAATCACCTTGGGCTAATCCCGACAATTTTCCAAGTTGAGGACCACGCAAAACAGTTTTGTACACAGGAGGTAACGAAGAAAAATATGGAAGGTATACAGATTTCCATACTCTCAGACAAGTCAGGCAGCTATAAGTGCGCTAAATGCTAATTTCAACTCCACACCCGTCTTGGATTGCCTAATTTGCCTAATGGCTGTAGGAAAACACAGTTAAAACCGGCAAAATGGAAGAAGGAAGGAAAAAACTCAAGCACTAGACCTTAGTTATGAGCAAGCTGAGATTTACAAATTTCCCAAAAAGGAAGTCGAAAGAACCTTCTTGGCAGACAGGATTTGAGAAAAATTATAGACCTCATAACCGGTCCATACTGATCAGTTAACTATCAGCTAAAGAAGATGGGCAAAGCAGATACAGAAACATTCTAACTCTGTCAAGAGGAACCAGGGATATCGGCACATATCCCCTGTGAATGTGATGACCGATTACGGTACAGCCACCATTAGGGTAATATTCACACTAAAAGAGGTGCAACTAGAGGCAACCAGGAAGGTTCTTAGGCGTGTCGGAAAAAGTGCATTTTCCAATCTATGGGCAAGTGGAGGAAAAGATTTAAAATCTTTATTCATAACCGCCCAAAAACATCAAAAAATGTTCAGATCAGAGTGGATGGTATGTCGTAGAATAAGAACTATTTCGCAGTATTTTGATGAGGTTGGAACTGGTCAATTTTTTTTTTTAATTTGGTAATGTAAGTTGTCAAAAAGCATTTTCAATATTTGCCATCCGACATTGCAGTCAGTTCGTCTTAATGTGTGGGTATAAATTGAGTCTCTTGACCAGATCTAGTCCAACTATTCAGCTGAAAGGGGGACGGTAAAAGTTTAGAGATACAGGTAAGAGTAAAAGCTATACATTGGGATTACTGAGATTAATTCTTGATAATCCAATGTCGAAAGGGATATAAAGGAAATAAACATGAGTTTGAAGAGCAGTGGTGGCTAGTAATCGGATGAATTAAAAAACATCGCTGTATAGTCATCGTACATTAAGCCAAAGTCGAATTTGCTTTAGGAAATTTTGACACTGATTTATTAATTCATTGTCTGTAATAATTAATGAATATGTAATGCTACTGTCCTGTAAAACATTTATAATATTAATATTTCATGCTTATATTGTCTAGATTAATGTAAAATGCATGACCAATTATATTCAAAATAACAGGACATGTCATGGCACCGAATTTTCCACGACATAGGCAATTTACGCCATTTGAAGTTCGCGAATTGTTAAAGATAATTCGCGAATTTTTAACCCATGTGACTCACTGACATTTTCAGCTGGCTAATTCAGCATCATCGATCACTGTGAAGTGAGCTCTGATCGAGCTCATCGCGAAAACTGGTCTTTCCAGTACCCAAACGTCAGGACGAAATAGCTGCCGTATTACGACGAATTACCCCTTCATCTTCTGGCTTCCGCAAATCAAGTTTTTTTAGAGTCCATTTATTTTATATTAAAAATGCATTACATGCTTATATGCATAAGAAATGTGGTTATATACGGGCTTCCTGATAAAATTAAATTATTATAGGCATATTTATGGATAATTAATAAAATATAAAATAGTTTTATTTGATAGTACATAAATAAATGGGGTGTTCTCACGTAAACAAAATCGGTTTTTGTAAATAATAGTTTTAGTATTTATATTCTCATCATGCGATACATAACTGCACCACAAAAATCAACGCGCAGGTTCCTCTCTCTCTCTCTCTCTCTCTCTCTCTCTTCTTATACATATTCTT
>CM077100.1:9423354-9439436 GCA_039619505.1 Cimex hemipterus
GAGAGAGAGAGAGAGAGAGAGAGAGAGAGAGAGAGAGACAGACAGACAGACAGAGAGGGAGGGAGAACGGTAGGAAAAGAAAGAGAAATAATGAAAGAACAAGATAGATAAGATAGGAAAAGGAGAGAGATAGAGAATGAAGAAAAATAGAGAGGTAGAAAGGGAGTGAGTGAGAGAGAGAGAGAGAGAGAGAGAGAGAGAGAGAGAAATGCATTGAGCACACAACTCGCATTTAAATTAAAGGCCTTAGTTCCTCAGGAATACTGTTTTCTGTTTATAATTTAACATAATTGAGGTAGGTAGCCCTAAAATTGATTATTTCCTCTAGGGGTAACTATAGCACATACCTTAGTTCATAATGTTGATGATGTGCAATTATTTCAGTTCTATTATTTTTGGATTATGTTAGTTATAATGTAATGTAGTCGTTTTTGTAAATTTTTAACTATATGTTTAAGAGGCTTGAGCTCTCCGTTCCAGCAGTGATCAGTGGTTTTTTAATTTTAAAGTTGAAAAGGAAGAAATAACTTGTTAAACGCAATCGTTGTTAAAGTAAATGTTTGTCTAATATGTTTGTAACTGAGACGACAGATAATACGTGTTGATACATCATCATTTTCTACATTGAACCCGCGTGGGACGTCGATAAAGATATTCCTCTAAGGAGGCGGAACACGTTGCAAGTAGTTATCAGACGCGGGCCGGTTTGTTTCTAATACGTCTGGTGGTCATTAGCCCAGGATTGTCTTTCATTTGAACCACTTGGTTTAAAAAGTAGACGGGGAATAGACGATTACCAGGTGGCTGCACGTGTCGAGTGAGGTCTCGGGTCGTCGGTGGGGGAAGAGGCGAGACTAATCCTGGATATGACACAACTCTCGGGCAGAAGGAATTCCTGGTAATGCTCTAGAAACGTAAACAATCGCGACAAATCGACCGTTTTTCCGGGGGCGAAACGTTTTCCACTCGTTTCCCTCTAACGATTCGTCAAATTTCCTGCCCTTTTCCAATAGGGAATGCACTCTAAGAATCGAGTTACATAACGTCTTGAACAATATTTTCGCCACCTCGGGTTATCAGGTTCATGACATTTACATTTACGGCCTGAGTCTAAAAGAAGAGAAAATAAAAATGAATGAAAAATGCCCGGCTCCACAACACATCCGACAGGACCAAGCAGGATGGATTGAAATGAAAAAGTTTCCTCCGGCGTGCCCACCCTAGAACTGGCCTATACAGGAAATGCCTTAAAATTTGGCTACACCGCCCCCTCTAAAGCGGCATCAATTTTGAGAAAATTGTATTTTTCAGGTTCTTACCTTTTTTACCTTCCGAGAATCTCATGTTTCTGTCTGGACAGGAAGTACCTTACAATTTTGATTGTGAGGCTGCACCCCCATCACTACCATAAGCGGCACCAATTTTTTGGAAAATTGAAATTTCGGATTGTTTACTTTACTTGTCAAATCATTGTTTAATGGAATACAAAGATCTTGTAAGTCAACCTTTTTTTTAACCGAATCTCACGTTTCTAGCTATTCGGGAAGTATCTTATAATTTCGATAGCGAGACTGCACCATCCCCCACCCCGAAAGCGGCACTAATTTTGAGAAAATTGCAATTATTAGGTTCTTACCCCTTTACAATGTGAGACCTACCGTTGTACCAAATATCATGTTTCTATCCATACAGGAAGTACCTTATGATTTTGATAGTGAGACTACCCCCCCCCCAAAAAAAGCGGCACAAATTTTGTGAAAATTGCAATTTTTACGTTCTTTCTTACCTTTTTTTACAATCTAAGACCTTCGTACTAAATCTCGTGTTTCTACTAATACTGGAAGTACCTTAAAATTTCGATAGTGGGACTACACCCTCCTCCCCTAAAACAAAACTAGTTTGATTGCAATTTTCAGATTTTTTCCTTTACTTCAAGTGTTTGTTTAATCGAATAGAAATATTGTTGTAAATCTACCCTTTTTTATACCGATTTTCACATTACTAGCTATTCGCGAATTACCTTATAATTTTGATAAGTTTGCCATGCTGTAAATTGAAATTCTCCCCTTTCAAAAAGTTTTAATATTAACTACTCAAATTTTTACAATGTCCTAAGCGACCTAAGCAAAATTTATGTAATTTCAAAAGATTTCACCTTAGGAGGAAGCAGAGATATGAGGGTGGGCAAAACCGGGTGAATTGGTCCGAGCAAAGATGCACATGGCGGCTTGCTGGAACACGGCCAGCGCATTATCCTGCCCTCAGATATATTTTCTCAAGTTTTCGAGTATGTTAATTTTCCGTCCTTTTTGTACGTTGTGTAATAGTTTCATGCTGGTTTGTATTATGAATGGTTCCTGGTTAATTTCTAGTAGGTGGGCTGAGTGATTTTCCTAATCTATCTTTTTTTTTGTGTGTGTGTGTGTATTTCTCCATTGAATTTTAAGTAGCTGTGAATATTCTTTGTCCCAGTATTTAAGTAGTGCCTTTCATACTATATCCTTTGTTTCCTTTACTGGAATTGATGGATATACGTTTGTTATGTTGTTACGTTGTTGTTATTTTGTACGTCTTTGATTGTGTTAATTATGCCCGTTAATTTTTTTAAACAGAGTTTGTCGTCTAGTTTGAGGCTTTTTTTTATATAATGTACTGTTTTTCTAATGTGTTAATAAATTGTTAATGTATCACTAAATGATTTTCCTGTGTTTTGGCAAATTTTCTTTCAACCGTGATAATGAAATAACACAATTAATTACGGTTTTTAGTTGAGATGAAAAACCGTAATTAATTGTGTTATATTAATTGGTCGAACGGACCACGAAACCAGTGAAATAATGAAATAATTTTGATGAAAACTCATTGCATTAAAATGAGCATGTTGTAATAAATATAACGATAAAAACACATACATTATGAAATAAACGACAACATACAACAATCCGGCTCGTTCTGACTTTGTGCGTAATAAAAACCCACAAAAAATCAGTTTGAAACCCTGTAAATATTGACTGCACTATTGAAAATTATGTCGTTGATAACTCCACTACAAAACAGATCCATTAATCATCATAAGAACAATTTTCAACCAAGAACTGAGGCCACTCAAGGTTGTGCAAGATAGTAAAATATGTATCGTGAAAATCGGCAATTTCGATAATCGCTTGAGCAACTTAACTATCTGCTTACGTTGCAAAACCGGCTAATTCAGTTTTGGTTCATTTTCGTATTTTATGAAACATGTAAAACATTTATTACTTTTGAAACAAGCAGAAAAACCGACGTTTCGTGATATTAAAGTAACATATCTACCTCATTAAGCAATGCAGTTTTTTAGTTTCACCATACATATTTGACTGTGTGTGATTATGTTAGTGCTGTTCTTTTGTTTTATTTTGTTGTTGTGCATGTGTATTGGGAGTGATTCCCTATTGCAATTCAGTTATGTACATTGTACACTCAACCATCGCCAACAAAACAGATTTATTTAAATAAATAAATGGTCGTCTGGTTTAGTGTAGGTGTAAAATGTTACTTGAGCGATATTTTTCGGCTTTAAACAGAATCCCTTCTAAATTAGGTTCAAGCGACGCAAGGACGGTATATAGGAAGGCAGATTTGATGCACTATTGCTAATCTGTAATAAGATACAGAAATTAATAGGCACATGTAGAATATGTGTTCGATTTCATTTTCGGTATCATTGAAAAGTGAAATGATTCTTCGCTTTAAGGAAGTGATCCATCCCACTAACAAGGACAAAAAAACGAGGAAACTAGACAGAAGATAAGGGGATTAAAGAGAAAAAGAGAACAAAGACCGCTGTATTATAAATTATATTATTCCCCCTTTGTGCTGGCGCGTGTAAGAGTGTGAGTCAGTGATTTACGTTACTTCTCTCAACGCTGGCTTAGAATTTACGCCGAATACATGTGTATGTACATTGCGCACAAAATGATTTATTGACAATTTTAGACAACGCGAACATTTAAAGTGTGTTTACGCGTGTTGAAAGTTTTCTAGACGCATGTGTGTGCACGTAGGAGATAGGGAGAGAGCCGGAAAGATAGAATAGAACAGAAAGAGAGAAAAACAGAGAAATAGAGAGAGAAAGAGTGAGGTATAGAGAGAGAAGAAGAGAGAGAGAAATATAGAGTGAGAGAAAGAGAGAGAAAGAAATAAACAGAAAGAAATCGAGAGTGAGAGAAAGAGTGAGAATAAGAAAGATAGAGCTAGAGAAAGAAGGGGATAAATAGAAAGAAATAGAGAGTGGGAGAAAGAGAGAGGAGAGAAAGAAATAAACAGAAAGAAATCGAGAGTGAGAGAAATAGTGAGAATAGAAAGAGAGAGCTAGAGAAAGAAGGGGATAAATAGAAAAAATAGAGAGTGAGGAAAAGAGAGGAGAGAAAGAGAAGGGTAGAGAGAGAGAGAGAGAGAGAGAGAGAGAGATAGAAAGAAATTGAGATTGAGAGAAAGATAGAGAATGGAAAGAGAGAGCTAGAGAGAAAAAGGGATAGATAGAGCGAAATACAAACTGAGAGAAAGAGTGAGGAGAGAATATGAAAGAATACGTTTGTACCAAATCTCATGTACGGGAAGTACCTCACAATTTCGAAAGTGAGACTACACCATCCTCCCATAAAAGAGTAATCGTGTTGAGAAAATTGAATTTTTTAGGTGAGGAAGAGAGAAGAGAGAGCGAGTGAGAGAGAGAGAGAGAGAGAGAGAAAGAAGGAGGGAGAGAGAGCGGGAGGTAACAAAGAGAGTTGTAGAAAGAGAGAGACAGAAAAATAAAAAGAGACTGTGAGGGAGAAATGATGAAAAGGACAGAGAGAAAGAGAAAGAGGGAGCGCGATAGTTAGTGTGACTATGGTCAGGAATTGTGAATCTGAGTGAACACCAAAGGAAAGAAGAAATTATTTCATATAGTAATTTTTCAATAAAGTATCCTTCTAAAAATCAGACCTATTCGTTTAGCAAAAATTTCAATCCACATGATTTTTTTCAACAAAAATAAGGCAACATCTTAAGCATTAAGGCCGTTTTCTTATTCGATGTCTTATTCTCATTGGTCGGAAGATTTTGAACTTGTAGTATTTTGTTCAATTTGTATTTCGGTTTGAAAATATCTCTAATCCATTAATTTAATATGTGCACATTCATAGTGTAACTAAACAAACGTACCTGCACATGCTTTGTGTTTTAATATGCAAAGCAGTTTTAAAGAGTGGTTAATCAACTTAATTGCCATTTTTTAAACAACGTTCATGATAGATAGCGATAACAGGGCTCAAAATCCCGGGTTATCTCCCACTTTATTCAGTGTTTACCTGTTAGGTATGGGTCTCCTACGCTATGAGCGTAACATGTAATTTTGCTTTACATATAAAAGTCAACTTATCGG
Organism: Cimex hemipterus; assembly: GCA_039619505.1. NCBI lineage: Eukaryota > Metazoa > Arthropoda > Insecta > Hemiptera > Cimicidae > Cimex > Cimex hemipterus. Next base: position 9,428,759 of record CM077100.1, read on the forward strand.
TTGTAATAATTATAAGGTACTTTTACCATAAAAACTACAGCCAAACGTGATCCATGACCCGTCCTTCTCTGGTACCGATTCGCCAAGGTGTCAAAAAAATGGAAAATTATCCAACACAAAAGCTTTCCAAATGATGGCCGGCTATCTGGTAGGGCTCCCTGATATATCGTGGTAATTACACCTCGAGACCACAAACGACCCCATAAAGAAGCAATTCAGAAATTACAGCGATAACGTACCAACAGTGAAAGGAGAAAGTTCAAATAGGGTTCAATGAAATCTTCAGTTTAAGACCACGAAGCACTTTATTATCATCGTCGTGAAGTTGTCTTGCACAACACTAGTGTATTGGTGTTATTAGAAGAACAAATCTCGTTTTAAAGGTCGATATACTCCATAAGTTCCGCCACGCCAAACAAGTTGTTGACATATTGAATTAGGTGGTAGTTTTCCATCCCCCTCCCTGCAGCGTATTCTTCCTTTAAATAAAATAATTAAATTAACGAAAAATAACTCTTGGAATCAACAAATGGTCCATACAGTTTCATAGTTTTAAAAGTGAAGGAACTAGAAACTATTATGATAAAAGACAGCTAAGCAAAATGACTACCTAGTTGAACCTGATGTAGGATTGTCAAACGGGAAAACTGTTCAAGTGGAAAATCATCTGGGCGAAGAATTAGAGACATGCTTTGAAGTCAACACAGACGTAGTCCCATAGATAGAATGGTGAGTTGTGCAGCTGTGTTTTACCAGGAAGAAAGAAGACAAATCCACACAATGCAAAAAAGGATGACATCATGTACAAACAACCAAACAGCACTACCGGCGATTGAAGAGGCTTTAGGATTTTTTAAACTATATAAATAATGTTGAAAAAACATTGATGCTGAAAACGGTGGCCACACAAAGCACTACAAAACCGAAGAATCAAACCGAAATTCTTTGTGGGAGTTGACGGAAAGTTCGCGTTGGATATGTTAAGATGCGTCAAAGCCCACGTGTGATACCAAGGCAATGAAAATCAAGAGGAGATGGCAAAATATGCGGCAAAAAAGAAATACTAACCATCACGAATAGCAGAGTACTTTTCCGTATGCATGGAGAATGCTGGAAATAAATTCAAATATGGAAAAATGGATTGAATATGGAAAAAAGTAAAAGAAAGTAACACAACAAATTACAGACTACAATAGACTTACTTTTAGTGCAACCACGCTCATCGGAAGTCATGGTCATACCTACTGCCTTTTTTATATCGTTAGAGGTGCAGACTGTCCGTGGAGATGGAGATTAGACCTGGCCATTTTCTGTCTTGCTCGGTGTCCTGAAAAGGACACGAGGATCATTTAAGACCGCGCCTAGCACGAAGGTCTATCGGTCTCCCGTGCAAGCAAGGAATCGTTTTGCTTGAATAGAGACGACTCGCTTCCGTTTTTGCAAAACCGTACGTTTAAAAAGGCCCTTCCACGTTTAACCCTTCTAAACGACTAGGTCAGCAGACCGCCCGACCAGTGTCGCAGCCGAAGTTACTCCCATTCAATAAAGAAGGCAGCTCTATAGAAACCCCTAGTGGAGGCGCACCCCTAGGGTAGGTACTTCCGATAAGCGGCGCGGACCCGGTTTTTTACTTAAGTGAAATACTAGCCACCACCTAGAGAATAAACTCTAGACTACACTCCAGGAGCCACCGAGAAGGGAAACAGATTAATAAACAATTTTTTCTTTAAATCCACCAATATTTCCACCACGAACAAATTTTCAGAGACAATTTTACTAAAAATGGGCTATTTCATAATAATTTGTCCTTTCAATCGCTATTCCTGTAGTTTTAGTTATGATTATCGACTTGGATTGTAATTTGATGAAATTAACCTTTCTGGGTCAGGTCAGGGCACACCATAATCTTGTTAGGGTGAAGCAGGTAATTTAGGTTCATTCCGCTGGACCCAAGATCAAAGGTTTTTGAATGTGTTTTTGAAGGTCCTCCGCGTTTTGAAAGCCAGTCATAGACGGAAAGCATATTCCAACCGAAATTCTCTGTGGGAGTTGAGGGAAAGTCCGCATTGGATATGCTTAAGATGAATCAAAACATAAGGATGACGCCAAGGAAATGAAAATGAAGATGAGTTGGCAAACGATGCGACACAAAACAAATGTCATGTAAAAATGACAATATCATCAAGTTTACAAACCAAAAATGGCCGTTTCGAGTGGCACGCCATCATTTGTTTTCAATTTAAGATTTAAACCTGTCCAAGACGTCGGCCTTCCTCAACACCCTTTGTCTCATAGAACATATCTTCATCTCAAATCTGCCCTAACGACCTCTGGCCCTCTCTCCCACCTTAATAATGACATATTTTTATTACATTCTCGCATTAAAGAAGTTTTCACTAGCATAATCATGAATCTAAGTTTCTGATAGACTCGGTACATTGCAAAAGTTTGGTGAAGAAACACAAGACCAACTGACAAAATTTGGCGCACGAGCATTATCCTACATTTTTGTACATTGTACATTGTACATTACCCTTCCACACTTCTTGAAAAGGCTAAGAAATTCAGGAACTCACATACAAAACATACATATATTTAGGCTTAGCCTAACGTACGTTTGGCCGACCTCAGGATACCGGATATTCCGCTGAGGATCCTAGGATATTCTATCATTTACGCTAAATAAATACATGCACGTTGACTAGAACTTTTTCTACTATATGTACAATTAAACTTTTGGAAGGCAACGTTGTTTTACGCAGCTATCTCGCCCACAATCATTCTAAATATCTGAGAGGCAAAGAAAGCTGCCACCCTCGTTTTTTAGTAAATACTTAAAATCGTTCTCTTTTTTACTGGTTATTTTAAAGAAAATTAAGGTATAGAAAATAACACAACTAAACTGGGTAAAACAATTTTACCAAAAGCCTATCTAGGGAGCTTCAGAGGCGTCAGAGGCCGCAACGGTTGATACGGCACTCATCAGCCCTAAAGAGCAAAGGTCAAATGGAAAACTTTGCAACAATGTTTTAGAAGCCAACGAAACTCCGATAGATATAGACCGACATTTTGTTCCTTTAAATTAAATAAATTACATGAACGACATAGGTCTTTAAACAACGAGAAATTAACTGAGGATAGACGACGGCGTAAGCATTCGGTTCTATGCTGCTTTTGAAATTTCAGGCAATAAAGCTGAAAAGAGGTATGTATCAACGTTATCAAGGGTTAAGGTGGTTAGGGAATGCTTATGATAAAGAGATAGTCATTGAGCAGATGACCTCTTGAAGGTCATGTGTGTCGTGGAAAAGGACCGCTTAAAAAATGTTTATTTACAACTAACCACGTTTGAAGTTCTTGGAGTACTGTTTATTCCACCATAGACAGACCCTCCCACACCCACGCACACGCGCGCGGCGCACGCACACTCACACACACACACACACACACACACACACCTAATAAATTATCTTATCCTCCCAATCAATCATACTAATAAATTCATTCATTCAGTACGAGAAAATAACTGACCTAGTTTGGTAGGCCTGTCTTCCGCCAAAAATCCCCCCCCACACACACTCAACTGATCACTCTAATAAATACATGCATTCTGTACGATAAAATTTATATAGTTTGCTGGATTTACGGGCTATATTTTACCTATCTATATTCTATTTCCACTGTCATCACTACTGTGTCTTACCATAAAATTAGAGTTGGACTGATCATATAAATGGGCGTTTTTTTTAAACACTGATACTCATACCGAGTGTTCATATGATCTCGTAGTTAAAATACCCTCATTAAACAAAATACATTATTTCCGCAAAAATTTCTTTCTCTTTTATTTCTAGGGGGAAAACCCGTAAAACCACGATTTAAGAATGTATTTTATAACCTTTTCATAATCCAACCGGTTTCAACGTAAACGGTCACCATTTATTATAAAAGGTCAAAGCAAAGGTCGGTAAGGACATGCGGTAGTTATCTATCAGATCTAATTTTGGATAAGAAGCTCAATTTGTTCCTGAAATCCGTATGTTTTTTCGCTATTACATGAAAACTGTAATTGTATTAAACTATTAATTAGCTTATATTTTCGGGGAAACGGTTTGCTTTGATGAAAGTAATCAGTAGAAGATAAGCCAACGTTTTGGATTGGACAGCCTTTATGGCATAAAATATTTTTTTAACACGTGGTGTTTTCCCCACAATCTCTTTATTCTCCCTTTACGGTCTGCATTTTTTTAAAGATGAATTAATCCTAGGAAGATGACAGACGTAGTAGAATCTGACTTTTCTGTGGAATGAAACAGGGTTGCCCACTGAGCCCTATCCTGTTCGCTCCGTTAACGACATTGAGAAAGAGCTGGTGTAGGACTGGGTGAAAGCAAATACTCGCGGACGACTCAAAGCAGCTACAGGCTTAACCTTCCGCATTACTGTGAAAAATGCGGGTGGTGCAAAACCTTGTCAACTCAAAAATAATGATTTTTCTCAAAAAGAGGGCGACATGCAGCTACGGAGTGACGGACATGCTACGCCTCAAAGGATATAAATAACATTTTGGGAGGTGCTCCCTCCGCGGTCACTTTTGCTAAGCACGTAAAGAATTGGTAAAGAATGCTGTAAATTCTGTTGGGCTTTGGAGGGTCAAGGTTGTCATATTCAGGGCGGTCATCCGAGCAATTTTGTGCTATGCAGCTCCGGTGGGGGGCTATGAAGAGTATACGACAGGGGATGTCGTCCTGTATATGTTTATCAAAAAAATCATTTTTGCCTCGTTATACACCTCATGACATTCTGCACCTTCTAACCTCAATTACATAGTAAATGTGGCATCCCATCCTGGAAACCGCTTTCTGACAAAGTTAGCAGTAGTATGGATAAATAAAAAAGGGCGGACAATGTCTCGCGTCTGGCAAAGAAATACGATATCCCTGACTGTACAGGAATAGGAGACAAAAATTATTTATAAAAAATTCACCGACTGACCGACAAATCTTTAATGTACTGGAAGATGACTACGAGAAGTGCAAGCTCAGAAAACGATGCAGGCTTGAGGCAGAATCGTTAAACCTTAACGTCAGATCCTACGGTGAAGATGAGAGTCAGGCCAAGTGCTCGATGTGCAACACGAATGAGGAGGACCCTCCACTTCCTCTACGTGTGCTCGGTTCTTAACGAATTTCGAAAGGTAGCACTGAAATTAGAATCAGACTTATGAACAAAGAAATAAAGGTGAAAAATAAATATTTTATTTAGCGTCCATCTGTGGACATTGTAATTTCTTGTAACTGCGTGTAACCTGTAAATAAATAAATAAAAACCAGTGTAATGCTCAGAGCTAAGAAGTGGGATCGCAGAGCGTTGAAACTTGTACGCAGAAAAGGCGGACTCCGGATGTCCTGGGGAGGTGAATCAGAAGAGCGGAGAACTGCTGGACCTTAAAGCGTCTTGAGCGAAGAGCGATGGAGCTGGCTGGAGGGGCAAACGAGGTGAAGTTATTTGTCAAGTTACTAAGTAGTAGTAAAGGCAAAATTAAGAGGTGATCGACATGGTATCGAAATGGATGGAATATCAGAGCTTCTGCTCTTTTTTCCCAGAGCGGTTCATCGCTTACACATTTACTCAGTCGCGAGCAATACCATCACTACTGGCCTATGGTCGTTTCTGATTATTGTTCCAGGTCTATCTTCGCTGGTTTGAGCCTTCAACTGAGACGAGATCAACTTGCAGCATAATTAGACCTTTATGAGACAATAAATTGTACAACACCGTATAGAGTTTAAAAACAAATCACCAAACAGAAAAGCGTGCACAAAACTGTAAATTGGTCGTTCCTGATTTTGCAGGTCTGCCTTTCCTCTACGGTCCGTTCTTTCAGACGTGTCTCGGCATTTCGCCAACAAACGGCCAGGATGACCAGAAACGACTGGGCTGCAGGTTCATCCCTCCCCCCCTACCTCAACAAGTATCCGGAAAATTATTATCAAACTTTATTTCACAGTATCAAACCGGCCCTTTCTAAATAGAAATAAACTAAAAACGTTTAATTCCACTAAGTGGGGTGCGGATAGGACTTGTATGTTGAAACTTTATAAAGTCCTAATAAGAACAAAGATAGAATCTGGGTGTAATGCCTATGTATCAGCCAGCCCTAGAACTTTACAGCTACTAAATAGTGTTCACAATTGCAACCGGTGCTTTCCGTCCGAGTGCAATGGTAAGATTGCTCGCTGAAACTGATTTGGACCGTCCAAGACTCATTTTAGGCCTAAAATTCTGCCTTGAAGTTTTATCCTCACATTCCCACCCTTTGCTGGAATTGTTCCCCCACAGACAACCCATTCCATAGAATGAAGCAATTAATAACTATAAAATTAAACATTATGCAATCCGGGCCTCTATAAGTTTACATAATCTTTGCGTCACTCTACCCCCTATTTTGTAATATAGCATAAATCAAATACCACCCTGGGTACTTCCGATTCCCAAAATATGCCTATCACTAAAAAAAATGTTAAAAGTTACACCCCATAATATGTACTCTACTAAAGAATTCTTAGAGCCATTAAGCAAAATACCACGCACAACATTTTGCTATTCAGATGGGTCCAAATCCCGTTCAGGAACAAGAGCCAATGATGTTAGTGACAGTAGGAAATACATGTTCTTACTCCCAAATTTATATAGCAGTTATACTGCGGAGCTGATTGCCCTAAGCAAATGTCACTGAAATGATGAATGATGGAGTGAGTGCGGTGTTCAATTCTTTTTAGAAAGGATTAAGCAAACATAGTACCATCGTACGGTAAAATAGTCACATGGTCCGATTCACTTTCAGCACTTTTAGCAATAAAAAATAAATTTACTTATATCCCTACCATTCAAGACATACACTTTTCTCTCGGACATCTATTCTCAATAGGAATTGAAGCGTTCTTTCTATGGAACCTAGCCATCGTCAAATAGCGGGAAACGAACTGGACCAAGTTTCTAAACAGGCCAACTCAAGTGCTTTACGAGTAATACCGGTGCCACATAAAGACGTAGTAAATGTTATTAAAACAAAAATTCGGTTATCCTGGCAACAAATATGGAACAATGAAATAAAAAGTAGTGTTAGTCCTTGAAAATCAACAATTAGACAATCTGGATATGAAGGAACGGTGATAACAAGACTAAGAATTGGCCATACCCGTCTTACTCACGGTTATTTGGTGTCACGAGACCAACCATCCAAGTGTCAAAACTGTGAAGAAATACTAACTGTAAAACACTTACTAATAGTCTGCGCTAGCTTTAATAACAGCAAAAGAACCTTAAATATATCAAATTCAATAAATCAAATATTAGGAAATCAAAAAGAAAACATTGACAAACTATTTCAATTTTTACGAGTTAATAGTCTAACTAATAAAATTTAATTTTCAATATAAATATTATGTATCAAGGCGGGCATGACCCTAGTGGTTGATCGCCTTTATGAAAAAAAGGGAAAAAACAGCTGTACGTAAAGTTAAACAAGCTAAAACCAGCGATTATTATACTGACATTTTTTACGAGGTTTGCAACAGCAGAGGTTATATCAACCCTCGGGGTGCCGGTGTTTTCCAGGGACGCTGGATTCGAACCCGTGACCTTTACGTTGCTGTGATGAGCGCCGTGCCAACGCCTAAACCTCTACGGCCTCCCTAACAGACTAATATTAAAGAAAAAGTGAGAAACGTTCTAAGACACAATTCTGAATAATTAGGGAAATTTTAAAACAGTATATGCCATTTATGATTTTATGAAGTTTATTTAGACGTACCTTGAAGCATCCTTTTATAATTTCCATTACATTTCAATGTGGGAAAGTTTAAATTCTTTTTAAAACCTTGAGTCAAACTCTCCAAAATCCTTTATGTGCGCCGGGTTTGGAAGCATTTTTACATAGAGCATTGGATGAGGGAGGACATATGCGCTACATACTGTTTGACGTGTTTCTCAAATTGTCCTTGCGTTAAACACGGTAATTCGTCTTAATTTTTAAAGACTTTTAAAATCTAAAAATAACGGCTTAGCTCACATCAGAGGTTAGGCGTTTAATAAAGGGGGGCCACTCATTAAATCTTCAGCAGTCTTGTTTATTGTTCAGTCAGTCAAATGCCCAAGATCGTTCTAAGAAGGCGACATTTGTCTTCATTTAGTATAAAATCCGTTTTAGTTTTGGCCACCAATGGAAGGCCGCGCTCAAAATCCATTTTCCCGAGTCCAATCTAAATCAATGCGTTCGAACAACGCAATTTTCTTTTCTATTATGAGAAACATTTATGTCAAAAAATCCAAAGGCAGTATCACCCGTGATTGTGGATCTAAAAACAGTTGAAGCTAAAGGAAAAAGTAACAAACGTGTTATTTTAATACGCGAACAAAAATGAAAACCGGACTCACTAAGACATTTTTTCTTCCTAACCAGCCTTGATCGCAAATGCACATGCTGTGATAGAAAAGATTGTACTAACTATGCTGATAGCATTATTTGATCGTTATCGATCATTTTGACCTGTCCATTCCAGATAAGATAGACAGACCAAAATGATGTACGACCAAATCACCGGTTGATCCCACGGTGCAAGTCACATGGAGAAATCCCAGTGTTAAGCTTGTATAGTCGAAAATCTGAAAAGGTAGTTCACGTGCTATCCGAATAACACCTTACACACGTAACATGTAAACACATTTAAGTTGGTTTGTAATATGAAATCTAGGTTAGTGTGGAAAATTAAAATTAAATATTGTGCAATATTTTTTTTTTGCGATAGTGCAAGTCAACGTAATTATGTAAATGGATTCACGACAACACTGTTAATTACACACCTTGTACTTGTACAATTATAATATGATAATAAATTGATATAAAATGCCTCGCTCTCTCTCTCTCTCTTCTCTCACTTTTTCACTCTATGTTACTTTCTCTGAAGAATTCTTTCTCGCATTTTCACGCTCTTTATCACTCTCTTTCTCTTTCTCTGAAGCTATCTATCTATCCACCCATCCATCTAGTCATCTATCAATGTGATGGATCTCCATCGTTCTATCTATCTCTCTTCTGTTGAAACCTTCTTTCTCTCGTATGACCTAAATCTGCGCGTATTATATACACAGCGTGTCAATTTTACTCTCTCTCTCTCTCTCTCTCTCTCTCTCTCTCTCTCTGTATCTCTCTCTCGCTTTTTCTTTCTCTTTCTCTCACGAACTCTTTCTTGCATTTAAACTCTCTTTATCACTCATTCTCCCTCTTTCTCTGAAGCTATCTATCTGTCCATCCATCTATCCATCCATTCATCTATCCATCTTTCTATCTATCCCTTCTGCTGAAACCTTCTCTCTCTCTCTCTCTCTCTCTCTCTCTCTCTCTCTCTCTCTCTCGTTTTTTCTCTCATAAAAATAATTGAAAATATTAACGAATAAACAGAAAAAATAGATGATGACCTTGTAAGACTGAAAGACTGAGGTAATTACCATATGTTGGCGTTAAACCCAACTAAATGAAAACGAATAATTTTTGTTCATAATAAATTAATAGAAAAATTGAACCTTGATGATGTAAATAAAATTAAAATTGATAACATCTTTTTAAAATATGAAGAAAATATAAAATGTCTGGGTTTAACGCTTGCAAAGGATCTTATCATTGGTTATACAAGGGTTAACAATCAAATCTACTCGACTTTACATAGATTAAATAAATTGGTAAGTTTTGCAAAATACAATGTAAATAGGAAAAAAACATCTTGTATCAACTCTAATCTTTCCACACGTAACTTATGGTCAAGGAGCCATCTGCGACTTAAATCCTACATAAATCGAAAAATTGCAAGCAGGGTTAAACATGTGCAACCAGATACATCCTGAACCTGAAATATGATAGTTATGCGTATAAGAAAATTTTCGCAACTCAAATCCTCACAATCGTATCATTTTAAAGTTTTAAAATTTTAAAAGTTCAAAAACCAAAATATCTAAATGGGAAATTTAATTACATGTGACAGATTCAAGATAGAGATACTAGGTTTGCAAGCTACCGTCTGCGTGTCGTTAAGCACAAAATGAAAACTTTTAATCGGTCATTCACAGTTAAAGGTGCAATAATATTTTTGAGAATCCCTACAGATATATAACGATATACAAATATCAAAGATTACCAGAATCGTCTTGAAAATCATCTCTTATCTAGTTATGATTGATGTCTTAAATTTAACTTCTTTTGTCGTTTTGTCTTGTTTTATTTTTTTATATTTCTATTTAGTGAGTAAAGTTTTATTTGCAGATTTATACTGGTGATTTACAATTCGTTATTTGTAGTGAATTGCATTGAAAATTAATTTATTTTATGAGCAATTTCCTTTTTAACTGCTCAACTACTATGTAAATTAGAATATTTATTTCAATAAATAATTTTAAGTAGAAGTTCAATGTAAAACGAATAGATGGAACATATTGACCACAAAAATTATGTTATACGATTTAATTAATGTTTAATAAATTAGAAGTAGGTTAAACTTAGAAACCATTGTATTTCAAATTAAACGTAAGAATCTTCTGTGATTGATAATTAAAGCGTTCATCCATCATCATCATCATCTCTCTCTCTCTCTCTCTCTCTCTCTCTCTCTCTCTCTCTCTCTCT
>CM077100.1:9439446-9451339 GCA_039619505.1 Cimex hemipterus
TCTCTCTCTCTCTCTCTCTCTCTCTCTCTCTCTCTCTCTCTCTCTCTTTTTCTATTTATCTATCTATAAAGATGTGCGTCTAAACTTCCATTTATATTTGACTTCGGCCCGTTTATCAGGCCCGTACAGATACTCTGAAAAGTCTTTACTGGAAGTCAGAATTGAGGGCGTCAGCGTTAGGAAACATGAGGTTAAACGGAGTCATTGGTCAAGATTACATTAGGCTGTACAATATTAAATGATTTCTGCGCTTGGTAGAGCTCTTTGTCCAGAGGAGAGAGGGTAAAAAATGTTATGTAATGTCTGGGAAGAGAGTCTTCCTCCACAGACTTCCTAGTCTCACTTTCAAGGCGTTGCTGAGAATTTTGATCTAACGGAAAGTGCAAGGCCATCGCGGAGAGGTCTTGTTGGCCAACGGACCCAGCTCGTCACAGGGACCATACGCATTAAGTGTGTTTGTTTTGTAAAGAATCAATTAATCAATGCAAAAGATTCCCCTATATAAAACCACAATTAAAATGAATTAATAATTAAAATCTTCTACGAGCTCTTTGGGGTACCCAAGTGCTGTCTTAATTAAACTAACCAGGCCTAGACAGTTTGCAGAGTTGAATATTCGATGAGGAAAACTCTGTTAATACTTATAAAGAGAATCCGGAATTCAGCAAAGATGGAACACTCAGCCAGAAAATGGAAAAAATGGTAGATTATGTGGTATACCATATGATTATATGGTCTATGGTACATCTAGCCATTTCTGTTAGTGGGCCTAAGCTTGACAAACCACCAGAGGCAACATGAGATTTTTGATGTTTATTGTTTAATATCCACGAACCAATTCGGAACAACCCTCGACATATCTGACACGAATGAATGTTGACAGAAGAAAATGCGAGAATTTCCTTCCCTTCTCATCATCAACTGGTTCACAGTATCAACGTTTGGTGTGGACTTCTCGGCAATAAATCAATTGGGCCTTATTTCTACGAAAATAATTTAAAGGGAGGTCAGTTCGTCAAATTTTTGAGGGAGGTTTTACCAACACTATCTTTTCGTTCCTCTACAACAACGTCAAAGAATGATTCTCCAGCTTGATGAGTGGACGCACAACACGCGATTCTTTGCAGGTGAGACATTAATTGAATCATCGCTTCCCGGATAAGTGGATACGACCTCCTCCGGTCCACCCGATTGAACTGCACTGGGCTATTTTCTGTGTGGCAGTTTAAAAAACAGTGCCTACGCCAATCATAACACAGTAACCTCAAGTAGGATAGAAAATGCTGCAAATCCATTTCCTCTGCCTCTATCGCTCTGACCACCGGTGAAGAGTGTTAACAAGAGCAAATCTTTGCAAGGCAGGCAGTTTGAATACGAAATGTGATTAATAAATAATGAACCAAATGACTTTTTAAAGAAACGTTTTGCCGTAACATTCTAATGAAAACAATGAAGGCAATTAATAGTTTACTTTAGTGAAGAAGCAGATTATTGGATTAATAAATAAATGCGATTTTTCAACCTTTTTGCGATAACTTTAAGAGTTTTTCACCAATTCAAAATCCGATTGTGCCATTGCTTTCAGCGTAAAAAAATCCCTTAAAATGATATGTCAGGATGCATAGGGTCTTATTTGAAATTTTGAAGTTGAACTTCCACAGTATAATTTTTCTCCAAAAAAAAGTAAAAATTAGAAACAAGACTAAAAAATATTAAACGCACTTTTTTTTGTTATTTTGGTAGCGTCGTTGGTTCAAGAGAAATTCAGCCGGGTCCACTAAAACACGACATCCTGTGTAACACACAATCATGAAGATCCATGACCGAACAAATGGGTTTGCTTTTAAACAAGCTTGGAAAATATTGGAAAATAAATGTACGTCGAAATGATACTTCCGTATTATCACTATCTGTTTGTTCATTTGACAGGAAAACCGGCAATATTCATGGCTAATTATGGCACGTAGATTGAAGTGTTTTTGTAAGAAATTTTAACATTTTTGTAAAATAAAAAATATTAGAAAAAGTAAATTTATCAATTGGCAAGAAGAAAAACCCAGTATTCCCTCAGCATATGGATCTATCCATACAGGCTTCACAAAAATGGCACATCATTTTTACCTTTGTATTGTTAACCTGTGAGTAACGTGGATAGGTTCGGCCTGGCTGGAGCCACGAGAGCGGTGATCCCAGGAGAGGTGGAATGCTGATAAAAATAATAAATAATCATAAATCCCCCGGAGCCATATCTCGCACCTGCCTCGGCTACTCGAGCCCTGCTCACATGGATTTTGGCTTCCACAGAGAAAACGAAAAAATATTGACCGCCCTCTCTCGATCTCTCTCAGAGAAGAAATCCGTTCAATCTCCGTTTAATTAATTATTGAATATTTTTCTAAATATATTTTTCAATTAAAATTAAATATAATATACACACAAAGGCAAAAAACCACACATTTGAATTTATATTATTTGTATTTTCCAGAATAACTTGATATAAATAAAAATAGTTGCTTTAAAACATAAACACAACATTAATAACTTGTTGTTTACCTTTATAGTGGTACTAATCCTTTAATCTAAATTCTATTTAGATTAACAATAACGTAAATCAGTTTAATTTCATCTTTGCGAGAGCCAACTTGTCGAATGAGTTAATTGGTTTTTCTAATTGTTTTCTTGGTCGAAACAATAGATTTAAATCCATTATATACTTTACATAAAGATTAATTGATAGATTTAATTTTTTTTTTTAATTTCTTAAAATATGCTTTTAAGTCGAGAAGATCTCACCTGGGAAGATTTGTCACCAAGGACGGATCTACCGTCGGTTACGTAGTCCAAGTCCTGGAGTTTTAAGTCGGGAACATACCCGAGGCATCGCTATGCGACGATACCCGACGCGAATCCAAAGTCCAATTTTCCATGGATTGTATTACCCCCGTGCACATCTGCCCGATGCCACGCGACGCAACCCTACTCTACGCCACGCGATCCCCACGATCCTGATTTTCGCCGGGTAGTATCCAGTACAGGCGAAGACAAGAACCGGATACTCATATTTTTATTTCAAACTATATGTATTATTGTCGTTATATTATTACAACATACTTATTTTAATATAAACCAAATTAAGCGAGATCAAAAAGTGATTAGTTTTTATTTGAAAAATCAATTTTAATGAAAAATCAATCAAAACACAGGAATAACTTTATTTAAAACAATTAAATTTGACTAACAATTTATTACATGGTTGTGTCAAAATAATGCATTAAGAACAAAAGAAGCGTTGCGATTGAGATACTAATCTGTGATACACACTGTGTGACTACATGGCGTACGCTTGATGTGGCATAGATGTGCACACCCTACCAAAACCTGACAAGGCCTCGGGTAGCATCGAGTAGCGTGGCGTAGCGTAGCATTGGGTAAAGTGTGTTCCCCGTGCTTAGGTCCCCGGAATTCTCCATAGAAGAGAATGTAGTGGTTTTTGATGTCTTTTTTGATAGCTAGTCAACTCCAAACGGTCCGTTATATAATAGTGAGCTCTAAAAGGTTTCAAGAAAATAGCCAGGTCTCTAGATGTGCAGAATGAGGTTCACTACTACTGGAGTTGCATCGAGAGTAGAAGGGCCACTATTCTCAAATCAGCTTGGAAATTTGGACAAAGGGAGGTTGTTCTTTTCATAGATGAGAGCCGGATAAGTTTGTAGCCATCAGACGACCGGGACCGTGAGTGGAGGACGCTTTGCTTCATGTGTCATGCGTGAGTCACAACCTTTTCAGCACTCAGTTATGGTATGGGTGGAGTCAACGTTTCATGCCCGTACCGAACTGATTATCACACAATGGATCTTTGACCGCACTAAGGTATTGGGCTGGTGCAAAAATAATGCATCGTTAATCGGAAAATACGTATACTATTATATCCGTATAATAGGAGATCCTCAAAAACACATAGTCACATTGAAACTTAAAAGCAGTTAAAACGTTTTGAAGATTTTATTGTATATACAGCATATCCCATGGTTCTAGTACAATATGTAAGAAAATAAATTTAATTGAAACAATAGTGTAAAATGAGAGATGTGAAGGAGGCCACTGGAGGGCCGTGCACGCAAATTCATAGATTGGAAAGTTATACGCGTTAGCTGTTTAAAATACAAATTATATACTTATATACAACAGTATAATTATATTAGACATTATGAAAAAATTACTATCGCAAACGTACAGTTAGATTAAAATCTCGATTCCAGGGGACAATTGAAAGCAGGGGGTCTTAAGGAAAGGCGCTATGGATGTGGTCGGTGAAATGCTTCTAATAAAAAAATAGAAACGGATGAGGTAATGGATGTTGAAAGATTAAATCGAAGTGATTGCTATTCCGCCTAGCATGGATTGAAACCTAACAACCGGTAGATTTCAGATAGGCATGCCATTCGTCTATTTTTATTCAATCGGATCAAGCGTAAAGCATTGGGCTGGTGCAAATAATGCAGGTTTTGGAAAGGCAGTCAAAAACCATTTTTAATTAATAAAGGAAATTTTCGAAATATTTTCCATCACCGAGTTTATTCCGACCCATAATGAAGTCTGGAAAGGCGTTTTCGGCTTCTAAAAATTGTATCACTACCCTAAAAGTGTAAGTCGTAGAGTGAATATGGAGGGTACGGTAAGGTTTAATAGCCTAAGTCCTTAAGCTGGACTTGCGACATGTGGCCTGCCGTTATTGGGAAGAAGAAGCGGCCGTCCACTTACGGTTTACCAATGCAGGAGAAAGAAGCCTCGTTCATGCATTTTGTCAATTTGTTTGCAATATTTCTCTGTTGTGATTGTTTCACCATAATTGTGGAAATTATAGTGACCAACCCCAGTAGTACAACGGCAAACAGTCACCATAACCTGTTTGGCACTTCATCATTGTCCACAACCAAATGAAATCTGAAAAGGTTCGGAAACGACCAAACTGCATAATCTTATTGCAAAAAACCTTTCAATAAAGTAAGCACGTAACTTGAGACGTGCATAAGACTGTTGTTTATACACCGCATTGTCTTTCGATTTTTTCAGGGTTTGCATTACAATTTACATATTAAATTGATATTTCGGCGTTCGAAAGCTGTGTAACGTGCTTGTGAAAATAATCCTATTCGTGGAAGTGTAGGAGCATCCTACTCGGAAATGATAATGGGTCGCCGCTTCTCGGAACCTGAGGACTGAGTTCGGTTTCTTTCTTTTATTCCACTCGCCCTCTCTGGTATGAGACAAGTAAGCAAATTAAATTATTGCGGGCGGAGTGCCATCTCATTATTTATTCACTGTTGAAAATTCACTTGTAATCGGATCCGAGATTTTAATTCTCCACGTTTCACTCAACGAACAATCCACAATCCTCCACGATCAAGGAACGAAAAGATCACTTTTGACCCAATTAAGAGCAAACCTATTAAGAAATTTCTAATACACTGACAGAAAAAAATTCTACTCAATTGATTTTTTTTCTCATTTTCTCTAAAAGAAAAAATTCTGCCTTTGATTTGTCTCATTGTTTTTACCAATAAACAGTAGCTTATGCTAAATTGGGAATATCAATTAGAGATAAACATTTAGTACTTAATCCAAAACAAAGATAAAGGATTTTTCAATGTTTACTTTTTATGGAATTTAAAATGAACTGTTGGTCTTCATCTTTGTTTTCTTAATTTCAGTTTTTAAACTTAAAAATGCTGATGATGTTACGCGTTGTACTTATTGATGATGTACGTTCCATCAGGTATGCGGCTACTGCCATCGGAGTTCCCTACGAAATACTGCGAGACACCGATAGACTTTTCGAGAAACTGGTTCCTACCGTAGAAGGTTTTGGACTCCCTAGGGTAGCAAAAACACAGGATGATCGGTTTTTTACTTCGGGAATTTTGCGAAACCGGCATCTTAGCGATTCATCAGCTCCAGGAAGTTCGAGGTGTCCAATTTCTGAACGCACTGTTCGAAGAAAAGTTAAATCAGTATGGGCTGATGATTTTACTCCACGTATGAGGACTAGAATCGATCAGACACCAGAGTTGCACTGCTCACATTTGCTGGAGAACACAGCCATTGGTCTTTGGACGATTGGTCTTCTGTGCTTTTTTCAGATAAGTGTAGTTTTCCCTACGATCTCCAGATGGGCGTGAAAGAGTGTGGAGAAGGCGAAATGAAAGGTTCGAAGCTTGTAATTGTTCCCAGAGCCGACCTTTTCAACGTAGCTCAGTGATGGTGTGGCATTTCAATGGAGAGTCTACAGAGTTGGTTGTTTTTGGTGGAGGGTCTTTGATGGCCAATCGCTGTGTGGATGAAATTGTGGATGAAATAATCCTATTCTAATGCATGATAATGCCCGTCCACATATTGTTCGCATAGTACCTTCCACAGCATAATATCAGAGCCTTAGCCTGGCCAGCCCGTTCTCCAGGCTTGAAACCCATCGAAAATTTAGGGGATTGTACAGGTGGGGGTGATGAATGGATTCCCTTGTGTAGAAAAATTTAGAAAATAACCTGACTGCGTTGGGACGTCCATCAAAATTCATAATTTAAAAAATTTAAAAATTGGTGTCGCAGGCCGGAAACCCATGTTAAACAGTGGAAGTATAAACGCTTTTAGCTGCGCAATAAGTAACAGGCCAGTTAATTTCCACTTTGCAATGTTATTTGGGAAAACTGGGTGCAATGTCGTTCCGCGTCCCATGCCGAAGAAACGGTGGCGTAATTTGGGACAAGGTTCAGTTTATTCAAGCGAACAGTTAAACATTTCTATTTCATCTTATGACCCGTTCAAAATAAAAAAGGGTTATGGGTTACTGAAGAAAAAAAAACCACTATATAGGAATAACGGATTTTGTGCGATTGAAAATGTTTATACTTTTACGGGAATAGGTGATAATAGAGCATTTGTCCAAGTCTAAAAACATGTCATTGTTATTTAACCATAGCACCATTGCTATAAGTTCTAGTGAATACTGAAGAGTAAAATCTTCTATATTAGACATGGAGGGAAATAATTTTATTTTGTCTGATAACAGTAATAATCTTACAGAATTGAGAATGTAAGGAAGAACTGGATCCATGTGTGGACCCTGAGGAAGATCACAACGAACACCTCGAAGTGTTTTTAGAAGGGCAGATCGAACTTTAGATTTAAGCGTGGCGATCTTTTATATATTTTTTGTTACTGAATTAAATCCGCGCTTAGATAATGCGAACCTTGTTGAAACTGGAATGTAACACAATGCCCAGCAGTTGAGCGGGTTTAGCATATTGGTAGAGATCCGCATCACCATCACGCTCATGTTGTTCCGTCTCATTTTATTTATTATCCTGCCTGTTCTACCTCAAACAATGTACGACTATTTATTATACGTCTTTCTTTTTCTAATTAAAATTTGATTAATGATAATTCTAATCGCCAACTCGGTTTGTTGTTAAACAAGTGGTTTTAGGTGTATATCTGGGTGGATTTGTCATGACAACTACAAGCTAGAACTTATTATCTTAAATACCTGTCTTTGAAAAAAATTTAAAAAAAGAAATTATTCTTTGATTGGAAAATACGAATACTGTAACATCAGAAAAATATTAGCTCCTCAAAAACACGTTGTAACATTGAAACTTAAAAGCAGTTAAACCGTTTTAAAGATTTTTAATTGTATATACTGCATATCCAATTGTAGTTTTATTATAACATGTAAGCAAATAAAATTAATTTAAATAATAGCGTACGTTGGGGGTGTCGGTGGCCGCAACGGTTCAGGCGTTGACACGACGCTCATCACTATAAGGTGAAGGTCCCGGGTTCGAGTCCAGCGGCCGTGCATTCGAACCCGACATTACAAACGGGCTTTTTTTCAAAAACACCGGCACCCTGAGGGTATATGACCTCTGCTGTTGCGAACACCCGTAAAAAAAGGAAAAAACGTATAAGGAGAAATGTAAAGAGGGAGGACACTGGGGGGGACCGTGCACGCGAATCTTGTCGATTGAAAAAACCGAGAAGTTATACGAAAAACGACTTATATATTATTATATTAGACGTTACGAGGAAAATTATTATCGCAAACTCGTTAGATTAAAATATCGACTCCAGGGGACAATTGAAAGCATAAGGAAAAGCGCTAAGGATGTGGACGGTGAAACTTTTCTAATAAAAAAAAAAAAGAAAGAAACGGATGAGGTAATTGATGTTGGGAGATTAAATCGAAGTGATTGCTATTCCGCCGTGCATGGTGGCAATCGGTCTGGATTGAAACCTAACAACCGATAGATTTCAGATAGACATGCCATTTATCTATTTTATTTAATCGGATCAAAGTAACAGTTATTAACTTATTAGCTAGATTTCAATCACATCGGTATAAAACTAAATCATGTTCATTTAATTAATCTTAAGTAATGGTTGAAATAAAAAAGTTCGTGTCACGAGCGGGATTAGAACCCACAACCTTCGGCTCAATACGCCGCTAGTCTAACCACTTGAACTATCGTCAGCCGAAGATCGCCGACTAACGTTTTCATTTCAACCATTACCTTACATAAAATGAAAGAGGTTATTTGGTCAATCGGACCATGAAATATCATAAAAATCATATTATTTTATTAAGGCAGATGCCTTTGTACTAGAGCAATATCTATTTATAAGAATCACCGAAGTAAAAATCTATAGTTGATAATTCTCTATTTATCGTTTGGAATAAAAGCTCTAACTTCATCCTGAGCTTATCACTTTGTAAGAACGATCTATGGCAGAATAAAAGGGAGAAATGAAGAAAAGAGTCTAGCAATAATGAGGGACGATGAAAACGATTACTTATATTACAATATTGTCATCAGCATCAGTGTATTTTATGAATGGAAATTTAACGAGATTCGACATAGAAAGCGGCGAGATGACGCTGCGCGATTGGAGTCGGATCGGGCTGTGAGTAGATCCCGGGCTCGGAAGTATGGATGTGTTCCGGTGGGGGATGCTTGATGATGGTGATGCTGTTTGATTGTGTCTGGGTTGGATACAAGACGGCGGCAACATTGTTAGGAATGCGGTAGCTTGGCAACGCCGGAGCGGTTGGTGACCTTGCAACAACCGGATGTTCTCTCTCACTCTGAGATAAACCTCTTGGATTACTCATCCGGCACCGGATGTGCCATTTTATTTAATTTGGCCCTCCTTAAATTCTCCAGAGCGACGGCTTCCCCTCGGGGGGGGGGGGGGGGGAAGCAGCTCGTGGGCGAGACGCGGGGCGGCCGGGGAAAATCAAAACCGGGCTCAAACCAATGACCGGATGGACACAAATGGGATAAAAGGGGGGCAAAATGTAGCCTTCGGAAGTACGACGCCGCGTAATCATAATGAATAACATAATAAAAGGCGAAACACATTGCACATTGATGTTAATATAAATACATAGAGACCAGATTTTTTTGTTGGGAAGATTATCTACTGTTTCGTGAACAAAACTGAAAACGAATTGGGTGGAATCCATATGAATTCAATAATTGACTCATCCATTTTACAATTTAAATGAATTTGAAATTACCAGTCAATAGTAGTTCTAAAAAAGAAGCACGTTGTGTTAATTAGACACAATTTTTAGTACTTACCCAAGCATCCATCTTAGAAGACATTGAGGCAGAAATAGACTTTTTTTAATCCTTAAATTTGGACAACTAACCAAAACGCCATGCTGCAAATTCCTAGAGCACTAAGTGCTTTTAAAATATTATCTATCGTTTCATTTGAAATTATAATAGTAAAAGTAGCTATGAAAGTACATTACATTATTTCTCACAACGTTAGTGTAGAATAAGAGAGAGAGAGAGAGGGACTGCAATAGAGATACGAGAATAAATAAACAATTACAAGGAGAGCGAGTGGAGAATGAATGAATGAACGATTTATTTATTTATCACACAAGATTTGGTCTCAAGGATCACTCTCTCATCGAATATGAATTAGGGCCAGAAATACAGATACATTCATAAATAAATAAATTCAAAAAGATATAGGAGAGAGCTGTGTGAGAAAGTGAGAGGTTATAGCAAGACAGAAATAAATAAAGAGAGAAAGGTGAAGTGAGAGATTAAGCTAGAGAGAGAGAGAGAGAGAGAGAAAAGCGTGTGAAAGGTGAGGTTATTTTTAATAACTTTATTTCCGTAAAATAATAAAGTTTTATTGTTAATGTTTCACTTTACATATATAAAATAGGCAAATAAATAAAACGAATAACAACATACTATTAATAACGTAAATAACAATTTGTGGAAATAATAAATATAAATATTTATTATACAGTTATATGTAGTAGATCAACTAGTGCTTGTCAATTTAATATAAACAACAATAAATTTGTCCAAACAGAGAGAATTGTTTATATTCATTATAGTTTTTCAACATTTATTGAGTTCAGGAATTTTAAGAACTGCTCCTGGTATACCTAAATCAGTGAGGTGAGGAAAGTAAAAAAAAATGGAGAGATAAAGAGAGATTAGAAAAGTAAGAAATATTGCAAGAAAGTAAGAGAAAGGTGTGAGAAAAATCGCAAGAAAATGAGAGAGAGAGATGAAAAAAATTGTGAGATCTAGCAAGAAAAAAAGAGTGTGTGAACGTGAGGTGAGGAAAGTGATAAAAATAGAGAATGATAGAAAAAAAGATAGCGAGAGATGTGAGAAATAATGCAAGAAAGTGAGAGAGAGAAAGAAAGATATGAGAAAAAATTGAGAGATCTAGCAAAGAAAAAAGAGTGTGTGAAAGGTGAGGTGCCGAAAATAGCGAGAGAGAGAGAGAGAGAGAGAGAGAGAGAGAGAGAGAGAGAGAGATGGAAGGTATTCCAAGAAAGTGTAAAAGAGAGTGAGAATGGGAGATATCAAATGAAATTCGGTCGATCAAATTAATTAAACGAACTGTGAATGTTTAACTACCTTCCTGGGTTAATAATATCGGTGCTATTAAAAGTCAAGATTCAACCGTCTATCGCAGTCGTGGAGGAAATGTACAGGTATGTTGACAAGCACGATAGAAGGGATCAGTACCTGCGCTACATACAAATGTCTTCTGAGGGCCAGATCCTCGAAAGAATGCCAATTAATTTCCTTGTACCGACTCCGACGCCATGGCGTTTTTAAATTCTTTATAGAATCTCGTGAAATCCTCCGTTGAGAGGAAATTGTGATATCGTGAAAAACTCGGTGTTCGAACAAATAGGAAGTGACATTTAAAAAACGAGAAGCGACGAGATTTGAACACGCAGATATATTAGGACGAGAAGGAGAAAAGTGAAAATTTGAAATACTGATTAAAAAACGACCAATTTTTTTTAAATTTGGAGTTTCTCAGTCGCTTATGCTATTCTGTACATGTTTTAGTTTTACGTTTTCCGTTGAACGTTGTTACTTTTTACATATCCATTTTTGAGCCGTCGGCTTTACCACGTGGAACCACAAAGACATTTAAACAGATGATACATAGTAGTGTCTGTGGAATTTATAATTATAAAAGCGGAGAAAGATTTGTGACGAGGGTAAAGCGACCCAAGCCGGTTCCGTCTGACAAAAATCATCTAAGTAAACAAAACACGTGCCAACCGGTGACACAAATCTTACTCTGTTCTCGACTCCTTGAAACACCGTTGTCATATTGTCATACAAAGCAGGTGGCACTTCATTTTTTTTTCTCCAAATTATGGCACCTATCGTTTGTGTAAACATTCGCTACGGCTTGTAGTGCCGTCTCGTGTACATCATTTCAACCGTCACTAAACATTTCATCGATAAGATTTTGTTCTTGAATTTTCAAACAGAAATATGTATGAATCTCTCTCTCTCTCTCTCTCTCTCTCTCTCTCTCTCTCTCTCTCTCT